>WBMV01006462.1:0-13383 GCA_013396655.1 Campylorhamphus procurvoides
TGTGGGGGCTCGGGGAGGGGATGATTCATTGCGGGTAGTCATGACATTGCTGCCTGGTTGCCTGCGGCTGCCATCCAGCACGGGCACGGGTGCCTCTGCCTGCCCCGGCACGACAAGATCCCCTCCAGCTCCTTGACTGAACCCGGGATACGCTGCCATGCCGGCCATCCTGCTCTTCTGGAGCCGCGCCGAGAGGTATGCGCTCCCTCGGCATCCCGCCGATCCCGCCTGGCGCTCCGAGCCCGGCGGGACTCCGAGCCTCCGGGAACGCACCAGGACAGGGGCTGCCTCCTGCCCGGCATTTCACTTCCCGAGGGTGGGATACAGGAGCTGCCTGGTGATGTGCCGGTACGGCTGCCCGAGTTCGGTGCGGGGCATCCGGAGAGGATGCTCCCCGTGGCCCGCGAGTGACGGTGGCGGACGGGGGAACGCGGTGGCATTGGCTTTCCTTGGCGCGCCTGAAGGTGACTTCTCAGAAGTAGGTTTTGCGCCGTGGGCTCGGGGGACACACTGTCCCCATCCCGCTGCCCTGCCGTCGCACGGAGCCCTGGCCGCTCCAAGGCGGGAGTGCGGCATTCAGAGCCCTTCTGCCGGGGGACCGGTGCCGGCACCCGGTGAGGGGGATACAGGGACCCCCGCGCATCCGAACGGGAAAGCTGGGGAGGTGCACATTGGTTAACGTGACTTTTTTCCATATCAACGCCGCCCTACTTTTCTCCCTCCCCGATTCGCCTGGCGGGTGCACAGCCCTGGGCGTCAGCAGAGTCGTTTCTGGGGACACCGAGGGGCTCCTGGCTGCGCTCCCTGCTCCTCGGCGGGGGCTGCGCGGGGGACGTGACAGTACCGGGGTGGCTGGGCGCCTTGCGGCAGCAGGGAAGGAGGATGCTGGAGCTGACGGATTAAGCAGAAGTGTCTTAATCCGTCGGTTTAGCAAGAAAGCGTCGAGAAACCAATTAAAAGGGAAATCACAGCACGGCGAGCGACTCCATTGAAGGGTCTCTCCGCGTGCGGCTGGGAAGCGCACAAAGGACGGCAGCTCCCCAGCAGCACCGCGTCGACCAGAGCCCTTTCGGAGCCACCCTGGGAGCGAGGTCAGAGCCAACCGCGGCCGGCGGGCTGGCGAGGAGCTGCCCTTCGGGTGTGCCTGGGGAGCTGGAGGGGCAGGCTCGCCACCAGAGCATCCCTCGGCGGCGGCGGCATCCCCGGCACGAGCCGGCACCTTTCTCGCCGCCGCCCTCCTCCCACCCTCCAGTGCCTCCCAGCCGGGCTCGCAGCACCTGCAGGCGCCTGCGGACAGCCGCGATGTTTAAAATAAAACTAGAGCCTTTAAAAATGACAGCTTGGACTATGAATGTGTTCGTAAAGTTTAGGTAAGTGGGTTTCCGCCTCTCAACCTTGTGTCCTCGTTAAACCGTCAGCGCCTGTCTCCGGCATCCCGCGGTGACCTTGGACCCCGAGGTGGAACAAAAAAACCCTGGCCGGTACCGCTGCCGGGCCGGGTTTGTTCCCTTAGATGACTGCCGAGCGGAGGGATTATGTCAAGCGATCGCTATTCAGCTGGCGCGCTCACCCAGCGGTTGCTCGGGCTGATGTCATGTGCGGGGCCGGAACAAAGATTTATTCTTTATTTAATTATTTTTTTCTTTTGGTGTGGTTGCAAGAGGAGCATGGAGGCTGGGCAGGGCCAGGGAATGCCTGTGGTTTTCTAAGGCAGGGTGGCCATGGCTTATCCGAAGGCATCTGGTTTGGGAGGGAGATGCAGGAATGGCTTTTCCCGGTTGAACCCCCCCCACCGCTCCCGAGGGGGTTAAATGGGAAGGCAGGAGAGAATGACTGAGCAGAAGGGGGAGAGGAGCGGTGGCAAGGCACAGCTGATCCTAGAGAGGTGGGAGGGAAGGAGGGAGGCTCTGCGGGGACAGAGTCGTGTTTTACCACCATTGTGCATGTGAGCTGAGCCTCGGGAGCGTGCCTTAACCCACGGGTCACCCGGCGGCACCTGGTCCTCTCCAGCACGGTAAACCGCGGCACCGGGATGCATTTCAGTACAGGAATTTTCCCCTTCCTATGCCTACCTGGACAGAGGGGACCCTAGTCAGGAGGGTATCCTCGGCAGGCATCCCCACCCCTGCCAAAGAACCCTCGGTGGGCAAGACCAGAGATCCTGTGGGTGGACAACAGGATTTTGCCAGAATAGGATGTATTTTCTTGGGAAGCGTATTTTCATGTTTTCTGTGGAGTTTCGGCCAGGTGAGGGGGTCCCAGTGGTGCTGTTGGGTTGGACTGTGCAGTGTCTGAGTCGGACGCTGTGGTCATTGGAGGGGGACAATAGAAGGTTTGTCACCTCTGTGTTGTTGGAGCCAGGGTGTGACAGGGTTGTCTTCAGCGTTGCTTGGTTTGCCCTTGCCGTGGGAGGGTTGACATCAGCCAGACAGGGACAAATCCTGATCCCGGTCCTGGTTCTGGTCACAGGGAGCTCTGTCCTCCTCTGGAGGCTGCTGTGGGGAGGGGAGGCGTTGGGGTAGCCTTTGGTGGGGGAGAAACTGACCAGTGAGCTCTCAGTGCCCCTGCCTGTTGCTCATCCCAGGGTCTCCCGCTGCCCCCCAGCCCCATGGGGAGGGCAGATGGGGAGGGCAGACGGTGGGCAGGAGGGCAGAGGATCCCCCAGCGCCTGCATGGGCTGGGTGCTGCTGTCGTCTCTGCACGCAGGAGCTGCCACAGGAGACGCTGTCGGATGCTTTTTACGCCCCCAGGGGCCTCCTCCCACCTCTTCTGTGCCCCCAGAGCTGCTGCACGTGTCTGCAGATGCCCCCATCTCCTCTCATTCAGAGGTGCTTTAGTCCCCCTCCCCATCTACAGCAAAGTACCTGCTCCATGGCTGGGGCGGAAAAGAGCAGAGGTTGATAGTTTCGATGGAGGTGGGCAAGTGTGGGGGCAATCTCCAAGCCCCTGTAGGTGGCCATTGCCCGAGGCGTGGCCCAAGGCAAGTGTCGGGTGCTTAAGTGTGGGTGCCAGGGGCATGGATGGATCGTGGGGGAGCACAGCCACGTTTGATTGAGCTGCGGTGCCTGATAGCTCTGGCAGGATCTCATGGATAGAATAAGGGTGGGTGAGAACATCTGGCAGTTTGTATGATGGTAAAGAGAAGGGCCAAGGCTCACACCCTGTGCTGAAAGGAGGCTGCTGGAGGGGCACAGTGGGCTGAGACCGCTCAGGGTTGTTTGAATGGGGTGAAACCTGGACTGTAGCAGGGAGCAGGATGTGAGCAACAGGAGAGCAAGGGGTCTGCTGGGTCAGTGCCTGGGAGCAGCAGGGCCAGCAGCAAGCACTGAGCTGTGATGTGGGGAGTGGCGGGGCAGGAGTCTGATAACCAAAGGTTGAGAAGCAGTGGGAAACATGTTTGGAGGAGCATGAGGTTTGCCCAGCCTCTGCCTGGAGGAGCAGCCCTTCCATTGCCCCTGGCTGCTCCCTGAGTCACTGGCACTCCAGCAGGGTAATGAATTACGGCCACCGGGTTTTCCATGCCTTAGTATAGGCATAGGAATGGCCACGGCCTCAGCCCCCGCACGATGGAGTGAGTGAGCCCTGGGTTCCTGGTTTACTGCAAGAGGCAGTTGGAGGCGCTCAGGGAGTGCAAGTCAGGCTAGAAACTGTTAGGTTTTTTTAAAACAAAAAAATAAAAAAGCCCTCCCACCATCACAAGATGTTTCTGTCTAACGGCTCCTTTCTCTCTTCTCTAAATACAAATTATGGCTCTGACAGCCGGAGGCGCTTATCTCCAGCTGAATGCCAATTGCTTTCAGGAACAAAATGTTTGAAGTTCCTTTAAGGTGAAGGCGCAGCATGGTCCCTGCCACCGCTTTCTGTCTCCAAAAACCTGCTGTCATCACCCCGACTTGGGTCTCAGGTCCCCAGCTGGGAGAGAACCAGGCAAGGGGGTGGACACAGGCCGGCAGCTACATTTAGACATGGCTCAGCCCTCCTGACTCAGCCAGGGGGGGACGGACAGGGACGTGGTCCTGGCCTGACGTTAGCAGTGGCGTGGCCCCTATAATAGCGCCATGCCCCAACTCGGGTTCTCGCTCCCTGTCAAGCCTCAGAGATGAGTCTGTCTATCCCTGCCGTGGGGCTCAGAAGGGTAAAACCAGAGCTGGGACACATTCTGTCACCGGGGCTCTGACCTCTGGTGGGAAGCGTGGACTTGAGCCAGCTCTGGTGCTGCTGGCCGGCGGGACGCAGAGAGCGTCGGCTCCGCGATAAGTGTGTGCCAGTCCCACCCCTGGCTGCCCCAGGGTGATACTCACCTTACGAAGAGCTGTCTTTCTGCTTTCAGGAATAAGTACTCAGCTCCCGGCAGTGTTGCCGTCATGGGGAAGGACTATTACAAGATTCTGGGCATCCAGAGCGGCGCCAACGAGGATGAAATCAAGAAAGCCTATCGGAAAATGGCCCTGAAATATCACCCCGATAAAAATAAAGACCCCAACGCCGAGGAGAAGTTCAAGGAGATTGCAGAGGCTTACGATGTCCTGAGTGACCCCAAGAAACGGGCCGTTTATGACCAGTATGGGGAGGAAGGTAAGGGGATGAGCACTTCCAGCTGGGAGGCAGGAGTGTGGGGTCCAAATCAGTTTTGCAGATAAGGGAGAGTTTTCACACACAGGTGTTTCAGTGTTTTATGCCAGCTCTTGAAACAGCACTGGTAGCTACAGAATGGGAGAGACTGAATGCTCTGCAGGTGCCAGAAGCCACGTCTCTTCCCCCTCCTCCCTGGGCTTCTCCACTTTTCCAACCTGCCACCTTTCTTTCTGGGGTGGCTGGGCTTCATCTGCTCTGTGTCCCAAAACCCTGCATGTGAGCTGAGAGATGAAAGTGGAAGGAGCTCACCTCCTGGGTCATACCTGGGTTAATTCGTTAGCTGCTCTTTAGTTGACCTAAATAAAGCAGCAGAGAAGTGTTGCTTTTGCCCACATGCCCCTTGCATTTGGGCACTGGTCCCGTGGTCCTCCTTGGTACAGGCTGACCTACAGGATTCAAAGCTTTTCCCAATTTAAGTAATAGGCCCTTGTTTTGAAACCAAGAGACTGCTGTTGTCTGGTGGTTGGCATGGAGGAGGAGGAGGAGGAGGAGAGCCGCTCCAATGCAGGCGGCCTTATTAGTCGAAGATGGAAGAGCGCAACCCCATTCGAGGAGAGTGCTGAATAGCATCTGCATTAATCAGCCCAGGACTTGGGTGCTTAAAAGAGCAGGAGGTCTGGCAGGAGCAGGCTGCTGGATGGAAGAGACAGCCCTTCCTTTGGGCAGGTGCATCCCCTCACAAGCCACTAGCAGAATTAACCAGTGATGGGTTAATTGTTGATCCTTTAGTTATGTCAGGGCTATGATGGATGCACCAGTCACAGTGATTTTGCCACCCTGTAAAATGAGAAGAGACTGTCTCAAGTGCGAAACCAGCTTTTCCCGGGAGGCCTCGATGAAACCAGACCCCGCTCAGGCTGGCGTCACGGGATTAAAGGTGAAACCTCCTGGCTGCACAGTCTGTTAGGGACAGGGGCTCACTGGGGATTTTGCGAAATCCCCATCGCCTGCAGGCATCCAAAATAATAGAATGTTAAGGAAGGATGGAAGACCCCCACCTTCATTGCCCCATTAGGTTAAAGACCATCTTCCTCCCTGCCACATCAACATTGGACTAGTCATGGTCCATGACCTCAGACACCTTTTGTTTCCTGTTTTTTGGAGCAACATGCTGGTGATTGATATTTTGAGAAGCTTATGTGTCCCACATACTGTGATAGGCAAGGTGAAGGAAAAGCCCCTCCAAGCCACCCTCATCAATCAGAAGAGACCCCAAAACTTTTCCTGCTGTGGAGGGGAGTGGGGGGCTGGCACAAGGGACAGCCTGTCAGAAATAGCTGTTCACTGTCACTGGCATGCCCTGAAAATAGTCCCTGAGCTAGGCTTGGCTTAACCCTTCCCACCCCTCCTTGTCAAAAATAGCCTCGCAGAGTGTGTGTGACCTCTTTTGGGGGGGCAATTCTCATGTGCCTTGGCTCTTTGGGACTTGGGGGGAGTTGCAGTGGTACCAGGCTCAGCCTGGGTCCCATCAGGAGAGCTTCCCCTGGGAAAGATTGCCAAAAGACGTGGAGCTGATACGGTATTTTATAGAGTTGGTACACAGGGAGCTCTGTGCTGGAGGTCTGCTGACCTCCACCTCATTGAGGTTGGAAGAGGTCTCTAAAATCATTTAGTGTAACAGTGCTGTGTTCACTACTAAACCATGTCCCAGCCACACACCTTTTGAACACTTCCAACGATGGTGACTCCACCACTTCCCTGGGCAGCCTGTTCCTTAATGTGAAGAAGTTTTTCCTAATATCCAGTCCAAGAGACAAGGCTGTTTGGGTAGACAGGAACCTGCTCATGGGGAACAACAGAGCTCGGCTGGGCAGGATGTGTTTTAAATTAAAATGCTGTGAAGTGGGAGGAGAGAACACAAGAAGTCCTTCTGTAGGGGTAGAGGGGACAAAACCTGGATGGATTTTGAGCTTATTGGGTGTGGGGGCAGGGCTGTGTGTAATGGGTGAAGGTGGTGCCTTCCTGACCCATGGTCTTCACAGGTGGCTGGGCTGGAAGGGGTGACCTGGATACCCAGGAGACAGTGGAATAACTGCCTGAAGGCAACAGAGACCACTCTCCCACCTGGAAAGTACAGTCCCAGCCTGCCATGCCCCAGCAGATGAGCCTTCATGCCTTGTCTTCCCACTTCTCTTCCAGGTCTCAAAACCGGCGGTGGCTCTTCAGGTGGCTCAGGGAGCACTTTCCATTATACCTTCCACGGAGATCCCCATGCCACCTTTGCATCCTTCTTTGGGGGCTCCAACCCTTTTGACATCTTCTTCGCCAGCAGCCGCTCCCGGATGTTCAATGGCTTTGACCAGGAAGACATGGATATGGATGAGGATGATGACCCTTTCAGTGCCTTCGGCCGCTTTGGCTTCAACGGCATCAACGGGGTTCACCGGCGGCACCAAGAGTCCCTGCACACGCGGAGGAAGGTCCAAGACCCACCTGTCATCCACGAGCTCAAGGTGTCCCTGGAAGAGATCTACCATGGTTCAACCAAGAGGATGAAGATCACTCGCAGAAGGGTCAACGCTGATGGCCGGACCATGCGGACTGAGGACAAGATCCTAAACATTGTCATCAAACGGGGTTGGAAGGAGGGAACCAAAATCACATTCCCCAAAGAAGGGGATGCCACCCCAGATAACATCCCTGCTGACATCGTCTTCATCCTCAAGGACAAGCCTCACTCACACTTCAAGAGGGATGGGACGAACGTGATCTACACGGCAAACATCAGTCTTAAAGAGGTGGGTATAGGTGGTAAATCCCCCAGCATTGGAGGTGGCACTGGATTGTGGCATTTGGGGCCAAGGTGGGAGTCAGTCCCTCTCTCATGCTGAATAGGAAAGACCAGGTAGGTTGTGAGAAAGGAGCTGCAGGGGCCAGCCCACTCTTGGTTTTGGAGATGCTCGATCTCCATGCTGGGCACAGGACATGGATACTGAGGTCCCTGCTGAATACATATCACTTCTTGAGCCAGTACAGGTGGTATTTATCCATTTTCTCCCTTCACCATATGTCTTGTTTTTCTATTTTAGCACGTGGAATAGAGCCCAGATACTTTGTAGGAACAGGGGAAAACCCAGGTTTTCCCTAGGTTTGGCATGAGTCTGATCCCTGCTTTTCTCATAGGTGAGCCTGCTGTGGCATAATTACTGTCCAGGATGGCACCAATGCCTCTCCCTGTGGGCAGAGAGCAGCGTCACACGGAGGAAGGTGATCCCTCACCCTCCCTGAGTAGTGCTTTAGCTGTTTTCCATGATTCCGGCTTTCCTAAATAAGGAACAAATATATGAAATATCCAGGCAGTGAGTAAAACTCAACACATCCAGGCTGCCAGGCATTGAGGTCATGGCAAGGCTGGATGCATCAGGGCCAGCAATCTGTGTGAAGGTGGGAGAGGAAAGGGGAGATTACCTCAGTACAAGATGTGCTGTTCACTGCTGCTGCTGTATAACTACCTTATAATAAATCCCAGCTGGCAGCTGCATTTAACATTGACGTTTTTGGCAGCTGCCATTTGCTGTTCCTTTCAGACGGTAGACACTGTCTGTCTTCTTAATGAGCTGATATTTTTTTTCCTTCCTGAAGGCAGATTTATGTTCTGAAGTGCATTTAATAGAAATAAGCTCAATGGACCAGACCTGAGGTAGGGAAACGTGAGCTTGTGAAGTGTGCCAGTGAGTCGGGAGAGCTCTGTGATGGCTCTGCATCCCAGCTGGGGCGCTGACAGCCTGTACTGGGGGTACATGTGGGAGCAGACATGTGGGTCAGGCAGAAGCTGGGCACTCCTGAAACAAACTCAGCTCTGGTTAAGCTGCAAGACTCAGGAGTTGAATTTCCCTCACGATGTGAAGTGCAGAGGTTTGTTCCTGCAGTGGCTGGCTCCCCTGGCCAATCCAGAAATACTTGAGGGACACTGCCTTATTTTTGGAGCCATGCGTGCCATATCTCAGATGTTTCCTTCTGTTCATTCCCGTTATCTGTAAAATTAACCCTGAGCTGGCTGTGCTGACGTCCAGACCATGTTAGCCCAGGTTCATGCACTGCTCAGGCTGGAGGGACTCCTGCCTAGAGTTGACCTTTGAGGAGCAACTGGAGAAACTTGCTCCAGCTTCACGTGCTGTTACACCAGAAGTGTTGGACATCTGTGATCTCTGTGAGCAAGGCCTATGTGCTGGCACTGGGGTTGCACAATGCAGTCACAAAGGGGAAAATTGCTGGTCCAGGCTAATTCCTCACCTCTTTGAGCTGGAATTTCTGGTCTCTGTCCTCCCTCACTGAAAACCCAACAAGCTGGGTATACTCATGGAGCTGCTTGCTTGGCTGCCATCTCCAGCCTGCTGCTTCCCAGAGCAATGCAATACTCCGCTGCTTTCATCTTGCATGAAAAGAAGTTCCTTAAGTTCTCTGGAGCAGGAGCAGATGCTGGGAGCTCCCCAGCTCGGTATGATAGCACCTCAATATGTGATAGAGTACAACTTCTTCATTGCCTGATTCTCTGGCCACAGCTGTGGGCACTCTCCCTGCATCCTTCCTCTTTGCAAGGCTGCCTTCTTCAGCCTGAGCTTTAGTCTCTGCCACCACCCTGAGAGAGCACAGTGCCAGCAAAGCTGGCAGGCAGTGGGTGCTGTGACCCCACTTGCAGCTGTGCTGGCCCCTCCCAGTCCTCAAGTCCCAGCCCTGCTGGGTGCCTGGCCAGGGCAGTGCAGGTTGTTTGCCACCTGTCTGCTGCAGAATCAGAGGTGTATGAAGGCTTCTACAGGGGCTTGCCATCTTCCTTCCTAAAACTACAGGTGTGTGCCGCAGGGGGAAGCTATGGGAGGGAGGAGAGACATTGCTCCACCAGCAGCTGCCTCTGGCAGGAGGCAGCGCTGTCAGTGGGACCTCGTGGCTGCCTGCCCTCGGCACCATCCCGCTTTGCATCCTTTACCTGATGTCACCTTCCTCAAAGCATCCGCTCATCAGCGCCCGGCTGAGACGCGACCGATGGCGACGTCCTCCCCGGCAGCTCCGCTGTGAGCGGAGGAGGACCCAGAGCTGACCTAGATAGAACTCTGCTCGCACAGCACCGCGCTCAGCTATCCAACCCGGGGTGATTTCATCCTCAGGGATAAACCAAGCCTCTTTCTAGGATGCAGGGTAGCTCCCGTGGTGACTGGTGTTACTTCAGCAGCCGGTTTCCCAAATGCCAGCAAAGTTGAGCAAGAGGAATAAAAAACAGGGACATACGGTGGAGGAGCGATCGCCTCGATTCTCGTCTTGGCTCTGGGAAGGAAACATTAAGATCCCGTCTGCCTTCGCTGTTACCGCCCGCTCCTGCTCACATCTCTCTGCTTTCCCCATCCACGTGTTCCCATAGGGAGTTCTTGTTCTCTTTTCCATTTTATGGCTGGAGATGTCCTTTCACTGGCACACGTGGACCTGTGCAGCGCTCCATAGCACACAGCAGTGGGGCACCAGTGAACAGGAGGGTTCTGGCATTGGTTGCATGCAGGGCAGAAATTCCTTGATGCAGGGAGATTGTCCTTTGTTTCCCTCCCACAACCTGCTGGAGATCAACCAAGCACCTGCTGCTCACCAGAGCTGGTGCTGGCATCCTCCTGCAGGCAGAAGAACTCATCCATGGAGGACACCCTTCCCAGGAGGAGGCCAGTGCGGAGGAACCATGCAAGGAGACAGCACCCTCCCTCCTGTTCTTCCCTCACCAGAGACGCCCAGCCGGCTCTGGCACAGATCCCGCTGCAAACCCCCTGCTGCAAAACCCTGGTTCAGCTGCAAAAGCCGTGTCCATTGTCCCTGAGCCAGTGGCCAACACAAGAAGAGATGTTTCTCCTGGTGCCTGTTGCTGCTCTGCCACTGGAAGCTTTTCCTGGGGAGGGGAATGCAGAACATTCCACCGCCTACCTGAGAAACAGCAATTGCATCTTCTTCCCTTCCCCTTGCAAGGTGTTCTGGGAGGACTGGGACTCCCAGGACCCAGTTCAGGGTGGCAAACCCAGGCCAGCCCCCACATGGAAGCTCAAGGCTGTACCTCAGCAAACCACCCCCCACTTCCAGAAGCATCGCTCCGCAGTCCTCTCCATCAGCCTTTGCTGAAAGCCTGGAGATGATCCTGCCCACATGTACGCCAGAGCTGTCTGAGTTATTTAAGGACACAAGGATTTTCTTGCTGCATTCCCATGTCACGTGGCTTGCCAATGCAGGCCGGCGTGTGCCTGCTGAGGCACCCACTACCCTGGCTGCTTCCGGGGCTGGAATGCAGTGGGGCAGCACACCAGGCACTGGCTCTTGGCTTTGCCATGGGCATGGGAGACAGGAGCCTGCCCCTCTGACTCCTTGGAGAGCTTGGTGATGTGCTATGGCTGTACCATCGTCCCATGCCGGTGTTTCCTTGTGTGGGCTGTCAGTGGTGGGGATGGGACACAGGCTGTGCTATAGATAACCCCAGCACCAGGCAGAGCTGCCGTGCTCCAGAGAGTGACAGCTGATGAGCTGTGGCGGCATCCCATGATCTCAGCTGGATTTTCGGCTGCCCGAGGCCAGGCGATGAGCCTGGAAAGGGGCTAAATTTAGACTGTCCTGTTGCTGTGGGTGGCTGGGTGCTTGCTGGTGGTGCCTCCTGGGGAGCCCAGGAGGGGAGGGAAGTCCTTCCCCCAGTGAGGCTGTGGGACCACTGTCCTGCACGGCTTCTGCAGCCCAGTTCATGACGGTTAGACTGGGCTGGCACCAGTGGAGAGCTGGGCTTGCACTGGTAAGGATCTCCCAATGTTTTTGGGCATCATCCAAATGGGCCTGGGTGATTTAACCCGGGGAGCAGCTGGTGGGGGGGACAGGGTGCGGCTGTCGGGATGCTTTGGGGTGTCAGCCCCACCTGATGGCATGTCCCCTCTTCTCCCCTCAGGCCTTGTGCGGCTGCACAGTGAACATTCCCACCATCGACGGGAGGGTGATCCCACTTCCCTGCAATGACATCATCAAGCCAGGGACAGTGAAGAGACTGCGTGGGGAGGGGCTGCCCTTCCCCAAGGCCCCCAATCAGTGAGGAGACTTGATCATGGAGTTCAAAATCTGCTTCCCAGACAGAATAGCTCTCCAGATGAGACAGATCCTCAAGCAGCACCTCCCATGCTCATAGAGCCCAAGGACTCTCCTCCAAAGCAGCAATACTCCAAACGCATGTGCCACAGCACCTGGCCCACACAAAGCCAAGGTGCCACAGCACTTTTAAATGCAAAAAAAAAAAAACAACCCCTCACACTACTTTCCTTCCCCAAAAAACCCACCCGACCCATCCCCCATCCATCCTTCTTGGCTGGTTTTCTACTCCAGCAATGGGGAGACTCCTGTCTGCCACAGCTCTCCCAGCTGCCAAACTTTTCCTGTCTCCCCAGAGGTCCAGCTTTCTTGCCTCACACGAGCGAGAGCCGTGGGCCCTTTGCCCGGGGAGGTGCGTCGTGTCGTGGGTTTTTTATGTCACCTGCTTTTCAGGCCACTCTTTCCACAAGAGGCTGGACTTGCCGGGGTCCAGCACAGTGTAAATAGGACTCCGCAGGATCTGGCGTCCCCGCTGCTGGTTTTTCTCTTCCCCTCTTTGATACTTGCTGCTGTTTGGGGTCCCGGCTGTACCGCGGTGCCAATCGCTCCTGCCCGTGGTGGCCCCCCCAGTAGCCGGACTATTTCTCACCTGGGACCACGGTACCGAGTCCGGCCGTGTCCCACTCTCCTGTGCCAAGCCTACACCGAGCCTCGGCTGTGCCAAACAACGGAGCGTGTGGGGATGGTCCATCCAGCCTCCTGCCCCTGCCCGGGGATGTCCCCGGTGCCCGTGGGCAGAACCTGCCTGCACCTGCTGCCCACAGGGCCCCAGCCAGCAGGAGGAGGGGGGAAAGCCCAGGGTGGAGCTTTCTTTTTTCAGATGTGTTGAGTTTGCATTGCTGCTTTTATTTTTTAAATACGTATATATAGAGCTCATTAGATAAACTTCGTAAGGGTTTTTCTCTGCCTGTTTTGGGGATCCTGGCCTGACGCACCCAGGCTTTTTTGAAAGGGGGATGATTCAGCCACACGAACGCAACCCCCCATCGTGGGGGTGTGTGTGCGTGTAGCACTAATCTGGGTGCAAAAGCAGAGCCAAGTGTGAGCAGAGCTGTGGGTTTTACTAGTGTTTCAGGTCAACCTTAGGGATTCTAATAAGAAGTGAGAGGCGTGTGTATATATTTTTCTACAGGGACAATTCATTCAGGAGGTGTTTCTGGACATCAGGGCGGAGCTGGGAGGTGCATGAGGCAATCTGATAGGTGGCTCCATTTTCAAATACTGTATTTTTTTAAAACCTTTGGATTTCCATCAGGAGAATTTTTATATTTCTTACCTTTCTCGGCCAACTCTGCCTCATGCTAGTTTTTTTTCCCAGGAAAGGGCTGCTATGGAGCGGGAGGCGCATTTGACCTGGCTTTGTACAGCTCCTCTTTCACTGCAGCACTGCTGAGAAAACCCCTGCCAAAATATTCCCCCCGCCCGGGAACCCTTTTTCTTTTTTCTTTTTTNCTGTGGAGTCAGACGTAGAGAAATCTGGTGGACGCCGTGAGCGAGAAGACAGGCCAGCGCGCAGATGCAAGCTGATTTGTTCTACTCGGTTTTCAACGAGACCTGAATGTTTTATAGTGGGTTTTTGTAATTTTTTTTCTTTCCTTTTTTTTCGGTTTGTTTCTCTCTCTCTTTTTTTTTTTTTTTTTTTTTTTTTTTTTTTTGTTT
>WBMV01006463.1:0-10952 GCA_013396655.1 Campylorhamphus procurvoides
ATTCCAATGAGATGCTGAAACTACAACACTTACCATTTCTAACAACACTGTATTCAGCATTCCATATGCGAAGAAGCCTTTGGGTGTATATATCTTGCTAATAAAAAGCACAGTATTATTTCTCCTCAGAACTTCAGTTATTTTGATGTTTGTAAATCACGGATAGACTTCTCATTAGCTGTTCTTAAAAACTTTGTATGTAAAATTGATCAGAACTGAAGTTCACTTGTCATTACCTCAGTACTGGTATCTGACATACATAATGCAGCAAGGAAAATACAACCAGTATGTGTGGTCAATGTGGTCTTTTAGTGAAAAATGTAAAAGAAGCAATTTTGTTATCTGAGCTTAATATGAGGAGAGACCTAGTTATTTATAGCTGGTTTGAATAAAAAGCCGATTGCTAATACACTAATAGAGAAAAGTTTCTACATTTAACAGGTCTGCATTTCTTATGGTTTTGTTGTCAGCAAAAACTGGATTCCTTACCCAGTGTGCAACAAGCCAATAATTACACACTCAAGAGAGACATTGATTATTTATTTCAGAGTTGTGCAAGCATGGGTGCTTGGTGATATTCCATAAATCAAGGACACCAACTATCAAAACTTTTTACTATTTATACATTTTAGCAAACAAAGGAATTAGTGTTCATTGGGTGCAAGTTACATAATTCTCTTATTAATTAATATTCTGTCTTCTATTGGTTAATGATTCTTTCGCTTCTTGTGCTGATTAGTCTGCATGCTCAGTCTTTCTCTTCTTTTGAGTCAGTGGGTTTCTTGGGTTGATGATCTGTGGGTTGGTGGTCATGATCTCCCCTGCCAGAATTATCTTTTACACACTTTGAGCTGATTTCTGCACAGTTGCTGAGTTGGGTTTATTAGTTTCTTCCTTATCTTGGGAGTTCTGCATTCTTTGTGTCCACTATCAGAGGGTATCTGTCCTAATTTTGGCCAGGACGGGGTTAATTTTTTTCAGTAGTTGGGAAAGGGCCATGGTCAGACCCTAATGTTATTTGGTACCATCTCATGTAAGTTGTGAGGGGTGGAGGTAAGGGACTCTTTTAGGTGGAGGGAGAAAGCATGGCGGGCAAAATGGTCTAGTATTGTTTTACTTTCCATGTAAATAGTTTCTTTGTCTTATACCTTTTGTTATTAGTATTGTTACTGTTACTATTAGTTTTCTTACCTCATTGCTGTTTCCAGTAAATTGTTCTTATCTCAACCTGTGATTTCCACCTTTTTGTGCCTCCAATTCTCAACTCCATCCCTGGAGTGGGAAGGGGGAGGGGGAGGTGGGGGGAGCGAGCTAGCANGGGGAAGGTGGAGGGGGAGGTGGGGGGAGCGAGCTAGCAGCATCTGGTTTGGGAGAGTCTTGCTGGGGGCACTGAATTGGGGAGTACTATTCCGAAACCACAACAGCATCCTTCTTTACAAGCTTTGTTAACCTCCCCCTAGGACTGAGATCATTGAAGCATATCCAAGACAATTCTACTGATAAGTAATTAATTTTTCTAACACATGAACGTCGCTTAGAGTTTGTTAGTTGCTATCTGTTTCACAGATTAAATCTCCCTTCTTGTTGATTAGGTTTGAAAGTATACAAAGATCAAACATTAAAGAATATCCTTTCTTAAGAAAATTTTAGATATTCCACATTTTGCAACAGTTTCATTTCAAACACCATTTTTTTCTGGAAAAGTGATAATCAAGCATCAGGTGCATTCACATCTATAATAATGATTCACATATTTGTAGATATTCTTGACAACATGTCTCTTACAAAAAAATAAACAAGAAAGCAGAGCAAAGGTTATTCCACTTGGATGATGTGGTTGCAACTTCCAGAAGTTTGTAACTAACTTTGTATCTAGTGCACTGTAAAAAATGATCAGCAATTTTAACTTTTGTCAACTCCTTTTGTGAGAATCATGAAAACATTAGCTCGATGCAAGCATCTGTTTTGAGGATTGGATTTTCAAAAAGAGATTAGTCTACTTTGCTGACTTTAGCCTTTTCAAAGGCAAATTTCTGGACTGCCAAAATGTCAAAGTGCTAGTCTAACTGCTCTTCAGACCTGTGTAAAGTTCCCAGTCTTCCGAGAAGTCAGAGTAGAGCTCAGGCTGAAACCCATTGCTTTGTAAGAAATGCATTCCCTTCATCTGTTCCATATTAATTTTATTTTTATGTGATTGTGTGTGCAAAAACTTCATCCATGCACAATGATATCAGTATATGTGCTAAGTAGAGAGAATCTGAAGGATAGCCTCAGAAATATTCCAAATATTAACTGCTTTTATGATTAGACATATATGGAATAAATAGAATCTTTGCTTTGTGTTTGGAAAAATCTGTTAGTTTATGGTTTCACTTTTGCTAAAAAATTTAAAATGCTGGATTTTGAAGATGTGATGTTTGTCATAGGCACTTTGTCTTGTTTAATGTATTTCCAAAATGAAGCACTTTTTGAAGAAAACTTGCAGATAAAGTAAATAATTTATTGAATAGCTGAATTAGAATCTATTTCCTGAAGAATTTAACACATGCAAAAATATTTTTAAACTTAAGATCTTAATCTCTTTATCTTGGATGTTTTATGTAGTTCTATATATGTTCATTAGACACATGCAATAGATTATAAAATAAACATTTTTGACAGGTAAATGGAGTTGAATTTTTTTCAGCATATTTTTTAAGCTTTTTTTTTAAGGAGACCTGAGACTGTACCACAGAAGTATGTACTACCACAGTACCGTAGTAGAAAAAAAATAAAAAATTCTGGTTAATAATATGCCCAAACAAAACTAAGCTGCCTGGCAAAGTAGGTAAGAAGAAAGTAATTGTACCCTTGATTTTTACAGAACTTGCAGAGCATGTTTTCCCCTTTATTTCTACAGCTACTGTGCTAAAAGAATGCTAATAATGCAGTGTTTATTTTGAAACTATGGAGAAAATCATAATGAACTAAATGTCTTTTTTGGGGTTCAATATTTTTAAGCATGCTGTTGTGGGATGTATCATTTCACTCCTGTGGTTTTTTGACTTTACTCTTTGTGGACCACAGAGGTAAATATATATTTACTGTAAGGAATGTTCTTTTTAAGTGAAAATGCGATCTTTTGTTATGGATTTAAATTCTCTTGTAATTTCTCCATACCACCATTGGGGGCGCACGCTGATAACAGCGTACAGTGGTCCAGCCGCAGCCGGTGGTGGACCAGCCACGAGAGGGGAGGGGGCCACGCTTCGGGGTGTGCTTGCCAAAGCGGACAGAGCGGCGACGGGGGGGCGAGGGGAAGGGATTCTCGCGTGAAGTAGTGCCGGAGTTTGAGGGGGATAAGAACGACTGGCAGGACGGAAACTGTCTTTGTTCCTGCACGGGAGCCAGTAAACTCCCGCATCGGTCTCTGCAGCCTCCCCACACACCGCAGCCCTGGAGCCACCCCTTATACGGATCTTGCCCGCGGCCAGCTCCAGAGCAGCAGCCGTCATCGCCGATCTAGTCACGGCACTCGCCAACGCGGCAATGTCCGGAGTCTGAACACATCGCCGTCACCGCTGCCGCCTGCTCTGCACAAACCCTTGCGCTTCCGCCGCAACCCAGGAACCCGTGCTATTTTTCCGCAGTCCCTGCACTTCCGCCACGACAGCCCGTCCCTCGCTGCACAGAGTCTGTGCCACCTCGTGCTCTCGCCGTCGGCGCTGCTGCTGCTTTCTGCCATTTTTCATCCACGCTGCCTAGGCGCCGCCCCGCCACAGCGGCGGCCGCACTGGGAAGACCCCGGAGCCTCCCTTTGTGAACCTCTCGACGCGTCATTCTCCCGGCACGGCGGTGGCTTCACCCTGGCTCCATTGTGATCACGTCACTACACTGGAACTGCATGGTTACCTTGGCAACATGGAAGTGAAAAAGTGATTTCTGGGCGACATTTTTTTTTCTGTTATTGAGTGTTGGTTTTGGTTTGCGTTGTTCCCTGGTTGTTTGTTTTTCTTAAGTAAAATGTTTATTTTGTTTCTACTCCTTCCTCATAAGTCTCATAATTTTTTCACATTTACAATAAGTCCGGGAGGGAGAGGTTCAGACATCACGAGGTCCGACTTGTTTATGTTTTTTTGGCAAGTATTCCTGAATACATGTCTTCCATTTACAGGTGATTATCTCAACATGAGTCCTATAACCACGGAAGCTGTGGCTATTATTCGGTTCATAAAGTGGATCCATAGGGTGGTAAATTCAATGCCTATAAGTCTCCTTTGGAATGTGTGTTCAAGGCTGTATTACTATCATAACCTAAGCTATAGTCCTTGGGGGCTTACTGATAATGGCACCTATTTTAGGGGAGGAATGCAGGGGAGCGCTTATTCCCAACCCTTCACCCACTTCTCCTTCAGGTCCACCACAACAGGTTTTAAAGAGTTTAAATTCCCTCTAGATGTTAAAGAGACCATATTCTTGCTGATGCTTCTGCTATGTTTATTCACTACGGTCCACTATGTATTTAGAGACAGGCTGAGGTTTTCTTGGTTAGCTACTCCAAGAGCTACTCCAAGATATGCTCCAGAGGCTAGAGATGCTGCCCAGAAGTCTGCGCAAGGGACTGGGGACGCTACCCAAAACCCTACCCTAGGGTCTGGGGACACGGCTCAACAGCATGCTTGTTATACGTTTAAAGCCCTTGCTTGAATTTCCCCATTGTCACCATGCGAGGGCGCTCGCCGACAACGAAAAAAAAGCACAGAGAGTCTAGCACTTCACTTCCCCCGGGGGGACAGGGGCCACTGCTTTAAGGTGCGTGCCACCGCGGGACCAGAGGTGGCAAGGGAGATCAGATCCCGCGCGAACTGATAAGAGAAAGGAAAGAATTAAAAGGGAGAGCTGTGCCCGCCATAGCTCTCTCGCTCTCTGGCGTGGACCCATTGCGGAAGCTCCCCCGGATCCCTGCTGCCCGGAACCGCCGCGTATCTTTGTTCTGTCTGGCATTCCGACAAGGAGCTGCCTTCAGGGATTTGGGAAACCTCTGCCCGGCTTCTGCAGTCCCCATGCTGGCTTGCTGCCGCAGAGCCGGTTGTGCTTGCCGCCGCCCCGCACCTACCACTGCAGTGACGACTTCGGCAGCTCCAGTGCGGCTCCGCCGCTTCCTACTTGCTGTAGTCGTCTGCCTTACACGGCGCTGCCTCGCAGTCCTGACTTGCTGGTTTCCCGCGCCCGCCGGACCCACACTGACCCTCCCCGGAGACCCCGCGCGCGCCTGCCCTCAGCCGCGGCAGTTGCCAGAGCCGGAGCCGCTCACTGTCCGCTGCAGCCGAGAAAGCCCACCAGCGCCACCTTCTGGCCGCGGCTGTAACCACTAAAGGAAAGCCAGTTGCCAGCTCAACAACACAGAAGTGGACAAAGTGTTTTTTTCTGGGTGTTATTTTTTTCTGTTATTGTTTCATTTTTGGTTTTACCTTTTTTTTTTACTAAAAATTGTTACTTTTGTTTCTTCTTCATCTCTCGTGAGTCTCAATTTATTTTTAAATTTACATTAAGTCCAGGAAAAAGGGAGCTCTCTATTCCACCTAAAGTCCCACTTCCCTGGCAATATTGTCTTTAACCCGGGGACAATAATTGGTGCCCAATCTGGGACATTATAGGACAAAGTAGAGGCAAAATAACAGTTCTGAACAATTTATTTGTATATTGGACATCGTGCTATTCAATTTATTTGTGTTCTTTTGGTACATATTCATGCAGAAGCATATGTTGTTCATAGGTGTTTTTCTTAACCTGGGTCTTTAAACCAGGATAGCTGTGGTTATTGTTGAGTTTGTAATTTAGATTCATAGAATTGGGAATTCAATGCCTATAGGTCTCATTTGGAATGTGTTTTCAAGGTTGTCTTCCTGCCCTAGCCTCNCCGGGGACAATAATTGGTGCCCAATCTGGGACATTATAGGACAAAGTAGAGGCAAAATAACAGTTCTGAACAATTTATTTGTATATTGGACATCGTGCTATTCAATTTATTTGTGTTCTTTTGGTACATATTCATGCAGAAGCATATGTTGTTCATAGGTGTTTTTCTTAACCTGGGTCTTTAAACCAGGATAGCTGTGGTTATTGTTGAGTTTGTAATTTAGATTCATAGAATTGGGAATTCAATGCCTATAGGTCTCATTTGGAATGTGTTTTCAAGGTTGTCTTCCTGCCCTAGCCTCAGCTGTTACTTCTGGGGGGTTACTGATAATGGCACCCAGCCTGGAGGAGAAATGCAGGGGAGTGTTTTTTCTCAATCCTTTGCCCATTTCCTCTTCAGGTCCACTACAAGAGCTTTTGAGAAGTTTGAATTCTCTCTAGATGCCAGATATACCTTACTCTTTGTGCTTTGTCTGCAAGTTTGCATCATTATGGCCTATCTTACGTATGAAGCTAGGGCCAGGATCCTTTAAGAACATGTCCAGAAGCCTGCCCCAGGGGTGGAAAGCTTCGAGTGGCATGGGTTGCAAGAGGACATAGGTAAGTTCTTGGAAAATTGTTCTGCTCCAATGACATGGAAGTTCACCCTTGAACAACTCNCAGCTGTTACTTCTGGGGGGTTACTGATAATGGCACCCAGCCTGGAGGAGAAATGCAGGGGAGTGTTTTTTCTCAATCCTTTGCCCATTTCCTCTTCAGGTCCACTACAAGAGCTTTTGAGAAGTTTGAATTCTCTCTAGATGCCAGATATACCTTACTCTTTGTGCTTTGTCTGCAAGTTTGCATCATTATGGCCTATCTTACGTATGAAGCTAGGGCCAGGATCCTTTAAGAACATGTCCAGAAGCCTGCCCCAGGGGTGGAAAGCTTCGAGTGGCATGGGTTGCAAGAGGACATAGGTAAGTTCTTGGAAAATTGTTCTGCTCCAATGACATGGAAGTTCACCCTTGAACAACTCCAGGACCCCATGAAAGTAATGAGGTCTGTGAGGGAGAGATGCTGTGGTAGATCTATGGAGGAGCAACTCATAGTTGCGTGTGGGGCTCTGGCCACTGCCTACTGAAAGCTGCTCTGTATGGCACAGCACCTCCAGGGGGAAAAGAAAAAGAATAAAATGCCCAATACCATGATGACTCAGGGTGTAGCTAAACCAGAAGAACAGTCCAAGACAATAGAAGTTGCCCCTATCCAAAAAAGGAAATACAAGACCAAATCAGTTTGTCTGGTGGATGGTGATAGGGGAGTAGCACCCTCACAGGTGGCAGACCCAGAGCCAGAAATAATCACCGAATCCCTATCATTTGATAATCTCCACAATTTGCAGAAGGGCATTACTTGATGCCCAAGTGAGCCCATTTTGACCTGGTTGATCCAAGTTTGGGACCTTATGGGTGAAGGCATACAACTTGATTGTACTGAAGCAATGTTTTTTGGGGTCTCTGGCCCAGGATGTGAGTGTTGAGCAGGAGTTCGTGAGGGAGTCAAAACCCCTTTATCTCTAGGCATGGCTTCTAACAAGTGTGAGAGAGAGGTTTGTTTACAGGGATGGCCTGCAGGAGCATCATCATAAACAGGCCTGAGAGACCACAGAGGAAGAGATCCAATGCCTGAGAGAAATGCCACTGTTGGAGGTACTTTTCAGAAGGGATGGGCCATCTAGTAGTGACCCCAACAATGTCAGGTGCACATTGCAGATGTGGTGGAACCTTAGATGCCGGGGCCATCCATGTACTCCAGTTTCCTTCTGGCTAGAGTCAGCATGATCAGACTACTTATACCCAGGGCAGATTTACATTTGGGCCCTGAATTAACTTGATTACAGACATCGTAATTTTTGGTTCACTGGTGAGAACTGTTTGTAATTAAGATTTTTTTCTCTTTAATGCATGATTTGCCTGCATTTGTAATAGCTCAGCACATATTACAGTCTTATAAAAGAGACTTACTTCTGTTTTGCTGCCTTTGTTAACTAATCATGTAGAAGCTCAATGTCTTTGAAAAAAGAATTGAAGGTTTCAAATATTTTTAAAATGAACTTTTAATATCCTGTTTGATATTAATGGATGCATGCATTTGAAGTGTATCATGAGAAATTTAATTTCTGGCATAAATACAGCTGAAAACAGTGCATCTCCATGATGTTCCTGCCACGGGCCAGAATTCAGGAGCTCCAACTGCTAGCCACTCACAGGTATTGAGGCTTCCTTGATGACTCCCAAGTTCTATGATTTGAAATATTAGACAAATGTAGCTGAAACATTAGGGAAACTGAGAAGGAAATAAGGAAACTTTTGCCCCTGCAAAAATACTTAGTATGATAACTGTAAAAAAGAAAGGGTGTATTTTTTTTTCTTTAAAAATAAAGTGTTGTGCTAGTTTGGGCTGGAATACAGGGTTAATTTTCTTCATAGTAGCTAGTACAGGGTATGTTTTGGATTTTTTGCTGGAAACAGTCTTGAAAATACAGAGATGATTTAGTTACTGCTGAGCAGGGCTTACACAGAGTCAAGGCTTTTTCTGCTTCTCATGAGTGAGTAGGCTGGGGGTGCACAAAGTTGGGAGGGGACATGGCTGGGACAACTGATCCCAACTGACCAAAGAGATATTCCATACCATATAGCATATAAGGCTGGGGGAAGAAGAAGAAAGAAGGGGGGACATTCGGAATAATGGTGTTTTTCTTCCCAAGTAACCATTACATGTGATGGAACCCTGCTTTCCTGGAGATGGCTGAACACCTGCCTGCCCATGGGAAGTGGCAAATGAATTCCTTGTTTTGCTTTGCTTGCATGCACAGTTTTTTCTTTATTAAACTGTCTTTATTTCAACCCACAATTCTTTTCACTTTTACTCTTCCTGTTCTCTCCCCCATCCCACCATAGGGGGAGTGAGGGAGTGTGGGGCTTAGTTGCCAGCTGAAGTGACATGCTTTATTTTTGTGTTAGGGAAAATGGTGTGGGGGATTGAGTTTTATTTGTTTGATCCAAATAACTTTGCTTAAAACATTTATGCTGTTGACACTTATTAATGGTCTTAAAGCATGCAACTGTGTTTCCCTCCTTAGACTGATCTTGGAAACTGTGAAATGCATGATACTGCTCAGCATTGCAATACTTGAATCTCGGCAGGTAAATGTCAATTGTAGCTTTTGTTGCAGTTGTGCAGATATGCCAACATCAATAGGAGCAGGGAGTTTGAAAGTAACAGGAATGTGCAAGTCATTTAAACCTAAATATGTGGCTCAAAGGATGTGTTTTCTACTGTTGTTTAAATTCTTGAAATGATTACTTAAAGTGAATATGTAAGAAAGTCTGCTTCTAGAGCTGCCCTTAACTGCTTTTGTGGATTGAATTAGCATCTATAAATATTTATTGGAGACAAGAATATAGGAAATACTTTTCTTTCAGCAAGCAGGTGAGATGGAACAGAAATTGAATGACATTAAAAGGAAAAGACTGTGTGTTAGTTAAATTGACTTTGTTTTATATTTGAATGTACAGTTCCTATTTTAAAGTGCTTCTTGTAGCGATATTAATTTACATCTGAAGCAACTACAAAACTCTCAATGCAGTCATAAAACTTCTGAAAAGAATATGAAGTACTGTAAAAATGAGCTGGTGTGTTTGAATGAGACTGACACTTTAGAACAAGAGATGCAAGAAGCAGAGAACTGGGCAGAAGATCTGTCTTGAAGGGCAGTTCTATAGCTTAAAAAAAGTATCTTTTCTGTGAGTCAGGAGAAATGGTGTTTAATTTTATACAGTGTATGTAATCAATATACTAAATTTGATATAGATTAATATGTGTAATGAAAGCACACTTTAAGAATTTGAAAATGTAACCTTTCTGGAAGTTTTTCTCTCTAGAGATTCAGAATGTGACCATGCAACTCTTTGAAGTAAAATTTAATTCCTGATACACAACAAATGTTCAAACAGGTAGTATATCTGATAAAACTAGCAGAAGACCCACTTCATAGCTGTTCTGTTCCTGGAAGTGTTCAAGGCCAGGTTGGATGGGGCCCTGAGCAATCTGAACTAGAGAATAGCATCCCTGCCCATGGCAGGGGAGATGGAACTAGATGATCTTTAAGGTCCCTTCCATCCCAAACCATTCTATGATTCTTAAACCAAGGATTTATCATTTCTGTCCTCACTTCTGGGAGAGAGAAGCACCACAGTACAGCTCTTCCTCTGTGCTCCAGCAATCCCTGGGGAGGATGTTGCAGAGCTCAGACAGGATCCATGACCCCACTCTGCCCCTGTAGAAAGCCCAAAGTGGAAAAAAAAAGTCAGTGCTTGGTTTTTGCCCTTGTTTTTATCAAAGTGTTATCTATAATTTTAACCACCAAACAGTTTATACTCTTAATTGTAACTATCATTTTTGCCTGTGCTATATGGTGATTAGTTAAGCAAAGCATCCAGGAGTCGATGCAACCTGTAGATGCTGTCCCACGTGGCAAAATATGACAATCCTGGAGAAACTGGTGAAGTGAGAGAGGTGACTTTATCTTGTTAACTATGCAGCTAAGCAGTATTTTAAATGTATTTTTACACTGACAGTTGCCTTCATGTTTGAAGAAAATTGACTACATCACAGTATTTAATTGTATTGGGTTTGTGTGGCAAGGTTTTGGTCACAGGGTGGCTATAGGGGTGGCTTTTGTGAGAAGATGCCAGAAGCTTCCCCCGGGTCTGACAGAGCCAGTGCTGACCAGCTCCAACATGGACCTGCTACTGGCCAAAGCTGAGCTGTTGTCCCAAAATGGATTCGTTCACCCAGTGTACAAGAGGCCAAACCCCACACAGAGACAAGGTATTTGATTTACTTATAGTTCTGCGCAGAAAGAGGTGCTGGGTGACGAATTCACAAAGCCAGCATGACAACTATCAAAACTTTTCATTATTTATACATTTTAGCAAACAAAGGCATTAATGTTCATTGGCTACAATGGCATAATTCTCTTATTATTTAGTATTCTATCTTCTACTGGT
>WBMV01006464.1:0-59162 GCA_013396655.1 Campylorhamphus procurvoides
GAGAGAAGAGAGAAAAGAGAAAAGAAAAGACATTTTAAAAAGAAGCCCAAGACCATTTTGAACTGCCTGTTTCAAAAGTATTTCATTGCATAATGTGACACCATCACAAAATCCATGATGGTTCACTACCAAGAGCCCATAACCACAACACAGGTTTGCATGAAAAATCAAAACAGCTTGCATTAAGTCAAATTATTTCCTGCACTTGATAATCAGAATTTTTTTTGGTTTGGCTTCAGTTGAATTATATAAGGGTGAATTAAGACCCAAATGTAATTAATATTATTGTTAGAGCGAGTCCACAGGGGGACTCCAAGCTGATCAGAGGATGGAGCAGCTCTGCTGGGAGGAAAGGCTGGGAGAGCTGGGATTGTCCAGCCTGGAGAGGAGAAGCTTTGGGGAAGAAGCCCCAGTGCCTGAAGGGGCTACAAGAAACACGGAGAGAGACCATTGACAAGGGATGGAGGGACAGGACAAGGGGGAATGGCTTCACACTGATGAGAGTAGATTGGATATTATGAGGAAATTGTTTTCTGTGAGACCCTGGCACAGGTTGGGCAGAGCAGCTGTGGCTGCCCCTGGATCCCTGGGAGTGTCCAAGGCCAGGTTGGACAGGGCTTGGAGCACCCTGGGCTGGTGGGAGGTGTCCCTGCCCATGGCAGGGGTGGCACTGGATGATCTTTAAGGTTCTTCCAACTTATTTTGTGAATCTCTGATTTTATGAAAATATCCATTAAACTCATGTGAATGGTTTTAATGTGCCATTTCAAAGTCCCTGCACATCTGTGGGATGCTCCTGGTAGGTTTGCAAAGGTGACCCACCACAAGAGAATACCTAAAATCCATCCAACAGGTGATGCTTTACCTGGAAAGCACTGAGGAGTCCTCAAAGCAGAAGAGTCAAAATGTTTTGTTTAAACACTCTGAAAGCTGAGTGAAGCCTCACAGCTTTATGTCATACACTGACTTCCCTGAACTTAGCTCTGCCAGGGACCAGATTTGGAGTCTGGGTGGACTCAAGCAATTTTATGACTATGGTTTGCTGAAACTCTTCCAGCAAATAAAAGCAAAAAACCCAAACTTTCAACCAATTCCACAGCAATGTGTCAGTCTTGTTGAATATATTTTGTTTTAAATGCATACTGAGGAGGTAAGGAAGTGATCTGACTTGTAGTGCCCTCCCCCCCTCCCCAAAATACTAATTTTAAAGCCTTCATATTTAGTGGGGGATTTTTTCCCCTTAAAACATTGCATTGAATTGGAACAGAAAAAATCAATTTTACAGAAATAAAACAATCTGATAACATCTTCTGGGCTGCTTTGTTTCACAGAAAAAGGATTTTTTTAATAAAAATATTGTTCTTTTCATCTCATTTCAAAAGAAAAAAGATTTTGAAATATAGACATTTCCTGCTGAAGCAGAATTCTGAGTGTCAGCCTTTGGTACATGCAATTCCTCTGACTTGTGCCATCTTGTACTATCATTAAGCTACCTGAGCACAGTCAAAGTGCAACAGTGCTCCAGGCATACCCCATCTCCCCTTCAGGAAAAGGTGGGAATACTGCCAAGGAGCTGGTCTAAAGCATTAAAGAAACATGGCTACTATTACATATACCTAAGTTAAGAAAAAAAAACTAACAAAGAAAGGTCCAGAAATAATTAAATTTTTGATACTTTTAATCCTTCTACCTCACGTTAACATGACTAGTATATATGATGAGGTCTAGTAAAATCCAGTTCTTGATTACTGCTCAGTCTAAATAACAAGAGGTTTTATTTAGTTCACCTTAAAATGTTTCCCAGCTGGGTATGTATTTCTAAAACTTTTGTTAACTTTGGCTCCCTTTACAGCTGCTTAAGGATGTAGGGCAGGTTTCAATGGTTTGGGGTTTAGATTGGGGATTTTTTACCTTCTAAATTTTGTCAAAATGTGTGTTTTGTTGTTCCTCTGAGAGACAAAAGAGACGATCATATTTTGGAAATAGATAGATAGATAGATAGATAGATAGATAGATAGATAGATAGATAGATAGATAGATAATTTACCTTGCATAAAAACCTCAATGACTCAAGTAGAATTCTGGAAGAAAGTCATTATAAAAAGTGATTTTTGCACAGCTGGCTGGGTAGGAGTTGAGGGTAATTCAAGGTGGGTGGTCAGCCTTGCCTACTGAAATTCAACCTATCCAGTTGTCTGCTTCACCATTTTTGGGTGTTTCCATGCAAAATACAGCCCCGCTGGAAACCTGAGCATCAATTCCTGGCACGTTCCTAAAATGCAGCCTTTTTACAGCCACGCTAGTCCCCCAGGCTCCATCCTGATGGAGTCTTTGGCTATGGCCAGAGGCACCTGTGGAAAGTGGATGTGGCTGGGGTGGAAATCTGTTCTTCACAGGGCTCTGGGCTCCGTGGCTGTGCTCACACACCCCTGCCAAACGTTAAAGTAATAGACAGGGTGATGCAGAAACCATGTCAGAAACAAAGGAACTGTTCTATTATAAAAGCATATCATGAAGCCTTCTGGCAATCCCTGTAGTTTCCCTCAGCCTCGTTGCTGCCTTCCTTCCTCCCTCCTCCCACCCAACCCAGCAGTGAAGTTGTTAAGAAAACATCAGGCTGAGTAAAATGTCAAGTAGTTAAAAATTGCAGTGTCAAGGCTGAGCCCCGGCAAGGGCAGGAGTCGGTTCCCTGGGCAGTGCCTGAATATTTGTCATGCATTATTCCAAGGATGGTTATTCCCACTCCCTTTCTGCTGCAATGTGTCACTAACAAAGCGATATTCCAGCCTCCTCCTGAGCACTCCTGGACATGAGCATCCTTCCAAGGGCAATGTGACACTTACTGCCCATGGAGAAGACAATTATAAAGCTCTGCAGGGCTAAGCAACCCAAACCCAAACAACTGGCATGGAATAAGTCATTTTCCTCCAGATGAAATCCCAAACACAGCAGGGAGCCAGACCGTGTAAGTCACACAGTATCTGAATTAGCTGGCATGTCTGGGTGTGTGCAGAGGGAAGTCCAACTCTACAGGAAGAACTTTTGGGATCACTGAAATTACGTCAGCCTTGATTTCATGGGAGGGGAAAGAAGGCAAGGCAAGGCAAGGGAAATTATAATCATTTTGTCATGGCAAATCTGGGGTTTTAAACTTCATTTTACTTCATGGAAATGCAACTAAAGCTTTGGAAAAGCCCATTGTGGGTCAATTCACCCTTGTCCTAGACCCACCTGCTTGTACAAAATGACTTGAGTTGCCACAGCAGTGGCCGTGATAAGTTACTACAGAATCTTCATAACATCTTAAGTGCAAATATGTGTTCTAGAATATAAAGAGTGATTACATACATGAATACTGACATATGTGGCACATAGATCTGAGTCTTCTGCTTTGCAAATATTACCCAAAAGACACAGAGTGGATTCAGTAATTGCAATTTTAATGGAATATTGTCAGCATCAACCCCTGACTTCTTGGGGAAAAAAAAACTGATTTCTTTTTTAAATTTAGTGATAGGTGTTGGGAAATGAGATTGCTTTGGGTATTAAACAACCAAAGCAGCCTAGGGATAAATCAGATTATTAGTTAAACCATCATATGGCTGTAAAAGCATATAGAATGACACAAGTATGAGCCTCTTTCAGACACTATTTCATATAACACATATAGAACATGACCTTCTTTTTAACCATATAATCACACTATATTTTCTTTTAAAAACAGAACTTTTTATATCTAGGTTGGAGTTTTTTGCTGTTGTGGGGTTTTTTGGATTTTGATTTTGTGTTTTTTTGTTGCTGTTGTTTTGTTTTTTGGGGATTTTTTCCTTGGCAAAACCAGAATATTTGTTTTGGAAAAATATTTATTTGGTTTTAGAAACACTTGAGGGTTTTTTTTTTAAAGACATTTTTGTTGGACATTATTTGCGAACAAAGGTTTTCAATCAATTACAACTGAAAATAAATGCCTTGCTGTGGTAAGATCAGTGCACCACTAAAAATCAGCAGAGCGGGACATATTGTTGACTATAAAACCATTAGGACCAACTCCATCCTGTACCAATATGGTGATATGACCACATGAGGTCACACCTGACAGGCTCTGTATGTGGGCACAATAGACTGAGGAAATAAGTGTAGGCCAAGAAGTCAAATAATTCAGTTAAAGTGTGAACAAATGCAGGTTTGAGTAACATTTTGGGTTAATCCTTGCCTGTCTATTGGACTGAGTGTGCACAGCATTTCCAAAGGACTCATGAAATTTGCTTTCAATGCTTAATATTTAACTGAACATGTCAATGGAACTCCCTACAAGCTGGAGCAGTAAATATATAATTTTAATAATTTTAATCTTTACTTCCAAGAAAGAAAAAAAATGGTTTAGACAAAATCCCACAGTAAAATATGGTCAAAAATCCTTATGCTATTCTTTGTACATATAGGCATACTTTTTGTTGCTATTTTGGCCAAAAAAAACCTCATCAAATATGTGGAAATTCTTTTCCTGATGCCAAAAAAACTCCCACTGAGACTATGGAACTCTTGTTTGATGAGGTATTGCATGAGAAATCCAAGATTATGGTTTAATGTTAAAAATTAAAGTTTCTTATGCAGGCTTCAAGCTAATGCTGGGTGTCAAAAACCTAATGAAGTGTAGCAGAGACATGGACTACTGGAAGATAAGATTCCTCCTGACCAGGAATAACATCCCAACTGCTCCTCAGGAAGTAGAAAGTTTTCATACTGAATTCTCCTCATTTAAGCAAAAAATAGTAATACTAGACTGGTCAGAAAAGTCCTAACTGCTGAGCAGTTCAAAAGAGATATGAATTACTCCATAGAAAAAGAACAATAACTTCAGTGACACATGTTCCCAAAGGCAACATAAAACACGCAGCAGCCACTTTGGTCACATCCTCAGTTGTGCCAGGAGAAGAATTCACAAGTATCCTGAAAGACTCCACTGGGTATTTCAAATATCATTGATCAAATTTATCACCTAAGCACTTCCAAAAAGAGGGAGATAGAAAAAAGACTAGCTGGATTAGCAAGGGATTAATTCAATCAGTAAATCTAAAATGTGCAAAGAACAACTGCAAAAAAACCCCAAACAAACAAAAAAGGACCACTGGAAACTACATACTCAGAAAGTTACAGTCTGGATACATTCAGAAAACTTTGGTGCAGAAAACCACTTTCTTTTAAAAAAAAATTAATTCATATTTTATCACCATGCAAAAGACAGCTCATCTTTTCTGCATTAGGATTTCTTAAGGCTTTCTCCACGTGCAAACAAAACTTCTAAAAGGATTCCTGTTCTTCACAACAGAAGTATGAAAAACTACATTGTACCTATGAATAAAATTCCTTCATTTCTCCCATGAATAGACAAAGAGCTATAAGAAAGCTAGAAATGTGTAATCCCTATGTCTAGATCTGAGACGTTTCCTTGGATACAATGCAAAAACAGAAGGGAATGTGTAGGCATCCTCTGAAGAGTGTTTAATGTGAGGACACTGCTCCTTGTATCTATGGAGGTCTAGAAAGGAATGTGGAAAAAGAAATTATTGTTCTATAATAAGACTTTAGGAAGAGCCAGCAATAGTGGCCTGAAGATCACTTATTCATTCAGTCTCAGCTCCTTGTGAAACTTTCTAAGTATCAAGTTTCAGCTCTGTTGGATATGGGGCTGGGTTTCTTTGTCCCTTTTCCTTTGTTTTGGAAAAAGGAGAAGTGTACAAAAAACTTGAATTTATTACAATTACTTTTTTATGAAGCCTTGCTTTCATACAGGGCATCATTGCTGCTATATTTTAAATAAGATTAATAGGAGATGGTGTATAAACTATTTTAAAAAGCCCTCCACACCACCAGTGGAAAAACAGGTATTCTGAAAAACAGAATACACAGAAAAATTCCAGCTGATTTAATTAAACTTAAAAATGTCCTAAACAAAAATAATCACCTAATTATACAATGATCCAGAAGCTCTAAGTGTTATGAAGACGTTCTGATACCTACTATCCCCACATCCCCATAACAACTCTGCTCTCAATCACCTCATTGGAATTACTATGGTGTAATTACACTGGGGAAGATGATATCAGGATCTGGCCACGTTATTTAGAGTTTAACACTTCAGTTACTCGAGACACAACAAGAAGAACGTGGCTGTCTCTGCGCCAGGTCTTGTGAGGAACACAGAGAGCTTGGTCATTCAGGACATGAAAATTACTTCACTGCCTATTGGATGCTGACAAACCTGTTTCATTTGGAAATGAGCATTGGGACATTACAGTTCATAAGGAGACAAGCCCAGCCTTCCATTAAACAAACAGGAGATTTTACTTTTAATAAGATGGGAAATTGGTTCAGCCCACGTGAGGCCACTTTTACTATTGCTACAACATCCCCCCAAAAATGAGTTCAGGTCAACCTACAGCATCTTTCCTTACAACAAACCTTGATTTTAAACAGGTCCTGTGAATAAACAATAGGTTTTCAGTAGCATATGCTCTTCATTTGAGGAAAAAAAAAAATGGTGATTTATTGAAATAAAACACAAAGTCTCGTCTCCTTCAGCAGAAGTCTCTCTAACACAGCAATTGATGCATGTACTTTTTTAAAGGTACACCAAAAACTGCACAGCTAGCAGATGTGTGTATACTACAAAGAACAGTGTCCAGATATATTGTTTGCCAGGGGCCATAAATAAAATAATTTAAAAGAGAATAATGTGGATACATGTACAGACAGATATATGCTGCGAGCTTTGAGTTGTCTCTGTTGCAAGTGAGGTGCTGCCTGGAAATGGCATTTTGAGTCGTGCTGCTCCTGTCCCTCCACACCCTCATCTGCTCTGGCCATCCCAACACCCACAGACTCCAGGACAGAGCCAGCATCTTTTCCCAGCATGGTACCAGTGCGTTCCCACTCTCCCACGCACACATCCAACCCTCAGAAATGAGCAAAATGAGGGCTGAAAAAGGGGACATGGTTATTCTCTATGACTGAACAGAGAAATAAAAGTATCAAGGGATAAGTGTCAGGAAGAAGAAAGACCTATTCAAGCTAAAGACAATGCTGGCAAGAATAAACACGGGTATAAACTGGCCAAGAAGCAATTCAGGCTAGATATTAGAATCAGGCTTAAAGAGAGCCATGACGGTCTTTGACAGCCCTCCAGAAGGAGCTGTGAAGACAACAGGATTAAATGAATTTTAAGGCAAGGCCTAAGATGGACCTGAAAAGACTCTATTCTGCCTGCTTTGTTAAGGTTTATGACTATGACTCATTACCATTCTGCATTTCATTCAAATTTCGCATGCCCTCTCACACTGCTAAGACAGAAATATGCATGTCAGAGAATTACATGTTGAAACACAAAGGTTTGTAACCTCTTTCCATAAAATTCCACATCTACAAAGCACAAGCTCCTGCAATTTCACTCTCTTCAAAGCTGGAGGGGACAAGAAACCAGACAGAGCTGGTGTGAGTCTCAGGGTGCAATAAGCACTTTGAAACACATTCACTAAAGACTTTTAAACGTCTCCAAAAAATGCAGGTGTGCAAATTACTCCTGATACAGACAGGAGTTATGTTTCCAGCATCCCCTCAACCACTGTTAAACAACACCCCCACAAGCATTTTTCAGCTCATAAAACCTTTATGAGCTGAAAAGTTCCTTCAGGTTTGGGGTTTGGTGTTTTGTTTTGTTTTTTTCCCATCTGCTAACCCAGTACCTTCCAGCACCAGCACCAGCCCTCACCATTGCAACACACTGGAGCAATGAGGACTCAGCAGGGCACAAGTTTTGCATCCTCAGAGTGAGAAACAAACTCCTCTGCCCCATCTGATGCCATGGAAAGCTTTCTCACTCTCACAGCATGGTCACAGTCCCAAGGGAACAGCCTCTCCTTCCACTCAAGCAGACGAAATTCCCAAGCTCCTTCCATTATGCAGCATGTGGCGTGGTCCTTTTTGCAGCACCAAAAAGGGACGTGTCCCCATGCACAAATATATTTTCCCCATTAATTGAAACACCTGCCCTAGATCTGCCCATGTGCTGTCAGAAAAAAGCACGTCCTATTACCCTCATTAATTTGTGCACCTGCCTCACGCTTGCCCACATGGAAGTGCATGGGTTGTTTGCACAATACATTTTCCCAGTGAAAACTGCTGTATTCTCACACAAATAAGCAGCTTAATCTATTCAGCTGTGTGTTCTTTCTTATCAGCACTTGAAGGCATTTTCCAGAATTTAAACTAATGAGATTGACCTTCCACCAGGCCTCCAAATTACTTCTGTTTCCAGAGTATTTTTTTCTTTTTTATCTAAAAGTAACTGAAACTTCCTTTATGAAAGATTTAATTGATTGAAAGCATGCATTCTGAAGGCTAAAAGTGTAGCTATTTACTTCTTGGATAAGAAGTCCTCTAGTAGAAATTTTTTCTGGTCTAATAAATGTTAAGGGCTTAATATATTTAAAAAATGAAAATATTTAAAATCAACTTTGAGTTCTATATTGAACTAGTTCATATTTAAGGGGATGTGCATCTAGGACAGAGTAATATCCTTGTCACTATATTTAAATCAATTTAACCCAGTCAGCATTTGACATCTTTCAAGTGCAGCTTGAGTCTACAACAATTAATGAAGAATAATATATCCCCCACATTCCATACATCCATAACACATTCCATACATCAGCAGCACATTCCAGCCAAAGACTTCAAAGTGCTCCACCAAAGCTGGTGCCAGTTTAGGGAGGGCTGGAGGATGAGAAGAAAGGCACACAAAAATCCCTCCTGCTTCTCCTTCTACCTGTGCACAGCCACAGGTGAACTCACCTGCCCCAGTGCTGCCCCCACCACACCCCACAGGAGGTGGGACACACACCAAGGGCAAAGGGACCCCTGTTCTCCATGGGACACACTCTGTCCTGCTTGCTGGGAACTGCTGGAAATGTCTGCAACTCTCACAAATCCACCCATTCACCACGACCCTTCTCTCCCACATGGAATATAAATTACTGCTCCTAACTAACAAAGCCTAATAGCACCTCCATGGAGCACTTAAATATTGTTGTGCCTGAACTACAGATGGCAAACAGGGCTGCAGAGAGCAATATTCAACTGTCTTAGTGTAACAGCAAGTTTTTACTGCATTAAGTGAGGTGTGCTGATAGGAAAATAAACGTGGTGCTGAATTTCTGCTGAGCCCTCTCCACTGTGAAACTGTCACTCCTGGCAAAGGATGAATAACAAGGAGGTGGAGAAAGATGGGGAAAATTAATCCCATAAAGAGTTCCAGCACTTGTGCACACACAAAAGTGAAAATATTATATTTGTTCATAGACAATGTTTTCTATACTGCAAACCTCTCTTCGTTATTATGGCATTTTATTTACTATTTATTTTATTATTTATTTTAATTTATTTTATTATTGGTTTTTAAAGGGCTTTGGTAAGCAAGCTGTCTTCTCTTAGGAGACGCTTTTGGATTCGACTTATGAAAGCCTTTGCATACAGCATTCACTAATTAATTTTATTTAAGAATTCTCTATTACCTTGCAAACATGTCATAGGAGGAAAAACTTTTGTTTTACCAGGGATGTAATGATTAAAACTGTATTTCTAATTCCCATTCAGCTGAGAATAACCAGCCAGAGGTACAGTTTATGTAGTTCCTTATGACTGAGGATCAATTCTCAAATAAAGAGTGATAGAATAAAAAGTTAAATTATGTCCTAGTGAAAGGCATGTGTTAGTAATATTTGCCAAATTCACTCCTCTTCATCACCTCCTATACACACTTCTTTCAGCACAAAGAAAAGTTTATGGACTGAGGAACAGTGAAGCGAAAATGGGTTTGACAAGATTTTTCAGAAGCAGTCTTTCATTTCTGCAGGAATAAAAGAAATCACCAATCTAAATACTCAGACAGAATAAATCTTTGGCCACTCTAATGAAAGTTGTGATAAGAAAGTAGGGAGAGGGTGCCTTTTGTCCGTGGATATATAAATGGTGGAATTCCCACTGATGAGGTCTGAAAACAGAAAAATAAAACTCCTTTTTAATATTGCACTAGATACATGATGAAGTTCTCTGTGTTTAAAGAGAATACTGATACTGCCATATTGAGAATTTAATAATATTTCAAGAAAATATAAGTGTTTTTTCTATGCTCACAGATTAAGTAATTCTTAAAGTGAGATTTTTTAAGGATGTAGAACTTGAACTCTGCTTATAAAGACCCTGACACATAAGCACATATATAGGTTGGAAATGCATGCACAGCTTTGAAAGTTTGTGAAGATGAAGGAGGCAAATCCTGGAGAAAGTTTGTCCTAAAGACCTGATCACCCAAGGGAAAGCATGAGTAGCTATGAAGAACATCTACACATGGAACCACTGTCCTTTAGATAATCCAGTTTGAACTAAATCAAGATTTAAAGAATCACAGTGCACACATCATTTTGGGGGGGGAAGAGATGTAAAATAATACTATCCTTAATGTATATGCAGAGAAATCTTACATCCACACTCTTCCAAACCATCCTACATCCCTCCATCCAACCAGAATACTCAGCTACCCACCACAGCCCATTCTCCCTTTTGCAATAAAATGTACTGTAACTCAAAGGTCTAACACTAACTACTACACAGTCCAACTATTCATTTTTTAAGTCAAATTAATAAATTTTCTACAGGTACAAGAGTACTTAATATGTGGCTTAACTCTAGTCTTCAGAAGTTCCCCTTCTGCTCTGACTTACTGGACTTGTCTCATTAAATGGAGACTCCCAAGACACTGGTAACACATAAAGCTTCAGACAAAACAATGATAATATACCACAGAAACAAAAGGAGTGTTTAAATGCTACGACAACAAAACTATCATTTCCTGAAACAGAAGGCTAAGCTACTGTTGATAATAACTTGTGCAGATTTAGAACTTCTAAGTATAAGTGGAGTAAAAAGCATAAAGCGAATAAAGATATAAAACCACTGTATGAAAAGTCCAACAAGGATATGGCATATCTCAATAGAACTACTACTGACTTTTGATTTTTTGAACGTATCTCTAGCAAGCACAAACCTGACAAAACCATCCAAAAGACTCCCATAAATTAAGGATTCTGCTGGATGAGTTCTTCAGAGATATGGATGTTATAGACAAGAACCAATGAGAAAACAGTTTCTTACACAACCATTCATAAGCAATGCATATAGTTAAGATATATAAGACATAAATTCAATTTTTACCATGTTCCTTCAAAAAATAAAACAATTACTATGCAACTACAAAAGAAAGAAACAGAATACAACATTGAACCCAGCAACATTCTGCGCTTTGCCCTGCTTCTGTTATTTTACATTTCACTTTAAAAAAAAAGGTTTTACCAAGACATCCTTAAATAATAGTAAGTTGACAGGCTTCCTTAATGTAAAATTGCATAGCCTTCAGCTATTTCATTATGGAGACTTATTCATCATAAAACCCAACAGTTCATTGCTACTTTAGAAGTTTCTGTTCTGGATACCCATGGAATTGAAGCTACATACACATGTACAGAACCATCAGCTAAAAAATGTGGCAGAGTTAAAAAATATGTCAATTTGCGTCACGTATTCTCTAAAATGGATTTAAAAAATATTACTGTATGATACAAAAATACAAAATAAACCATTCCTCCAAATCAGAGGAGGCAGTAGAGTGCTTTAGCCATTTTTTAGCTGACTCCACTGTACATGGCATTGTTAATTGCTACAGACTAATGGAATGTTAAAATAATCTAGTGCTTCGTTTAGGACTAGTAATGCATGGAATGGAAGCTGTGAAATTAAAATGCTTGTTTCACAGATAGCTGAAGTTAAATCAGTGACTTGGCAACATTAAATAAGAAAACTGGACTATAGCCATGATGATCTTTAAGAGGAAATACAACAGTTTCATAATCATTCTTACATAGAAATTAATCTTACCGCAAAATACATATATAATATATTTCTGAGGGGTTTTTTATTGGATAGGAAAATAGACCTACCAATATTCAGTGAGTTGCTGTCTAGATAAAACTGGTACTTTGCATCCTTCAGTGATCCAAGAAACATCTCCAGTATATCCTAAAGGACACCTGTTTGTTATAATAAACTGTCCATTCTGGTGGACTGCGGGTCTAAAAGGCAAAATCTTACCTGTGTCATTGCCTGTGATTTGAATAACATACATTCTTATGTCATTTTCGGGGTGTGAAGGAGAAGGAGACGCCTCCTGAGGTTGCAAAGCCTCTGTGGCCTCCTCCACTTTGGGTGGTGCAGTGGGTCGTGCCACTGCTGTGGCAGTGGATGCTGTGAAATATTCCTTATCAATCTCTGGCTCCAACATCTTCCCTGTCAGATCCTCATCAGCAGTGGCTTTACTGGGAGAAACAGACTCATCGATTACGATGATGTCGTGGCTTGTTACCTCCTCATCTTCCTCAGGGATGATGCGGGGAGACTTTTGAGTCACAAAAGCCTTGGTTGCCGATGTAGGCTGAGTTTTGTCTACTGCACTAATGGAAGGTGTTACACCAATGGGGATTGTTGCCTTTTCTGTTGCATTAGCCACAAAAACATCTGGCTTAATTTCTTCAGGTTCCTCAGTCATTCCTGAACCTTCCATGGTTTGGCTTGGAGAAGCTCCCAAGGTCAGATGAGTGATGCTTTCCACAGTGGAATGGCGTGTTGGCACCTTACGGGGGGGCAGCACAGGTTCCCAGCTCACTGCATCCCTGTCTTCTTCCCCGGTGGGGGTTCCTTGGCTTTCCTGGGTACCAGCTGTCATGGGCATCACCTCAGTGACCTTCTGGTCTTGACCAGTAGCAGTTTCAGCTCTCGGGGTCACTGTGAGATGCAAGGTCCTGGTGCTGGTCTCATCAGGTCCCAGAAGTACTCCATGGTCCGTGAACTCCACTGCAGGCACTGGTGCTTCTGTTGCTGGGTATGTCTCAGCATAAGCAGAACCTGTCTCATCCTGCTTCTCCTGCACAGGTGTGTGAGATGACTCAGGTCCTGGTGCTGTCCTTCGTTCATGTGCGGGGACAGATGTCACAGATAAGGTCGACTCTGTGGCAGTTCGTGGTTCCTTATCTTGATCTTTCGTGGAGTGTTCCTCTGGGAACACCTCCCCGTGTTTTGCAGTTGCTTCTGTATGAAAGACACCATCAAAAGGAGTGTGATCAGTAACTGGCATATCTCTAGTGACCTCACTCTCTACAGTAACTGGAACTAGGGAAGCATCATGTTCTTGCTGTGGGACAGTATCTACCTTTGTTACATCTGTAAATACAATAATTCCCTCTGTCCCTGATGTTTCATCTCCTTCAGGTTCAGTTACCTCCACAACTGTGGGCATAGCACTTGGCAATGCAGTAACACTCCAGGAGCTAAAGGACCCTATTGTTGTACTACTTTCTTCCACTGGTATTTTGGATACTGTGGTCATTTCCAAATCCAAAGAGCTGCCTGTGTAGGAGGCACCTGTAGTATCTCTACTCGGATCAAAATCAGTTGATACCACATCTTCATCACTCGTGGTCTCCCCTGGCTCCATGCTTGTCTCAGTTTCATCCGTGACTGCTGAAACTGGAGCTCCTGCGTGCATTGTATATCCTGCAATCTGCCCTGGAGAGGATGTAGACTCCATTCCAGAGACACTCTCCTCTGGAGCTAACTCAAGCACTCCCTCAGTATGGGATGACTCCTCTGGCAGGTACCCCTGATAGTCATCTGTTGGCAGCCACGTTCCAGGGGCTGGAGGAGTCTCTGTGAACTTCTCCCCTGCAGAACAACCCTCAGACTCTGCTGCAGCACAAGGAGGGACTGTGGCTGTGGCATGAGGTATCTTAACATCCACTGGTCTCGTTTCTGGCTCCTTTGTTTTTTCCTGCTCCTCCGAAACAGCTGATTCTTCTGTCTGATGAGAGGAGGGGATAGCAGGGGTGGTGCTTTCTGCAGAGCTTGGTGGGGAATCAGTGCTTCCTGAGGCAGCAATGGCCTCAGATTCTGTTAGACCAAGAGTTGATACAGAAAAGGATACAGGTATACCAGAGGGCATGGTAGGCTGCACATCTCTCAGGTCCTCTCTGCTTCCTTGGGCTGATGCCTCACTATCAAACACCATCACAGAACTCAATTTAATGAATGGTGTTGACTCGTTTGCTGTAGAAAATTGTCCAGTGGTCACTGTGTGCTCATCTAAGAGTGTCTCTGATGCAGCAGGCTCTTCTGATCCTGGGACACTACCAGTAGCCATGCCAGAAACTCTGCCAGGCACAATGGTGTACATGCTGTCACTGCCCTCCCCCTCTGCAGTAAGATCATACTGATCAGTGAGCAAAGCTTTAGGGATTACAACAGTTGTGAGTTTCTTGTCAGATTTTGCCTCCATTGACTTTTTTGTGGGTTCTTGTGTTGAGTGGGCACCGTGATGCACATTCTCTTTTGTTAGTGAAACTGAAGTCCCTGTCCTAGGAGACTCTCTCCGGGAGGTCAGTAACAGGCTATCTGTAGCTGTCATCACAGGACCCACTTCTATTTGTTCAGTCTGATTATCGACATCGTGTTTTTGTGCATCTCCTGTGTCAGTGTCTTCCCAAAAACCAGTGGAACTCTTATCTACAGCTGTGCTATCCTGAAAAATTACAGAGGTCAAGAAAGCGTCCTCAATGCTTTCAGACCTACCTTGTTCCTCGGGCAGTTCTGCTTCAGAGTAAGTGTGGTCCAGCTCCAAAGCTGCAGATGTGCTGTCTGTTAGCGTGGGGGTAACATCATATTCAGTCCTTCCCAGTGTATGGTAAGTGCTTATTTCGCCATATGTGACAGTCTGAGGTAGAAGGGTGGTTAACTGAACATTCTCCATAAGCACCTCCATCTCCCTTTTTTCCTCAATCAATTCAGTAGTCATTTCTGTATCTTCCTCAGCCTCTAGGGTTGTTTCCTCCCAGGCAGGGGCCTCTGTTTGGGTGACAGGCACTTCAGTAATCGAAGCCTCAAAGACCGGAGGTTTAAGGGTAACTTTAGCAGGTGATGGTTTCACACTGTCAGTCTGCAGAGATGTCACAGGCTCAAAAGTTGGAGGCTGGGTTGTGACTTTTTTGCCTTAAAAAGGGGAAAAAAAGGAAAAAAAAAAAAAAAGAATTAAGGAATCATTCAGTCAGAACACAAATGAATGTTACATTCATTCAGCTTGAATGTTCCCAACAAAAACTAAATGGCACACTGAGAAATAAGTGTAAAGGTCAGAGGCTTTATATAGTTGTTAAAAGCTTTGAATGGCAAACAATAACACAATATAAAGCTGCAGAACATCTAACTTAAAGTCAGATGAAGTGAGAAGAGTAGCAGTATTCTTTTTTTCAATATAATTACCCCTAGAAGTCCTTGTGTTATACGAGTACCCATCAGAAAGAGCTCAGTGCTGATCTGGGAACATAAAAGTTTATTTCATGATGTCACGAATGAGTGGAGCTGCAAACCTGTGGGTTTTCTTCAAAGCTTGCTGCAGCATCCAACTCAAATGCATAAAGGGAGTCAAATACCATGTTAGTTTATTTTCAGCACATAATTACAAACTGCAAAAAGGAGCCCTCACTGGAGTGAGAGCGTGCTTAAGCAGCAGGATCAAGCATGCCATCAAAAAGCACTGCTGCTGCCCTGCATTTAAATTGTGTTGAGGGAAATTCATTATGGGGAAAGGTGGGAGCGGTAAACCAGCCATAAGACCATAAACTTAATACTGTAATGATGTTGATCTTTGGAAAACACTTCAAAGATCTGAAGAGTTCTGAAACTTCCCTACGCGCAAAAATGGGTTGTATGGGAGTGCTGGACATGAAAAGGTGGAGTGTTGAACCCTCTGGGTGGTGGGCAGAGTAAAGGGCTAACTATCCTCTCCCAAAGGAGACACAGAGAAAGGTGTTTCATTGAACCAAATTGTGATGTTTTAAAGAATCTTGTTGCCTTAGTCCTTGTCCATTCCTTCTGCTCCAGATTTCCATCACTGCCTGAGGAGGAAATGTTGTGCCAACGCTGCAAGGCCTGTCAGAGGATTTTAAATTCCTGAAAAGGGTGAGTTTCTGCCCTGGAAACAGCTTTTACTTGGGAAAAGCCCAGGGTGGAAACACCTTCCCTTCTTCCAGTCTTCCTGGTCAGGAATCTTCATAGGGGCAACAGGAGCAGTCAGGTGGAAGATGTGAATGTCTTAAATCAGTGCTGCTAATTGCTAAGTCACTGAGAGTCAAAAGCCTCACAAGGATGCAAATAAAGAGCAAAATACAGTCTTTAAATCACAGTAAGCATACAAAGAATGCATTGAACAGGCAGTGTATATGAGGACTCACTGCTTAACAGACAACAAACAGGACTATAACTTATTGCAAATTAAAATATTGCTCCTAAGAGAGCAAAGAATTCTATTCCACTCCCATGCAGAAATCAAAATAATGCACAGTTTTTACTCAAGCATAAGCAGTATGTATGCACAAAACAGTTCTCTTCACACGCCCATGACTAACTGGGTGCCCCTTTGGTAGTTGCAGATATGAATTCTGCACGTGTAAGCCAGAGTCACACAAATATTTGTTTAGTTTCACACACCAAGCTCTGAAAGCATCACCTTTGCAAGAGACATTTTTGATTTACCCTGGAGTAGAAGGGTTTGCCAGAGGGTGACTGCTTACAATTTCTAGAAGAACTGGGTAGAATTACAGAGTAGGGAAATGAGGAAAAAGAGTTGACATTTCAGCTTCCTTGAATGAGAAGTGAAAGTGAAAAGGAAATTGTGAGGGTAAGAAAATATGACGTCGCTATGTTTAGAAGTGGTGGTGTTCTTTGCCAGCAGAAAAGGGAATGGATTCTTATTCTTGCCATATGCTAAATCTTGTTGTGGTTTTACAGGGAAAACTTAGCTACTTTTGTATAAATATATATATACATATATTTTTTTTTTAGTAAGTTAAAACATTCAGTTGAGTGAAAAGTTGCTGAAATCCCAGCAAGCAAAAGCACAGTCTTAACATAGAAGATTTTTGTGCTTTGGGGTTCTACAACCTTAAATGGATGTTTGTTGCTCTTTTCAATGCCTATGTGATTCAAGTGGTGGTGCTCACACAATCAAGAATCAAGTTCTTGCCATTTTCTCCCCTCTCTCTGCCTGCTTGAGGCTGGTTTAAATCACACAACTTTTACTTCACAACTGGGGAGTGAAGAGTGCACTCAAGTGCTGTGTGCTACTCTAGTTGTTAAATTTCTACCAAAGAATTCACCCATTCTTTTTTTTTCCTTAACAGCTCTTTTTTTATGGCAAAATGAAAAGGAAACAGCAGTCTCAAGCTCTCCCTTCTAATCATGGGATCAGTTTCCTTAATGCAGATGGAATTGGTTTTGCAGCCAACACAAACACTCATTCAGACCCCAGTTGCCATACTTTAAGTGACTATCAGGTTCACTGTTTGAACGACTATGAAAACGTAATACCCTCTCACAGTGCTAGACAGAAAATGAGGGCATGGGAATAGACTTTAAAACCCGTGGAAAAAAAAGGTAACTTTATTTCATCACTGCTGGGAAATCGTGTACACTTACTCACAACCACTTATGTAGCTTCCAAATTTCCAAGAAATGCTTAGAAGTCCCAAAAGTTCACCTATTTATGCCTGAGATGCAGTTGTTTATTGTTCATGACTTATTAGCTGACAATTACTTGACAAAATAGGTACATGTTTATTATGCAAACCTGAAAAAACACTGACTGTATTTGATTTGCTTATACTAATAAATGAATGAATAAATATTAAATTTATATAGTGGCATAGGAAAAGCACATATTTTCTAAGAATTTACCAATAAACAGCCAGATTTTCTCCTGTGCAGTTCAGCTCTGGTTAAAATCAACTACATGGCCTCTAAAACTGCTTTGTCATAAATATGATATGTAACTTTTTTTAATACAGATCATTCAGGTTTGCAAACTTATTGGAGTGCATCAAAAAAAAATTGTCATTCTTCAATGAGAAGTCTGTCAATGTTATTTTTTTTTCTGTGGGAAAAGAAAAACAAAACAAGGAGAAGGTTGCTTTTTTAATAAGGCAACACCAGTTTGAACTGTCGTCCACTCCACCCAGATGTTTTGCATTACTGTACTCCTTGCATCATGCCTGCAATATGCTATCTCCTTTGTCCTCCTTCTGATTCAAGACATGAGGCAGATTTTCCTAATAAAATTCATGAACATATTAGCAGCAAGAAAGCAAATTATCTCACCAACAGCTGCTCATATCAAAGACTATCTTTTCTTTTTTTCTTTTTTTTTTCTTTTAATCAATTCCTCTTATATTGAACAACCTGAATGAAGTTGATTTTGGAAGGACTATATGACTTTGCAGAGATTCTATATTTTTTCACTCTTTATTTATTTTATGTTTTTACTGCATAGCATTTTCTTTCTCTTCTCTTCCACTGTTGTTTGAATAAGGATTCACAATAATGAGGCAATATTAAAACTTAATATTTTTTCAAGAAAATCCAACTGCACAACTTCAGACAGGGTTTTACATTGCAATTGCCAAATAAGGATTTTAATATGTCCTTTGCTGTTTCATAATAATTTCAGGATATATATGTGTACTTGCCGGAGAAGTATTTTCTTTTTAATGATTATATGTATTATAATTTATATATATGTTTTTTCAACATTGCCAGTTCCAAAAAAATTTTACCCTTGTACCTCATTTGAACCACTTGAGCAGTTTTTCTGCACTCAGAAATATGGTTTGTGTGTTCACAGTTAGGTGTGTTCCTAAGAATCTGGAAGAACATAGACCCTATAGACAAACATTGTTTTGACTCATTAACAACAGCCAGAACAACAAAAAATTGTTTCAAGTAGGAACAAAACATGGAAATAGTGAATTCTTTCTGTGAATTACAGCCAAAATAAATTATAAAATATCAGCCAAAATTAATGGTTTAACATCTTCCAGCCCAATTTGAGCAAAATGCATATGCAAAAATATGCTTTGCTTAATTTTTATGTATTTTTGTATGCTAATTTGTAAAGTTTATTCTGTGTGTCTGTCCTTTCCTTGCTACCAGCCTTGGCAGAGAGGACAGTCTTGAATGTTCCCCTGATTCCAAGAGTTTTGCCAGCTGGAGTTTAAATTACTGGCAGAACCTTCCAAACTGGACAAGTCTAAGATTAAGAACAGATTTAAAAAAAAAATAAAAAAAAATAAAAAAAAATTGGTGTTCTGAGTTACAGACTGAGCAAGAAACCTCTGGTTATGGCCCTGATTCAGGACCTGCTCATTCATGTCTTTCCAGAAGCAGGTTGGTGCACAAGGGATGTGGAATTTTGTTCATAAGTAATGAAATCTTTGGTAGAATAATGAGAATCCAAAATCTGACACTGCAGCTGTAAGAATTTTTCTGTGACTCCACGTGTATACTCCCACTTACCTACACTGTGTTTTGATGTCAAAATCAAAAGCCAAATGTAATGAGAAAAATATGAAAATCTAGGTGCAGTATCAATCCCTGCTCATAAAATATGCGCAATATCAGAGAAAACCAGTGGGATTCTTATAAAAACAGAAATTTGGAAGCTCTCAGCCTGTCTTATTTATAAGGAAAAAAACTTATAATGAACAGTCATGCATCCTATTCACACCATGGCCCAAGGTCTTTTCTTCCAGCTAACAAAACAGCAGAGGCAGCAGCTCTTTTAGGTCTGTGAACACAAACACGCTTAAGTAAAACCACTTGCTATTTCATAACATCTGAAGTCAGATGGGTAAAGGGGGAAAGATGTGTTATCTCCTGGTTTCCCCACATGCAAGTGTAGTTTTGTGAAAGAATTATAATGTTCCAATAAGAATAATAGCAAGAAACATTTCTCTTTCCTCATTATTTATAATAAAACTGCCAAAGAGGACAAAAAAATCCCAGCAAGCCTCTTTAGTCAGCTCTTCCTAATTAAATATGTATCCCAGCACCAAATAAAAGCAATAACCTTTTCTTCATGACCACAAAAAAACCAAACAAACTGAAGGAGAAAGAGAGCAAGATGCTCACTTGGGCAGGAACTGACAGCAAAATTCTTCCTGCTTTGCTCTCCCCACCTGGTGTGAGAGGAGACAAATCACCCATATGTCCCACGAGTGATGCCTAGTCCCCACAACAGTGAGCAAAGTGCAAAACCCATTTATCTTTCCTGCACATGAATGCACCTAAAGGGATGGATCTTTTACTGCTTCACCCTGTTGCTCCTAATCCCACCCTTGTTACCTGACCCATTCAGTGACCTGAGGGAATGAAAGGAAAATGCCTCCAACTGTGTCTTCTCTTTCCTCTCTCTGGTCACATCTGCACTTTGAGGTTATTCTTAAAGCACACAGTTTTGAAACAGAGAAATACAAGTTTAAAATGTCAAGCTGCACCCAACCACCTCTTCCTCAGGGTGAGATGAGTTAGGTGTTTTAGCACAGTCGATTGAAGTGGATGGAGATCTTCTTGTAGTTTCCAGACTGACCTCCCAAAATCCTGAGGCAGAGTGGGGTGAGAAGGCTGCAGTGAGCCATCAGTGTGCCCAGCCCCCGAGGTGTTTGCCTGTTCCTATAAACCCAGCAGGGACCTTCAGGGGTTTATTACTCCCACACCTGGTTCAAGATATTACTGGGGATCTCTGCAGCTAAGTAGGACTTGATAAACTGCATATCTGAGAGAAGCACGGAGATCTACCTTCTTAGGAAAATAATAAAAGGCTCAGCAATTGTTATCTGGCAGTAGCTGCCTCAGTAAGGCAGCTAAATCCCTTCGCATAGCTTCACCTCACAGAGGGGAAAGGCAGCCAGAGCAGAGACATCAGCCTTGCACACACTGTGGCCAGTGCCATGGCCTTGAGGTGTTTGCTCCAAGGCATCTGCACACTCTGATGCTGGGCTGTGAAGTGGTGGAGCACATGGGATTTATTGTGTCCAGCATTCCCCTGCCTTTCATCCAAGATAAAACTTCTCCTTTTGGTTTTCTTTCTCTCTTCAGATTGGCAGGCTTGCTCCCCGGGTGTCACCACGCCCTATGTCTTCATTGTCCTGTGGTCGTTTCCAAGCTGATCAAAAATCCACAGATCTCCCATAAGGCAGTCCCTGACATCAGCCTGGAAATAATTCCCTCATCCAGGAAATAGCTGGGACACGCAGCTACTGACGGTTGCTGTGGAGAAGGACAGAACTGCCCAGTTATTCAAAGTTTTCCAAGCTAGGTCACATGCAGCAAAAGGGAAGGCAAGGTTTTCTTTTGCCAGTTTTTTTGCTGTGCCTAACAGTCTTGTCCTTCCTGCCTCCAGACAAGGGGAGCACTGTGGATGTTCCCTGAGGCTTTGCCTGCAGTCCTGGTGGCTCCTGCTGTAGGACCTCTCAAAACAGGAGCTCCATATTATGGAGGTCATAATTTCCTGTACTTCTTCTGTAAAATCTTGCTCTGATTTTGAGCTTTAGGTGGATGAAGTATCAAAGCCAGAGGCCCTCAGTCTCCAACAGTGGTTGACTTGGATATGCTCTTGACAGGACTGTGTTGAAACGATTGGGACAACATGGACTCATTCCCGAGGAAAACACATGGCAACACCATGCCAGAACTGGAATTTTCCAATCTCCAGCTAAAATTAAATCCTAGTGCCAAACCAAAGTGGTATAACCAAAGGGAAGCAATAAAGGTGTGTGAAAGAGAGTCAAAATGGAAGAGCAAAATGTGAGAGAAAATGGGACAAATCCAGAGCAAAATGGTCAACACATGTTTTGAGTCGAGCAAAAATTGCTTTGCTGAAAGACTCGCCAAGATCCATACAGGTCTGTGAAAGAATTTGTAAATCAATGTTTCTCAGCAACACGGGGATTTGTGTTCCAGAAATTCAACCACCTCTGTGTACAAAGCTCACCAAGCCCAGTTTTGTTGCAGGTATGTTAAAAAAAACTCTGCACACATTTTGAGTAGTTCATTTCTAGAGTGCAATTTGTTCTGCAGATGGTGTGGGATAAAACAGCCCATCCAAAGTCAGCTGAAGTCTGATTTCTACACAGCCCAGTGAAATAGGTCTGGTGAGACTGGGAGGTGGAGGGGTGGGATTAAATAAATACCTTATAGCTCTATGCAGGAACTAACAATTAAATAGGTACCTATTTAAAATGAATCTTTTCATGATAAAATGTTTAAACTCATAGAAGCTAACGTAAGTGCTCAGCACAGTTGTTCTACTTTTTCCTATTAAAACAAAAAAAAATAATATAAGTCCTTTATGTTAACATTTGAAAAACTTTCTCTCTGATGTTGCCTCCAAGGGGCTGCAAGTACTTAATCATGTGTCTAACCTGAAACCTTTTCAGGCCTCATCAGATACATGATTAGGTATCTCTCAGAAAAAAAAAAGAAAAAAAAAAAAGGAGAGAAAGTAAAAAAAATAAATAAAAGGTCTGGCAAAAGCCTTGGAGGGATGAAATGAAACACACAGATAATGTTTCAGAAATTCAGAGCCATGTGGTTTCTTCAGAGTGAAAAGCACTTGTGATCAAAGGGAAGAAGGTTTCAGGTTTTTTAAAGAAGGCTTTTTGATTTTAAATCATGTATTATTAGTCTGGGCCACTCTTATTTTCATAAAGTCAAGACACTTCATACAATGTAATTTCGTAACCAAAATACTGCTGAAGTTAAAATCCTGAACTTAACTGTACTGTTAAAGGTTGTCCAGGTTGGCTGCTTTACTGAAACTAGTGCACATCATTTCAAAATTAAATTTACTTCCTGGGTTTTTTTGTGTATTTTAATAAATATGATTCCTTTTTAAAAAGTAAGTATAACATTCAAAATACAGATTGAGGTTTCTTTCAACTGCAAATTAAAATTAATATTTTGCAATTTTCTGCCATAGACTTTTAATCACAGAATAGGGGTGAAGAGTCTAAGCAGGGATGAAGAAGGAGACATCCCCTTTCCTAAATGCATGATTTGTCTTTGTGATGACTAAAACAGGTGCCTAGTTTGCCACAGCTTGTGATGTGACTGGGCATTCAGGTGAGGAGGGAAACAAGGCAATGAAATGTGAGACACACAGAATTAAGGGCTGTGAGCACTGGGTTGGAGCTTCCCAGAGAGCCAAGGGCTTGGGGAGCACAGTTCTGTTGTCAGGCACGGTGGGGATCTCTGTGTGAAGACTTCACATCCACCTAAAAACAGTCAGAGCTGGGGGATGGTGGATTTTGAGATGGATTAACTCACTGAAAATTTGAAACAGAGATAATGGAAAGATTTGGAAGACCCTTCCACACAAAAGATTCTTTGAAACAAAGGCTTTAAATTCAAGCTTTCTGCTCTCACACAGGACCGGTTTTGGTTCATGTTCTCCCTTTTTCTGCCCCAAAAGAAGGACTGGCTCCAAGGCTTCAATGGGAGAGAGTGACTCACTTTAAAGCCACTGCACCAGACAGCTGCTGGAGATGTGGAAGACCAAGATGCTGGGAAGTGAGTCTCATTACTCACCACGTGCATAAATCTTTTAGCAAAAGCAGTGAGGAGTCACAGCTGGTTCCTGTGAGATCCCAAGCACCTTCTGAGAGAGGGAGAGAGTTTTCAGTAACTTCTGAAATATGCAGCAGACAGGCACCCTGGAGGAGGGTACAGCATTACACTCCTGCATTTCCCTACGTAAAACCATATGCATGTGGCAAAACCTGAGTCATCTAGCCAGCAGCACATAATTAACTCTGATGTAATGTTGCTTAAATTAAAATGGCTAGAGAGCGGCTCACCCTCTACCAAATTGTGGTGGTCCTTTCTAGTCTTACTCTGTCATGTAAGAGGGTTGATAGTGCTAGACTGTCTTCTTCCTGGGCTACAAAGTGATGAAATATTTATTCTTCATGTATCAAGGACAAGAGTTTGCAGAAAAAGCAGTTACACAAAAGGCAACAACCCAGTGCTTATCAAGGTTGTTTTTGGAACAAAGGCTATGTTATCAAAATTCTTTAACTAAAACTTCTGGGAAAAAACATTGTAAAGGCACATGTTGCCTGAAAGGGGTGAAATTCCCAAAAACAAACAGCAAGTTGGAATTTGTCCTAAAAAAAGACTAGATTACAGGCAAAGAGTCCAGTCCCTACTCCAGTCTTTTAGAGGGACTGATGAAATTCACCCCCATTAAAGACTGTTTTATCCACAACACTTTAAACAGATCATAAACAATTTGGAGAAGGAACAGAAGGAGTGACATGACAAAACTCTGTTCTGCAGAATCGAGCACAGACTCCTGAAACCAAGTCCTTTATCCTGTGGGCAGTTCCCCTGAAGTCCATTAGGACTACATCCACATGCAAAGTTTTGGAACATCATACCCACAAACTATAAAGGAAAATTAAAACAACAAACCAGTAGTGTCTGAGAAGAGCCAGACTGCAACAGATGTTGGGATTTGTTCTCAAGCAGTAAGATTTGTTCATAAATGGGTCTTCAGTGCCTGAGCTGGAAAGATCTGCAGCTGCAGTTGGTTCATGATCCACAAGAATGGGGACGGCACAAACTGCACATTTCAAGCAGTTCTGCGTTAGAATCACAGGACTGAGTCCAAAAAAACCTAGATATTCATAGTTATGACCGAGTTCTGCACTTTTAACTCAACCCAGAGTTAATGTCAGTTGTGCTATTTGCAACCACAGGAACTTCCTTGAGCAGAGAGGCCTGCAGGAAAAGTGCTGAGCCGTCCAACCTCCCTGTGCTGATGAGGGAAGCAGGATATTCAGCTGGGAAGCTGGTGAATGTCTTGGAATGACAGGAACCTATGCCAGGACAGGCTGCACCATAACAGCAGAGCCAGATGGCTGGCACTGGGGATAGATGAGGTTACAGAGGAATATTGAACCCCAAAGGAAAGCTGACAGGTGTGGAGGACATCTGGTTTAGACTGGTGCAGATTAGATTCCACCATGTGAATGTGGCAAGTGCTTGATGGGCCTCTGAAAACACCAGCAGAGAAATGAGCAGCAGCAAGTTTAGGTGGTCCAGTGAGACATGAAACACTGAGCACGAGAAAGAATATGACGGGAGGAAGTGCCTGGGATCCAGAGATAGCCCCAAAATTAGGGACAACTCACAGACTTGAAAGTGACCCAGCTTGTACACAGTCTGTAAACAGCCTCTCTTACTGCTATCACTGGAGTCAGAATAGCAAGTTAAATGACAGTCATTCTTCTGGTCAAGCTGGGCATTTCTTCAGTTCTTATCACAGAATCACAGAATGGCTGGGGCTGGAAGGGACCTCTGGAGATCACCCAGTCCAACCCTCTGCCCAGGCAGGGTCACCTGGAGCAGGTGACACAGACACATGTCCAGGTGGGGTTTTGAATGTTTGATATGTCTTATGTTCATTGACACAACACAAAGATACCAGGTTGTACAAAATATGGAGCATCCACAGGCTCAGGGTGACCCTGGGTGTGCAAAAATGTTGCTCAGGCTGAAATCTTACCTTGAAACTTTGCCTATCTTCATGTGCCAGTGTTACTTTAGGACATTTGTTTTAGTCTGGCTTTTCTCTTTTTAGCAAAGCCATAATGATAAACCAATTGCTTTTTAAAGAAACAAACAGCAAAAAACACACACTGAAACAGAACACGCGAATTAAAGAAAACACGGTAAGCACATCGAAAACGACGATCAAAAAAGGAACAAAACACAAAACAACCAAAAACCTGCTTACGTTCATAGCAGTAGGCATCAAACTTGCTATGTGGGTAGGGGAAGCCTGTCTGGTTCTCATAGCGATACAGGGTTCTCACCCCAAGCAACCCTCCTCCACACTGGGGCCGTGCCACCGAGGCCGGGTACCGCACGCTGCCGTCTGCCAGCCAGCCGTAGTCACACTGGTCAAACCCATTCCTCCAGGCCACATACAGGTTCCCCACAGAGGCCAGGACACCCCCCCTGCTCTGGCACAGCTCCTTGGCCTCCTCAAAGGTCAGCTTCTCGGGCGCCGAGACGTGAACCACTTCGTCTGGGGGGAAGAGAAGAGAGGCAACAAACTCATCATCAAGCCATCAACTCAGCTTGGGGTTTTTACCCCCCCAAATATCTTTTTCCTTAAAGGAACAAATCAAGGAGATAGTTGGAAACCAAATGTCCCACATTTGAGTTTGAAAATTACCCTGCCTCAAAGCATGAGCATTTGTAAGCAACATCCATGTCATGAAGTGCACAGTGGTTGGACTCTGAGTCCCTCCCTTGGTCCCTGATCTCCCCTGTGACCTCTGCTAGACTTTGCAGCTCAACTGGGCTAATTAAACCCAGCTCAGCAGAATTTGCTTTCTCTGTAAAACAAATCTTTTACATCTGCAAGCCTCTTACCTGACCTTTTTAGTCATCACTGGAATCCCACTTGAGACACCAAAACAAAATAAAAAAAAAAGGCAAATGTTCTTGACCAGCTGCCCCAGAACAGTTTCTAATGTCTGATTTCCACCAGCCTTCACCTTGCAATGGAAGGGAAACAAAAGTGGGGAAATGCAACAGACATGTTTCACACACAAAGCACTTTTTATGTGAGGAAAAGCAGACTTAGTCTAGAATGTCATTAGTATAGTTCAGCTTCTGTGGAATAACAGTTTGTAAGTAATAGTTTGTAAGTTGGAAACTGAAAAAAAAAAGCAAGTAGCATGTGTAATATTTTACTTCCAAGCTAAATCACCATTGTGCAGTTGTCTTGGGTTGCCTCATTCACCCAAACACTGTAAGGATAAATAAAAATCAAGCCTCTAATGTTTATGTCCTGGGAATGAAGCAGTAAACTGACTCTTTCCCAGCTTGCACTCAGACTTCAGATGGAACCGATGAGACCTAAAATCAGCATTTTTAAACCAACAGTGCAAAATTCAAAATACTTTCTACAACACAGCAATTCCTCAGCTGGTCTAGGCCAGAACACAGCAGTCACTGTTGTAAGAGAGCACTGCTTTTTCATATTGGCCATGCAATCTGTCTTGCCCCTGTGTTAGTCTGAAGGGGACCCAGAAAAACGCAGACAGAAACTACATCACCCCGAGCAGTTTCATTCACATCAATATTACGCTTGTTTGGGGACTGAAAGGAATGCAAGTGTGAAAGGAGGCAATGTGCCAACTTTCTTTTTCCTCCCAGGTAGAAACCCTGATTTGTTATTACAGCTGTAATACCAATTCCATAGTGTAAGTTTCTTTACACATGTTGTGTGGAGCTCCCGATTTAGGGGGAAAGGGACAGAGCACATCTATTGCAGAGGGACAGGCAGGGAAAGCAAAGAACCATTCATCCTCAGGAGCACCAGAATGCTTCATTCAGCCCCTCAGACCACACAGATAATGAAGGGGTTTTTATCAAACCCTTTCTGCCCAGCTTTTCCTGCATCTGCATACCAGCTCTGGTGCCATGGCCAGCAGAGAGTGATGGATGCAGTTATCCCACAGTCCTGTCCCAGCACCAGTATCGTGGAACAATGGGGCAAATAAAGGAACCTCAAGAGCACCAGCCCACTCTGAGGGCAATTCACTTATCCTCTCTCACAGCAGCCATGATGTGTATGCAGATTAGCAGTTAAAATGCAATTAAACTGCAATTATATAGCTGATATTGGTACAAGGAGATAAGAAAATGAGACAAGTAAAGAAGAGCAATGAATTGTCATGATTTCTAGACACAAAAATGGATCAAAAACTAAATAATGTCAGAAAATCCCACAACATTCCTTCTGGGAGAAGCTTATTGAATAGACAGGAAAATGGGCAAACATGAAAGATTACTAGAAAAGCATTTTTCCATCAGCTGATCTGGATCACTGGTTCCAAATGGAGCTAGTGCATAACGTCATTAATGTTAGTGTCATTTATTCCTCTGGGCTGTCATCTGCACTCCATTGAAGCAAAAAACTTACTGAATGGCCTTGCTTTAAGATTTCAAAATGCAAGATTCTTTAAGAGTGGCCACTTTGCAGAGAAATTACTTATCCAAGTGACACAACAGCATTTTCATATGGAAGTCTGCCTCAAATTTGCCTTGGGGTTTGCCTGTATATTCAGTATTAATAACCCTCCACATTTAAAAGATGGGTGGCATATCTTTCCTTGTATTGAATCAATTCTACTGACCCTACACATTTTTATTTTGTTCATCTTTTAAAACTCAGCAGCCGTCATACAGATATTATCATTGTCAAGGCTGTTTTACAAAAAAAAATCCCTCAAAATAGAAAAAAAAACATGTGTCTAAGGAAAAATGCATCCTAACAAGAAAAATCCAACATGTGAGATCCAGAGTATTTGCCACCTAACTGGTATATTAAAGTATTTGTGCTAATAAACTCACAAAGAAGGCAAAATGGTAGCAGAGAAATCAACAAAATTCCATCATATACCAAGTAAATACTCATTTATTTCAGAAATGCTGGCGACAAGATAAAGGATAAAGATGTTGAAACATGGCACCCTGTAATTGCTATAGTTAAAGAGTGGGGTTTTTTTGTGATTTCACAATTATTCATTTTTGAAAAATCAAGTAAAGTGCAAAACTCAGATTCCAAATACATCTACTCTAGGAGGTACAGCTCCACAATTTTTCTGTCCAGTCTGAAAATAAATTAAGTTCTGTATGATAGAGTGTGCACTTTATGTGCATAATAATTGTTGGAGTGAAATGTGAAAAACAGAGCAAGAGTTTAATAAGGGCCTTCCTTGCAATATAAATCCAGAAACACTTCGAAGTGGTCCTGCAATCTTCTAAAACCACCTTACCAAAAGAAAAAGAATAGTTTTATGGTTTGTTTCTCGAGTGCATTCACTTCCAGCACATGGCTGAAACATCCTGACTCCTTCAAAGTACCAAAGGGAAAAAACCTGACCCTTGCACAGAAACTTCCTCTAAAAACCAAAAAAAACAATGCTGGAGCTAATAAAATGTATTTAACCCATGCAATCTCTACAATTTACTCCCATTTTTGAGAGCACAGCGGATTCCACATTTAGCAGAAGGACTGATCCTGTCACACTCTTACCAGTGCTTTCATTATGATGACTGAAAGCACCTAAGTTTCCCAGCCAAAACCCTGAAAACAAGGAAATTAAGAGCAAAAATTTGTCTGGTTGTTAAACAAATGACATAACCACCAGGATCAAGCAAGGTAGATCCAGTTCTGTGTGTGCTAAAGGCAACATTTTTAGAACTAGAATACACTCTGAGTAGCTCAACAAAATTATGCAGGCAAACCCCAGGGCTTAGACCAGCAGATGAGGGAAAACCAATTCTGCAGTACCACGAGGTGAGATGGAGAACGTGACAAGGTTTAGGCTGCTGACAATAATGTAATGTATATTACTGCTGGCTCCTAGCTAAAGCCAAGCTCTGGGCTGATGGATCAGCCTCAGCACTTGAACAATCCCCAGGATTTTCCTGTTACATGTGCTTGTTTTGCTTGGTTAAAAGAGACACCTGAAGAAAGTCCTGTTTTTTCCATCCCTTTCCAATATATCAAGGAAGATGAAGAAGCCAGGTTTTTCTCTGGAAGGTAAGAGCTGATTCACTACAATCCCCAAGGAAGAAGTTTAATATCTACAGACTTAACAGCTGGTTTTAAAGTGAGTTTCATTGCTTTGATTCATTTACTCTCTCCCATCGGGAGGTGTCTCACTGAGCTGGGCGTGTCTGTAGATGTGAATTTCATGAATCACACATCTTAAAAGCAAGATGGAAAGAAGGGCAGGCTCAAGCCATGGCCAGGGTCAGCACACAATATATATTGACTGGTGCAGACATGACGAATCTGGAGGCAAGGCTTTCAGCACAGACCTCACCAGTAATACTTTTTTCCACAGAAATCTCCTATTGAATGCTTTTGACACATCAGCTTTTGACCAGCTGCTGTGGATGGTGACTGGTCAACCACCTGTGCAGTGCCCTTGCTATTTCCCACTCCATGTGAGGGAATGGCAAATAAGGTTTGGAGTATTTTTAGTCTTTTCCCCTGTTCTGTTCCCTGAGAGCACCAGGAACCTTCATCAGGATATGATTTAACAGTGAACATGGTAGTGGTGCTGGGTGGATGGTTGGACTTGATGATCTTAAAGGTATTTTTCAGCCTTAATGATTCTGTGTTTATTACTGTCCCATCTGGAATTTGATGTTCATGAGCTTTACCTTAGACTGGAGTGCTCAGATGCCACAGACTCCACTACCTTCAGTGTCAACTAAAGACAGACATTAGAATATCCATAGGGATATTAAGTGCATGGAAAGCCAATCATTCCCATAGATGGATATGCTTCACTTCTGCATTTAAAAATAAAAACATACAAAGTTCCAGTGCCTTTTCATCTTAGCTCCTTGGTGATGTCCATGTTTGAGAAGAAGAAGAAGCATTATCTCTCTCTAAATATTTGCTGGCTCTCATTCTTTGTGTTTTTTGTTTGGTTTTGGTTTGGGTTTGGGTTTTTTTGAGTGTAATGTGTCTGTGTTGAACTCCAGACCTGTTCCTTAGTTGTTCCTGAGAGATTGGGGAACTCTTCAGGTTCATCAAGCAAGGATCCCCTTGTGGGGGTGTTAGAGCTCCAGGGTTCTGTGACTACAGCTGCGGATCAGAACAAGTGAGTTGATTCCTTTTGATACTCATCACCAATGATTTAATCAAACTCTCCTCAATGTCTTGAGTTTATTCTGTGAAGACCCATAGGCTGACCTCTTGAGAATCCTTGGATCAATGATCCTGAATGATGCCACACAATCCCAGGCTGGGTAAGTGTCCAGTATAAACCAATGCAAAGGTTGTGATTCTACCACAGGCCCTGAACCAGGTTAAAAAAAAAAAAAAGAAATCCTCTTCTCTGTGTCCCAGTTTTAAAATCTAATCCAATTGTTGTTCCAGAATCAGAATGGACTCAGGAGAAGATCTTTTGCTGCCCAAAACACTGCAGGAACTTCTCACCTGAAGCCATATTTTAGACCATGACTTCTTTAAGTGTTATTATCACCCTCAGAGAAATTTCCATGACAATGGCAAAACCACATGAGAGTAGGTGGAAAGTATTCAAAGAACATCTGGTTTGGTGTTTTTGTGTTTATTCCCTGCACTCACCGTAGGGGGGAAATGGTGCAATGGAAGGGAAGCTGTATAATCTTCCCCACAGACACCCCAAAATAACTTTCTTAGCATGAGTCCCCATCTGCATATGTCATAGGCTTGTTAGGCAGATATGGGTTCTGGCTGGCTTTGGCCAGAAGACAATCCTGACAGAATAGTTTGTGCCTTGGCTCAGCACCACAACCCCCAGGCCCTCACTTGGCACTTTGTCTCCGTCTCTGACAACCACAAGCACTGTCAAATCAGCCACTCACACCCTTTATCTGAGGGCAGAACGGAATCCCTTCCTTCCCCACCGCCCACCTCCATCCAAGGGGTTATTCCACAGACACTGCTTCAGCTGGAGGTGTTAAGAGAACCGCTGAGTTACACCCAAACCTTGGCAGCTCGGTCACTTTTAATAGCAAATCATCTCCTGCAGTTAAAAGTATCCTAAATGTTTCTGTTAATGCTTTGTACACTGGAATATGTGATAAAACATGACGAATGTAGATCAGTTTGCAAAAAGAGACCACATCCAGAACCCTTTTCATGATATTTTGACTTCAGATCCTCATTTTTTATCACTAGGAGCACAGAAATTTTAAATCATTCCCATAATTCTTCTTCTGAGAGTTTTAGTAATGCTGAATATTTAAATTAGAATTGTGCAGCCTTTAATCTCTCTGGCTTTCCTCAGAACAAGGAAGTGGTGAGAGTTAGCCTAGATAACTGGTTTTAATTTAATCTAGTCATTTGTGTTTCAAGGAGAAATCCATGTCTCTGTCTAACTTCATGATTTCATACGGTCAGAAAGGAATTAAACTGAAATGGAGCTGCTCCTACAAATCCTCAGTGCAAATACCCAAATTAGTACTGTAAATTCAATGCACATTTATTTTAAAATGTATTGCAAGAATTCCCACCACCATTTATGGCCTTCTGGGTAACACACTCATAGCAGCCAACAGACCAATAACTGTTCAATGGCTTCCATGATGACATCCTCATTATTGAGGATTTTGATACCATTAATCAAGCACCATCTTACTCCATGAATAGTCATTCCACTGACACAGACTCTCCAAATAAGGACCTATGCAGTGCAAGTAAGTCTAATAGATTTGGCATTGAATAAGAACAGGCTGTGCGAATACAAATGTTCAAATTCACATGGGAAAAACCATGTTTAATCCCAGTTCTACAGTATCTTAAGTGCCATGGATGTCCTTTGTTATGAACTGAGTGCTGGGAGTGATCTCTATGAAAGGTCATACCTTGCAGAGTCAGCCTTTGGTGGACAGGGCAGTCAGGAATTTGCCATAATCTTAAATCTCGAGCTGCAAGTTTTCTGCCAGCACAGCAATCTAGTTTAGTGCAACCTTCACCTTTCAGTAACTTCACTGACACTTTGTCTAAGTGTCTGTCATCTGTGGATGAGTGGCTCTGAATTATAAACTCACTGATGTTATGTGACAGCTGACAAGCCCTTCATTTGAAATTAACCTTTGTTCTCACAGAAACTGCTCCTGTTGGACAGATTAAGCCACCTTGGCTCCTTAGTCCCACCTTTAAAAGGAAGTCTGGCTCGAAGGCTCAGGTTTCTGTGAAGGCACTGAGGAATAATTCATCCTGCACTATTTCATGATGTGTCTTCTAACATGCACCTGTTTCTCTTCATCCAAACAGAGCGATTTAACTTCTCTGCATGTCTCTATAACATGCTTATACCATTCCTACACCCCACATCCATAAACCATCACTACTTTTGGAAATCATAGTGGTTCTTTCCACACTCCAGATCACCTGAAAACTTCAGGGAAGATAGGAAAAAACTATGATCACACACATGGAAAAAAGGAAAACAAACAATCAACTAGTGGAGAAAAAAAGGAGGAGTATCTTTGGCTATTATAATAATCTGGCATTAAAATTGATTGATATAATGAATGTGCTTATTGCTAGGTGGGTTGATAGATCAAATCTCCTCAATATTCTATCCCAGACTATATTTCTTAAATGCTGAATAATTCATATCCAAGCAGGTCACTTTGCCACACTACAGCTGATGGACCACAACAACAGGCACTTCTTTAAATAAACCATCACCCACAACAATAGGACAGAAATTTGTCCATATCCAGGGAGGAAAGCCAGCTCAAAAGTCTTGGTAAATTAAATTTTATAACATGGAAGAACCAATTAATGACCATGAGAAACCGAAAACCTGAACCATGTGCATCTTCTCCCAAGAAGACTTCACATTCATTGCAACCTCTTTGGGCCTCACAGCCTGGTCCCAGGTTGTTCCAAGCAGAGACCATAAGCCTCAGTGAAAAACACTTTGGTTTTGGCTTACTTTAATTTTTGTTTTTGAAAGCTTAGTGAGAATATTTGACCCTGAGAAATTGCTGGCTCACAAGCATCCAGGATAAGCTTCTCTGTATTAACTTACACTGTTGTTAAAGAGGGAAAGGAACAAGGGTTTGTTCTTCATCCAAAACTTCTTTTGGTAAGGTAGGAAAGACACAAATTGAATTTAACACCCTTGATGCAGAGGGTGAAGGACTGATGGGGGATCAAGTGTCATGAAGTGTAGATGTCATGGGGGGCTGCTCACAGAGAGATATAAATGGGACATAACTAAAATTAAGACAATTAAGTGAACTAACAAAATTCTGTCACTTAATTTTCAGAGTTATCAAGCTTGTATGCTTTTAGAGGCTTTGCAAGGTTTGTATTGTTTGTATTCTACAACTCTCCAACCTGGGCCAGAACTTCAGCTACTAAAAGTAAAACATTTATTGATTTCAGTGACTATAACTCATCAGCAGGAGAAAACTTTGCATGATCTAGTCTATTTCTTCCTTAAGACAGATTGCAAACACTGAGCACCTTCATTTTGCAATTGAATGTTACAAATATATGTATACAGAGACTTGCTCAGAGCCATGGGTGATTTATTGCTCTGCTGACTGTAAGAGCACCAAATTAAGTGTATAACAGTCAAGGATCATCCCTAAAGGTATTTAATTAGGAACTATCAGGTTCTCTTTGTAAGGGAGCAGTGAAACTGGTATGGAATAAAAGCCTGTAAAGATAGGTAATGTGACACAGTCAGATCACTGCAGTAAATGGAAAATGTACTTTGGTCCTGGCTGCAAAGGATTTCTGTACCAGAACAGAGTTCCCATGTGTACAGCCAGCACAAAGCCATAAAAATACATGCTACAGGACAGGAAAGGTTATTTCTGTGTTTACATTTTAAATCTGTGTATTTAACTAGTCACAGTAATGTCTAGGCATAAGGATATTTGATGTCTGGATATCTATAGGCCCACTGAAAGGATATAACCTTCCAGAAGGGAGGTTATAAGAAATTATTAGAACATCACATCTGTAATATGGAGATTTGTTTACATAGGCTAAATTGCCTTACCAGAGGAAAAATTACTGTATTTTTCTCTTTACCATCAAACTCTTTGTTGAATAAAGCTTGATCACAGATCCTAACACTGGCTCATGAGATAGCATATGTTGACTTCATGACCTATGGCTCACAGTCACCATGTGGCAGAACCATGATCACTCTCAAGAGCCACTTAAATAGTAGATTTTCAAAAGGTCATAGTTGTACTGTGAAATTGCAAAAAATGTTACTGAAGAAGGTCCAGATTCCTCACTACAAAGTTTTTTTTCTTTTTTCTTTTCGATGATGAAATGCCCCCTTTTCAAAAAGATATTGTTAAACCTAGATGGCAATCCAATATGTAACTTTATGCCATGAACACATAAAAAACTTAATTACATACTTTATGAACTGCAATACTCTAAGCACATGTACTCTATCCATCCCTATATATATATATTTATATATAGTATATACAGTTCCTCAAACATTAAATGCCCTTCTTTGAAAATACTTTTATAACATTCAAAAAAAGGAAAAAAAGGAAAAAAAAGAAAAAAAAGATGCTTCAGCAGCAACTTTTGTGAGATCTGCTGCACTAACTATAGCAGCTTTGAACCTGACTGCCTCTTTGCAGGCTCCACATTTGCCTTTAATTAAGACCTGCTAGACCACAAACTGTGGGTTCGCCCCATTCAGCGATGCCCTGAAGATCCAAAGCAGCCAGAACTTATTTTAAACAGAATTTCCTATTTCTCTGCTCTTCCACACAGGGACCTGCAGCCATTTTTTGAGTTTTTATCCTACCTTCCATGCGCTCCACGTAGCAATACACGTCGTAAGTCTCATTGGGGAAGCGGCGCCCGTACGTTCTGACTCCCTTCTTTCCCATTTTATCTCCAAAGCAGCCAACTCTTGGGTGCCTAATTGGATACCTGGAATGCAGCAGGGCCAAGTTTATGATCAGGGCAAGTCAGCAGCTTAAGCCTGAGCAGGCAAAGCATGTAGATTTTGGGAAGATGCACCAAGAGGCCTTTGAAATGCCTCACCTCACAGTCTGGTCAGACACCCAGCCAGCATCACACTGCTCAAATCCATCCTCGTAGGCTGCTTTCAGTTGTTCTGGGCTTGCCATGACAGCACCGTTGTCCCGACAGGTCTGGTGAGCCTGGGTGAAATTCAGGGTGTACCTGCTGGTGGCTGCACGGTAGTGAAACACAACACCTGGGAAGAACAAGAGTCCTGTGTTAGGGACACAGTTTGGGCTGTTTCTGCAGCTGTCCTCGTGCTGTAGCTCTGCCTAGGTGTTGCTACAATGCTGAAACAGGTGGGTAGAATAAAAATAGCAGAAGGATAAAAGATATATTTGATATAAATGATGTCCCCCCTCTAGTGGCTGATGCCAGTAGTGATAAAACACACACACACAAAAATAATTTTAAAAAAAAGTGCTTTTGGAGTAGATTGATTAGCCCTGATGTCTGCTCCTATGCATCAAAGCTTACTACAAATACAACATTTATAAATACATGGCTTTTGGGCAATTTTTCACAGCCATGTTTTCCTCCACACACTGTAAATGATACAGATAAAACAAAGTTTGCTTTTATTTGGGGTCTTTCTGGTTCTGGAAACAGCTTCAGCAGTTGCTGGATGTTTGGAGATGAGGTCTAGAGTTAAGACGGTTTTGGTTAAGGCAGGATCTGTCTACAAGCCACATTCTGTTTTCTACACAGACATAATTCTCACTGAATGTGACAACAGCTAAAACAAACCAGAAAGGGCACTGAAGTGGCACAAAGCAGCTATTCCACCTTGCAAAATCACTTCCCCCTATTGCCACTGTCTTTTACAGTTTGCCATCAAAGGGATGTCCCCTGATGGTCTCTGAAAAGTAACACCCAACCCCACTTATTGCACTCTCAATTCTTCAGAAGCATTGCAACACCACAAAACATCCACAGAATGGCAAAAAAACAAGCAAAAAGAAAACCCCAAAACCACCCCTGAACCATAAAATATTCATTTTCTCTGATGATTTTACTGGAGTAATTAATGATGAGAAAATAACATACTGTAATACAGTTTGAGACAGTGACATGGTAGCAATAATGAATTTTACAAGTATTTGTTATTAGAGCATTGTTGAAAGATGGAAAAAGTTTGCAAAACTACAAGTAAATGGAAATATTTATGGGCTACTTAGTGAAACATTGATGCAAGAGGTTCCAACATATTTAGAAACACTTTTTCACATGCAGATAAATTCAGTAAATTTTGCCTCTTATCAAAGATCTACATATGGCCAATAAATAACAAATACACATTTTCCTTCTTCTAATGATGAATTAAGAAAATAAAATAAGACGTTTTATCTGAGAGCTCTTCACAGGTAAGTTAAACCTCAGCTGTCAGACATCAGTTTTATCAAAGCTGCTTGCAGAGGAACAGGAAATAAAAGAGGAAATGGTAGGAATGCCCATATTTCATCATTTCATATGGAGTCACATGCCAGCTGCAGCCACTAACTGGAAGCTTGCAGACCATGAGTATCCCTATAAAATGCCTTTTCAGAACCACTGAGAAAACCCATCACAGCTCCTTCCAAGCAACAACATGATTTCACCTTCAAATGGACCCACATGTTGTTTGGCAACAGTGACAAGTGAGGAATACACCCTTAAAAATTATGTCTATGCTTGTGTCACTGAATTGAAAGTCCCAGGTGCCTGAAAGTCAGGCATTAAGGGTGTTAAATTGTCAGATTATTTCACTGCATTACTTGGCCCAGGCCCCAGGACACCGTTCCAAACAGTTTCTGGGTGGATTTCAGGGACTAGCAGAGAACAGGGACAGCTTCCAAAGGGCATCTTCATCCCTTGCTGGGAGCCAGAGGAGCACGACAGGGTGGATGGGGGCCACGCTGCCCCAGACAGCCTCAGTGCTAAACTACCCCACAGCAAAACGAGCTGGGCAACAGCAAATAGTCACACTTGGCATTTAAAACCTTAAAATAACAAAAATAAATATTCTTCGGAGGTTATTTCTTTTTAAAGACACTGTAAGCACTAAAACATTTATTTTAGAGTGCTCAGAATTTAGTAACATGGGCTCTCACTGTGAGCAAAATACCTGATGGTGTAAATGAGCATTGATGTATCAGCAGTACAGAAATAAATAAAAATGAGTTCAGGTGACATGCACAATGTTCTGGTTCCAGAATTTAGAAATGGGCAACTACTACAGAGCTCACAACAGAAGCAGAAAAACACTTACCCTGAAAAAACACAACTATAAACACATAATAATATTCACAAGCTGGGCATCTGTCTTTACTCCATGATATCTTTGAATATATTCAAACCTTTTAAAACTTTCTTTTTTTAGGGCTGTAACCTTGGTGTTTCTGTAATGGAGAATGTTTGATACTGACTCTGCAACTCAGAGTCAAACCAGAAATGCTCAACGTGAAGCAACTTTTAAATTCAATTTCTTGTTATAATGTCAATTAAAATGTATTTTACATTAGTTTAGATTAATTGGCTCTTTTTTCTTTTTGCTTTTCCCAAGATTGCTTAACTGATACTATATGACTTCAGCAGGGCACAAACGTGCTGCTTCTCAGTACAACCTCAAAAACATTCATTACCTTAGCAGGGGATGGTAACATATTTCTCTGAAGTTGTTTTTTGAGGTTTTTTTAAAGCTTCCTGCTGCTTAAATACATGGGTGACTTCTCCACACCCTCTCTCACCTCTCATTTCTTCCACACTGGAAGAAACCACTGCCCTTCCTAGCTGGCATGTGCTTGGGATATCCCTATGACACCTGAATAACTCAGGACTAAAGAGTTAACATGCCTGCCAATTTAAAGTGGATTTTGCAGTGCGAAGAAGAGCCTTTGGTCATTTGTAAATCCTGGAAAGGAACTCGGGGAATGCTTTGTTCTCCTCACCCTGATCCTAAAGGTAAACTTCACCTATTCTTGGAGCTGAAGGCTCTTCCATTTCCAGCGAGGAGCTGATGGACATGAAAGAACCTCTGAGATGAATGGGAGGGAGGACGTCACTAAGCATAAGCCTGTGCAACAGCTGCAATAATTAGAAGACCCCTGGGGCTAAGAAGATTAAAGTGCAGGACTTTCATTGTTTCAGTCAGACAGAGAGAGGGGCAAAATCCATTGTCCCAGTCTTTGCACTTTAAAACATTTGTAAAGGTTTTTCTTTTTTACCCCCCTTCCTTTGTCTATTTCCTCTCAGAAAGAAAAAGGCAAGAAAGGAGTTGTCCTAGGAACAAATAAAGCAACTGGAAAACAGGCTACAGCAGTATAATGTTGTCACTGAACATCTGGCAAACAAAGTCAGCGTAATTACAGGAAGGAGTAGCAGCAACAAAGAGCACTCACAGGGAAGTAATTTGTAGCATCCAAAATTCACTTCTGTCAGAGCAGGAGTGAATGGCTTTGAATCATTTATCTCATGTCTTAAGCCAGAAAATGAAAATGTATAAGCATTTAACTTTTAACAAACAAGCGTATCCATAGGTAAAAGCTTGGTTTTGTGGTTCTTGCACCTTTGGGTTGCAACTCTGCTCTATTATTTGACAGGGTATGTTGTAACCAAACATTGTGGAACTGCAGGGGAAGTTAGTTTATTAGCTGCTGGTATGGCTAATAAATTACAGTTCACTTTCACTAGTGAGATCAGGCTGCTGCCACATGCAGTGTTGGATGTGGCGACATAAACCCTGAATTTCTGAAGTTGTCTCCCACAGCAAACACCTAAGGAGAAAATATTATGAGGGCAGTGGCTGTTATCCTGTTAATTTTTGTCTGGAAACACTGGACTCTTTGGTGCAGACCCCTGAAATAAGCCCCAACCCACTGCCAAAGATACCACAGAGTTTGCTGATCCTCCTTGCCTTCAATGCAGAAGAAAACTTGATTATAAACACACCCCAAAATAGAGGTTACAGCACTGTATGGAAGGAATAAGGCAGCGTTTTCATCTTCCCGCATGAATAATTCATTTATGTTCCTCATTTGAGGCTTTGCACCCATCTTCTGACCCTTGTCTTGGTCTTTGGCAACCTGAGAGGGACAGGCTTGCCCTGCATCAGCAGGAGCTGCCGTGCCAAAACCCCAAGGAATTCCCCATGTGGAGAGAAAGTGCTTCCCAAGCCCTCTGCTCTGCACCTCCTGCTCTGCAGGGACAGACACTCCTGGCACTAACTCACACCTTACTCCTCTGTGCAACGGGTGTGTGTCCATCCTCACAGAGCAACACGGGCCTGTGAAGGTGTCATGGGAACTCCTCTGGCCAGGATGGCCCAGGGAAGGAACAGGATCAGTGCTGAGCTGTCTTTGTGCTTTCCTCAGGGTGGGGCAACTTCTTTACCTCTCTCCCACCACAAGTCCTCCATCCAGCCTGGGGCAGAACCCCCCACAGCAGCCTGACCAGAATATTTCCTGGCATGCCTTGCACGTAGACCTTGGGTCTTTAACACCCAGAAATAAATTTCCCTCTCCCATCCTTTGATGGCCCCTACCAACTGTGCTATTCCCTTCCCAGGGAGACTCCTTGGGGTCCATTCCTTCTTAAAAATGCAGCAGCCCCTGACAGTTTAGTCAGAAAGGATGCACAGAAGTTCAGCATCAAGAGGTGGTTTTCAAGACAGGTAAGTCTAAAAGATGAAATAAAAGCATCTCTTTAAATGCCTTCTTAAGAGATAAAGAAGGAGAGTTCTGGCTGTGGAGGGAATGGATCAGTTGGATTGTCAACACACAGTTTCTCAGGGCTAACACCACTGCTGAGTGGCAGTGTTCCCACGTGGAAATAACACTCATTTATTATCATTACAATGCTTGCAAGGAAGACAACTCTGCATAAAACGAAAATGTGAATTAGCACCTTCTCTGTTTCTCTAGTTGCTGCTTCTTTCCATTAATAAGATCAATGTTTGAAGCTTAAGATTTTCTTTACTGACTTTAAAGAGAAAGCAACAACAACAAAAAAATTAGGGGAGGAAAAAAAGTCTCCCAGATTTGCAGCAGAATCCAACAGAAAGTACCAAAATGAGGCATATGGAAACAGTGGACTGCCAAAACACCAGTAAGAAAAGAATAAAGTGCTCTCAGTTTTGGAAAAAGCATTCACTGAGAAGCTATGACAAAAGAGTAAGAAAACTGGAAGGATCTCATTTGCCACTTTGATCCCTTTAAATCCAATTATTTCCAAGGAGGATAACAAAAAATCAGCTCAGATGAGTGCTTTGTTCAGATTCTTGTTTTGAGGTTTTTTTGTGTTTGGTTTTAATTACACTTGGTCATACATGCTATTTTTTTATTGTCCAATATCATAGCATCATACAAAGTAAGAATTTCATTAAATATTCAATTATGTTCCAGAATTAAGAGTACTGCCTCATTTCACTTCCAGGTCAGCTTTTTACAAGGTAGGTCAAAAATATTTTATACAAGTGGACTTCATTATAACTACAGAGAATGAATAAATGGAGAAATAAAAAGGCACAGCCACACTTTTAATAAAATCCTTTCTGGGATTCAACTCACCAGTGGCTTTGCCTAAAGTTTAGAAGTCAAGTCTAAAAGAGTCCTCTATAAATCTCTCTAATCAGTGACCAGGGATGGAATGCCAGAGAGCTGCTCTCACCCAAGAACATCCAAAACCTGGGAGAACAAGGATTCCCAATCTGAGACAGTTTGACTTGTGAGGTTAGGAACATCAAGAAAGGCTGGAAGAAAAGCTCAAAAAACTATAGAGAGATTAAATTACAGAATCTGACAAAGGAAGATTTCCATCTGAGACAAAGAAGAAATTTCAGAGGGACGTGCACAGAAGGCAAAGAAGAAAATATGTGAAAGAAAAATGAGTATGAATTACTTGTTCTATATATTCAGGACTGGTCTCTGATGATCCTAGTGGGTCCCTTTCAACTCCAAATATTCTGTGATTCTACATTTCTACTAAGAGGCTGAAACATCTTAGCACTGTAATGCAATTAGATCCATTTGAACACAAAATATCCCTGTCTCAGAGCCTGATGTAATTATAGCAACAACCAGGGTGTAGGGAAAGCACTTCCAACAATTAGTAACAGGAAAAGGGGATGAAAATGCCCCTCCATGGACACTGTCCCCTGCCTCAAGGACAGCTCTGCAGATGCAATTAACGAGCAGGGCAGGCATCTGGCTGCCCCAAAACTTCCTGAGTGGGCTAAATTAGGTGTTTCCCCTCCTCTCTCTTACACTCTCACCAACTGCAAACTGGAAAATAGTAACACTGACCTCAGAGGTGGAATATGGAAAGCACCTGATCCATGTGAATGGGTGTTCTCACTTGATTTTGGGATTGTTAAAGGCAGGCAGCACAGCACACATAGTGTGGTGACCCACAGTACCAAAGGAATGAGATTAAGTGACCCAAAACGCCCTTCTACTCCTACTTTGCTATGACTTTCCCAGATCCCCAGGACTGTACACACAACTGGATCGCCCCAGCCAGGAACAACCTCTCATTTTCCCTAGGAAAAAAAATAAGGTAATTCAGGCTTAGCTTTAAGATGAACCATTTAGTGTTCAAATCAAATTATCTGACCTCTGTCACAAGCTGGGGATGCATAGCCAGCCAAGCACTGCTCAGCAGACACAAGATACCATGTTCAGTCACAGTGTTTTGGTGATGCCTCTGAGACAGAATCACAGAATCATAGGATGGTTTGGGTTGGAAGGCTCCTTAAAGATCACCCAGTTCCAAATATAAGCAGCTATTGATGCCTAGGGAGTAGGCATAGGTTATGCCTATAGCCAAAGCAGAGAAAAACCACAGAATTATGCCAATTTCCAAGATCATGTTACTTTTTAGAAAGTTTTCACCTGTCAAAAAAAGGATGGAGAAGAAATACGCAATGCAGAGAAGAAAGCCAAGTGGGTGATTAAAAATGTGTCTTCCTTGTGAATAACAACTAAGATAACTAGCTGTGGTTAAGTGGTGACTCAACCAGGACTCCAGCAATGGACACTAAAAATCCACAGGCGTTCAAAAAACAGATGGGAAAAACATTATCTGTTCAGGACTGGGTAACATAAGGCCTCTGTGTGAGTAATTCCATGGGTGACAAGTCTCTGACAGTAATAGAGTAAATATTTAGGCGTGTCCTTTGATATCAGCCATTGCTGCTTTCATTGGAACAGGACACTGGGACAGGCAGATCTTTTGTCTGAAAGGGTACTGACACAAATTTGTTGTTAGTAACATATGATTCTGTCTTTTCTGAACTTCAGAAGTTCATTTGGCATCTAAAGGAGCAAATTAACTGGATATTTGGATGCAAATTATCGAATAGGTCTGTTGTGATAGCTAAGCAGGAAAAAATAGATGCACAATTACACACAACTTTTGTAGATAGTCTTGAGCTTGAGATTCAGGCAAAAAAATTAATTAGGCATTAGAAGTTTTAATTTCAATGACTAATACCAAATATTCAGCCTGTACAGCTTAACTTGGGAAAATCTACATGCTCCAGAGAAAATTACTCTTCCTCAGAAATCCCATTTTTCATTCACAATACATTCCACCATGGGTGAAGTGCATTTGTTTCATGCACAGTGTATTCAATAGCAGGTTTATATTCCCAGGAATGAATTAGCAATTACAGAAATTTCATTCAAGGTAACTCTTACAACTATCTGTTATGTTTCTAGCAAAGGTTAATTTGAAAAACAAGCAGGCCAGCTGTCTAAGCTTATATCCATGGCTTCATTGATGCTGGATTTTGCTTTTTGTTTCAAAGTTTAAAATTAGGGAATGTCCATAAAACAAATGGAGATCCTGAAAATAACTAGAAGACAAGTCCTGAATTGGTTTGAAAGTACCCAAACACGCATACAAACCTAATAGAATTATTATCCTGGCAAAAGAAGAATTACATCTACTTCAGAACAATGCTGATAATTTTTGGCTTACTTCATTTGAGCACAGAAGGTGCAGACTAACAAAACTGGTGACAATTTTGGCAGGCCTTCATGGGTCACCCTGCATGCAGCAGCCCCAGCTCCACCCAGGAGAGCTGACCAAAGCACAGTGCTGAACCAGCCCTCAGCTCTGGGATCACCTCAGTTGGCATGGAAATATCCCACCAAGGACAGGCAGTGCAGAGCTCATGAAGGGAGTGTACAGGAGAGATCAAGTCTCTTCAACTGGTATCAGCTTGGGGTGCAGGTTCAAAAGGCAACACAATGAAGGTAATTTACCTTTGGGACTAATGGGTTTTGTTTTTATAAATAAAAGCTGAAATTGTAAGTAACCATAAAACCTCAGTGAAAAGGGGAATATTTGAGCAGCAACATTCACATGGAATTCTTATGTGTCTGATAAATGCCATTTGTTTACACAATGTAGAAAATTGAGAATGGGGTGCACAAATGACTGTCTAACAATGCTATTTTTCATTTGGGTCAAGACCTAGTTTTTTCCTCTCCTAAAATTTTAACATTAAAGCTATCATGGAAAAGTACCGCTGCAGAAAGAAAATAGAGTGTGTCAAACTTTCTTTGAATTAAAATATAAATGCTATCAGTTCATCACTTTGCAGTGTTTTTGCAGGAGCACTAACTACAAAAGCTAAATCATAGGCATAAATCATCAGATATTTTATTGTAGTAAACATCTGCTGCTCCTGGATATAGATATGTAGTCAAGGGAGCACTTGAAAAGGAGTAAGAAATGCCAGGTAGACTCATTACTGAAAAGTAATGCTCAAACCAGGATCCCTTTTGCTTTTGTCATTAGGACCAAACAGCTTATGAAGTTATGCAGACATTAATGGCAACGCTGATTTATTGTATTTCCAAATTAAGACCATGCCTTCAAATCCTTTCATCAAACCCATGCCAACAGACTGTTCACGTTAGGTCAGGCATATTGGAAGAACAATTCAGTGTGAAGCTCACACAAATAAAAAAAAATAAAATAAAAAAAACATCTGAGCCAAAGCCACAATTTCCAGCAGCAGATATTAATGTTTGTTTTGGGATTCAGTCATTTGAGTAAATACTGAACTCTCAAGAAACACCACACTGCAAAGGAGTGCAAGGCATATCCAAACCAAGGCTCCTGTGAGGAGATACATCCACAGAGCAGTGTTGTTCTAAGCAACCTGGGTCCAGAATTTGCCTGCACATGGCATAGAGCCTGGGCTAATATGTCCTGCCTTTCAGCACGGTCTGTTAGCTCAGGCTTAGTGCCAAACCTATAGGGCTGTACAGCACCAGGCCCTGGAGCAGCCCCCGTGCTGTACTTACCATGCTGTGTAAGTGGTCCTTAGGAGAAAAACACCTGTAGATCAGATGTTCCTTTTGCCACATTTTTTTTCTTAGCTCCCTGCAGTTTCAGGCTGGTAGCAGTGGCTGGAAAACCAGGCAAGGCCCTGGGGGTGCTGTGACAGTGACTGGACATGAGCCCAGGTGTGTCCAGGTGTGCCCAGGTGTGCCCAGGTGGGCAAGAGGACAGTGCCCCCAGGGCGGTGCCAGGCAGGGGTGTCACAGCCTTGGGGCAGTGACTGACCCTGTGCTGGGCACGGCTGGGGACACACCTCGAGTGCTGGGGCAGTTCTGGGGTCCAGGTACAGGGGCTGGAGGGTGTGCAGGGCAGGGAATGGAGCTGGGAAGGGGCTGGAGCAGCAGGAGGGGCTGAGGGAGCTGGGGGGGCTCAGCCTGGAGAAAAGGAGGCTCAGGGGGGACCTTCTGGCTCTCTGTAACCCCTGACAGGAGAGGGGAGCCAGGTGAGGATTGCTCTCTTCTCCCAGGGAACAGAGACAGGATGAGAGAAGAGGCTTCAAGTTGTGCCAGGTGAGGCTTATGCTGGATATCAGGAAATACATTTTCACTGAAAGGATGGTCAGGCATTGGAATAGACTCCCCAGGAAAGGGGGGGAGTCACCCAACCTGGAAGTTTTCAGGAAAATATGTGCATGTAACATTTGGGAACATGATTTGGTGGTCAACCTGGTGCTGGGTTCATGGGTAGGGTTGGTAATCTTAGAGATCATCTCTAGCCTCAACAATTTTATGATTTTGAAAGTTCTGTCTCTTCTGTCTCTCTTCCTGTCTCTTCTGTCTCTCTACATGTAGACTGCTCCCTCTCAAAATTTTGGAGGCTATTTCCTAACAGTGATGGCAAGCAAACAGTTATCACTGGATACACCACAGCCCTCCCCTCACTGTTTTCCTGCAGCTCCCATCAAATGAGTTTCCTTCTGCCTACACAGCCTTCATTACTGGGTGCAAAGGAACACTTCCTTTGTGCTTGACATTCCTGTTAGGGAAAGAGTGGTTCTGATGGTAACATGGCTTGGTACACCAAGCCAGACCAACCACAGCTCCAGCTGCAAGGCGGTTGCTTTTCCTCATCCTACACACAATTGCTAAAGACACTCCTTCAAACACCCCGTTTCTGTGTTAATTACTGAGTTTCACTTATTTCACGGGAATTGGTGATGGTTACAGATGAGGCAGGCAGATCCTTACCCTCCACAGCCAGTGAGACGATGCCCTGTGTGTCCTCCACACCATACATGACGTCGCAGCGATACACCCCTGCATCGCTGGCACGCAGCTTTGAGAAGGTCAGGGAGGCATCACCAGTCTCCTCTGAGTGGGTCGGGACAGACACTCTGTCCTTGTAGCTCTGGCCTATCTTGATGTTGCCGTTTTGGGCCACCAGCACTGTGGTTTCCTTCACGTCTTTCCCACTTTTGTCCAGTTCAACCTTCGACCACTTGATTCGGAGGTACTCGGCTGCGTAGCTGGAGGATATGGTGGGGGGGGTCGAGAAGAAGCATGGCAGGACTGAAGTTCCAGAGAGAGACCCCTTCACCAGGGTTTTTTTTTCTGCTTTGACTAGAAAAAGGGCAGAGAGGTGGGGAGAAAGGAGAAATCACATTAGTGAAACAGCAAAATCGGAACCAGATATATTTCACTGTTATTTAAAGATTTGCTTGTGCAAGGCCTGAAACCCATGAACCTTAGCTAATTTAACTGGTTAGGATAAGCCAAAGAAGAGCTTCTACTATTCTTAGGCTGCTGATGGAGCCCTTTTCTCTTTGGGCAAATTTAACTGTGACTTGTTTTCTCCACTTGTTACAGTCACCAAGTTACTGACCTTCAGAAACGAGCCTGAAATTTTAGGTGACAGATGAACTGCAAGAGCTGTTTCTTCAGTTCAAAGGGAGAACACCAGTCTGAGTGAAAGACAGTGAGTAACCTCACACTTATTGCTGCCCAAAAGTGTGCATACAGGGGAGCTAGTGGTGTTTACACCTTGCCTTATCTCACAGCAGCTTGTTCATTTCTCCTGTCCTCAGAGGAAAGCACAGGCCACGGCTTTGCAGGCGTGACATCCCTGTTCTTTCAGGGGTTAACTCTGTTCATTGCAAACGTGCTGAAACAAAAGCCTTCCCAGTGAGATTCTCCAAAAGATTCATTCTTCCAAAGTTGTTTCCTCATAGCCTCAGGGGCTTTAACATGTTGCAGAAATGAAGAATTTCAGGATGTTAAAGCAAAGAAGGAAGTAAAGAGCGGAGAAAGTCCCTACTTGGCTTAGACTCGACTTGATAGCACCTTTATCATTTTTATGACATCTCCAGCTGCAAACATTTTGCAGTGAAATGCTTCCATCTCATAATATCCTGAGGGGGAAGTTGACTACTGTTCATCCAACTTGCACATAGCAACGGAAGAGAGGATTTCTGACAGGTTTTCTTTTTTATGTGCTGCTATTTCACCATACACAGGGGCTTAGTGAAGATTAAGAGCTGATGCACAACAGTATCTATTGTACCTCTTTCACTGTCTTGCTCTCCAGCATTTTTTGAAAGGTGGAACATGGCCATCCTTAATTTTAGATGAACTAGGATTCATGAAGTTTAGAAATATAATAAATTAATAAACTAGTCACCAACAGAGTGATACATGAAATATGAGAGACCATCACATGAAAATTATCCACTTATTTATGTCTAATAAAAAATACAATCCCTCCATAAAGCATAGAGGATTGGGGAAGGGAGGGAAAATTAAAGAAGAAGAGGAAAAAGAAAGAGAAAAAAAAGAAGACAGGGAAAAAAAAGAAACTGAAAAGGAAAAATTGTTCATTAAGTTGATTATTTTAACAGAAGCAGACTTCTTTATTTGAGATAAAGTGTTAATAGTGCTATCTAAAAAGTTCAATGAAACAATCATCAGCTTGATGCCCAAACACTTCAAACAAAGTACTAACTAGGAAAACCAAAAAAGGAGTGGCCAGGGAAGACCTAGAATTCTGAATGGAAGTTCTCAAGACCTTCCCATCCATGCCTACCTAACCAGAATTCCTTGGGAACACAGTTCAGACACAGTCGAGATGACGGCATCAAAACTGATTAGATCAGAGACCTTTTATATCACCTTTAATTTGTTGAAACTTCCCTGAGCTACAGTGGCTTAGAGATAAAGAAACAGAATGAATCTCATTTTCTCCTTTCTATCAGTTGTGATGGAATTACTGCCAAATTTCACAGGTGGGAGATTAAAATCAGTCTCAAAATATTTAGTATTTATTATGATCTCTTGTGATCTATACACATTACAGAAACTTTCTTCTTCAATGAAGAATGACCTAGTTATAATTATTCTGACTGACAGAATTTTAATAAACTTTTGAGAACATTGTTTCTGATCATGAGTGATCTGGAATATCAGCACTGAACCCTGAGGAAATTTCCTCTCTTTAAAACCTTCACAACAGCCAACTGGAACCCTTGGCAAATAACACATATCATAATGACATGCAAATTAAATCCAGTCTAAATCATGTTGTATCCCAGAATAGGAGTCTGTAGCTACAGACAGGTCTGTCTAACTCTAGAAAGCATTACAAAACACTGTAGAAAAAACCTATTTGTTTTAATGAGTGGAAGGAGGAAATAAGAGAAGAAGGAAAAGGAGGAGAAGCCAGAAGCTTTTCTCTATTGAAAAAAAACCCAAAAATATTTGTCTGAAATATTATATCTGAAATAAGACTAAGTAATATTCCTGCACAATTTCAAAAAGCTTGATTTTTTGCAGCAGTCCATATTAGTCAGTCTAGCAGAAGTTACTGACCAATGCAGAAAGCATCAATGACTTATATTAATTAGACCTTTTTTCCCCTTTAGCATTTTCCTCATGGTTATACTCCATGTCAGCCACCATCAATGATATGTGACAGACTATTTCTTAGAAGGGACAAGGCAGGCAAAAATATGAACAAAACATTAAATAACTCTTTGCAAATTGGAGTACAAGTCCAGAAAAGCAAAAACTTGCCAATACTAAGTCTCCACTTCACAGTGTAGGACTTAGAATATTTGTGACATCATGTATTCTTAATGAGAGAATAGTTTTGAAATTACTTGGCTGGTTGGCAATTTATACAGGCATTTTCCTCAGTTGCTGACTAGTATTTATCACTCAAGCATAATTAATTCATTAGGGAAAATGCATAGAATATAAGGAAATAAAACACAGAGATAAACCCAAATCACCTGGCCACCAACATTTATCTTGGCAGAACTCCCAGCAAAGTCAGTGAGGGATTTGTACAAGGTGGTGGGACCAGGGCTGATGCTGTTGGATTTTGGGCAGATTCTGGAGATAATGTGCCTCAGCCATCGTGAATTTTGTTTTCATGTGGTTTTTTTCACCAGCAAAGCATCCTTTGCTGGTTCCTCCCAGTCCACTCTTCCAGCTGCAAAGTTAACTTATCCGACCAATGACACATAGCTTGATAATTTCTTTTGGAAGGGGGATCAAAAGAATTTTGCTTAATGACAAAGCCTCTTTATCTGGAATTTGTACATTTTTTCTGTAGTAAATGTTACAAAATTCTTAAAGTGCGAATCCAAAGAGATAGAAAATGACAGAATTATGCCCTTTTATTTCACATTAATGATAATGACCAGACTAGTATGTCTGCAACAGACAAGGATTCTGAAGAAAAGAACATCCTACATGAAATGACACTGCTTAGGGGAGTGATTTTGCCACATAATTAAGCTTAATTGAACAGAATGTTGCTACTGACTGTGGAGGCAAATTCCACATGCTCAAAGAATAAAAGATTCTATTTATTTTTAGCTAAATTTCTGAGAAAAAAAAATTACATTTCATTTTTCAGTTCACCAACAACCTGCCTAGACATATGTTATATTGCCCTGCCTAGCAGCAGAGACAGAAAGGATCAAGAAAATTATGTGTTTTGTTAATCCAGTGACTAGCACTGAGCCTAAGAGAAGTATTTTCATTAACCACAAATCTCTTAATGAAAATAAAGATGAATTAAATTGAGTGCACCACTTACACTAACTTGTATGAAACTGACAGCAGAGGTAAGGGATTGAGGCCCAACAAAAACCATCAGTGAGTCTTTTTCTAGGTGGTTTGTGGTCTGAGCAAGAAGAGTAAGAGAGGGAGGAATAGAGTGATTAAGAACTACTTTTATAGTCCACAGGAAACTCAGAGGAAGTCAGGTAAATGTAAATCTCAGCTGCAGAACTCAACATGCAGACATCATAGGTGTGCACACATGTAGTTTATAGCACATAAAACATAAATGTGATCACATAAACTGATGTTTAAACTGTCATGTTATTTATAAACCTTTGAAAGCATAGATCACACACTGCAATCTGTGGGATTTCTGCTGTCTTCTTGATTATAGAGCCTTCACAAAAGGGTGCTCACTCAAGGCATGACAAATAGACACTTAAAACAGGTAAGAAAAACTCCAGCATTGATCAAAGCCACAAGGTCCAGCTCGTAAACTACAATACCCTAACACCAGATAGTTCAAAGTGAGTAACTGCCACACTAGCAACAGGCATAAAGCTTGATGTTGAACTTCTGTCACTAAACCTTCACCTGTACCTGAGCAAACAGCCAAAGTCTCACAGAGGGACAGTCCTGTGACCCAGAAGCTTAAAGCCCATTTCCTGCTGCCTTCCTGACACACATCTGGGAATTCAAAGTCTGAAAGGAGCCATGCAAGGACATTCTCAACCTGTCCTCAAAGGAAAAGCACTTTTGTTGCTACATAAAGTCTAACGAGAGTGCTGTGCAAACACTACAGGTATTTATGAATGTGACCATTCACAAAGACTAGAGTGGAAAACAAAGACAGGAATAGTAGTGAGTGCTCGGGATTTGGGGAATCCAAGGCTTCAACTTTGTAGTCAAATTAAGGATTTAAAAAGAAGAGATTGAAACTTAAGATGTGCAACCCTTCAAATGCTGAGACATATTTTAGAGTACTTTTAAACAAAAGAAGCAGCTGTACCTATAAAGATTGTGAGTCTTCTAACACTCATCCTTAAAAATATTATTGCACGACTGACATTTCTGCAAAAGAGAGGGATATGAGTTGGTCCCACAACCTCCTTGGGATCATGACTTGGATCAATTCATGAAAAAGGAATTTTTCTTTTCTGTTTATCTTCCTCGTCATGGCCATACTTTGAACATGTATAAGTCTCTCAGCAGCAAAAGAATGGCCCTCAACTACAAAAGTAAATGACACAAAGCTTACAGTGTGTTCGAGGAACAGCAGGGTCAAAAACTCTTACCAAAATTTTGGGCAAATAAGGATAGGTCACTACCTGGTCTGCATTCTGACAAGGCTGTATTGGGACGTTCATAGAGAACTTTCTTGAGTACAAAAAATCTATTCTGAAAATAACAGGAGCTATTTAATAGGTAATAAAAAGCGGAGTAAGTCAGAGGACATCTAAAGATGCCATCCCATGCTCTAGCACTCTAAGGATCCATCCCACTCCTCCCCACTTACAGGGATACCCTCTCAATCCCTGAATTCTGCTAGCACCAGCGCTTGCAGGGCAGTGAGTCAGGTCTGTGGTCTGATCCAGTGAAAAAAACCCAGCAAAACCGCAAGAAATGCCATTTGCCCTTCCAGGTAGGTCCTTTAGCTGCTTTAGCTGGCCATACACCCACACAAATACTTGTGTCAGCACAAAGGAGTGCATGAAAACTAGCACCAGGGAGGGAAAAGGAGCAGGACTAGCCCATCTAGACCTAAAATGTATGTGTGATTAGACTGACCATGGAACTATGCCTCAAGTAAACATGAAGAAACTCCCAATAACTCATAAAAGGTTAGGTGTAAATTTCTTGTCAGATTCCTTTGCCTTACTTTCTCTTACATGTTCTCCATTCCAAGGCTGATTTTCAGGCACCATCTTATATTTAGGCCTCTCCTCACATGGGTGATGTACTTCAATTTAATCCACTTTGAACCACAGCATCAGAGAATGGTTTGAGTTGGAAGGGACCTTAGAACCAGTCCAGTTCCACCCTCTGCCATGGGCAGGGACACTTTCCACTAGCCCAGGTTGCTCCAAGCCCGATTCAACACAGCCTGGAACACCTTCAGGGGTGGACAATCCACAACTTCTCTGGGTGATCTGTCCCACTGTCTCACCAGCCTTACTGTACAAAATTTCTTCCTCATATCCAATCTAAACCTATTCTCTTTCCATTCGAAACTGTTGTCCCTTGTCCTGTTCTGGTAAAAAACTTGCTTGAGGTAAAAATCAACTTTTTTTCCAGTTGGCTCCACTAAGCATGACAGTTTTTTCCCCTATCTGTCAGGACTACTTTACTAGCAACAGTGTTCAAGGTGAGCAGAAAAAAATTAGTAGATTTGATTTTCCCAAAGGCTACAATCAGTTTGAGGAGTTCCTGGAAAGTAGAGGGGAAAAAAATAAAGAAAAATCTTGCTTGGGAAAGCTGTTATCCCAGTTCTGTGAGTCTGCAGCAGCTGTAAGGACATCGTCCTTACTGACTCAAACTTCCAGATAACCATGGCAACCACACATGAACACACACTTTAGTTTCAGCGTGTAATTACCAAGAGAAGTAGTAAGGGCTCCTTCTTTTCCACCCAAACTGAAGACCTGCAGCTGCCCTGATATATCCTTGCTCCAAACCCCAGTAGCCAAGGGACCTGCCCCCAGGTTAGCTCCTGGCAGCCCCATCCCAAAATGTAAATCAGCGAAGCCATGAGGACAACACAGAAACAAAGTCAGTGACACAGAGTCTGGGTTGTTTCCTGAGTCCTGAGAAGTACCCCACCAACTGGACCACTAAATTAATTTTAATACATGGTTCTGTATACAACGGACTTACCTTTAGGCAGCATGTATGTTATAACTAACGTAGAGTACATCCATAAGATACTTTTTATACTTAACAACATCTTGACCTATAAATGAAGAACAAAGGAATAAGAGGTTAGTGTTGCACTGTGTTCTTAACAAGTGTTGTAACTCAGTACCTCTGTATTTGTCACCAATATCAGAAGCAGTCCTCCCTGCTTCCAGATGTCTCCATTCAATAATTTATGGTGGGAACTTGTTACAAGGACAGTGTGTCCCTGAGGAATAGAGATTATTCCTAATGAGTTTCAGGTGATTGAGTCCAGAGTGATGCTCACACACATCAGTTCCCTGTGGGTTTGCTTCTCACTGCCTTTACAGGCTCCACCTTCTAACAGCTGAAGAGGTCTCCACAAGTATCATACGTACATAATAGTGTTTCTTCATTTCTATTTCCGTTTATAGTTACACACATTGAACCTGGAAACCTCCCAGAAATTACAAAAGCATGCTGATGAAAGCATTACAAGACCCATAAACATCGACAATTATTAAGGGTTTATAAAGAGCCCCTCATCCATATAGTAACACGTATGTACCATCAACATAAGAAATAACTTTCAGTAGGAGTTTTCCAAGCCCTGGCATTGAAATTTTTTTAATCACAAACCCCTGAGCTTGCTGATAATTGATGTATGTCTGTGTTGTAACCGTGGAGCCTGCATTGCACTTATGTATAATGTAAAACATTAACTAATACACGTACAAACCCCCACATGCTATGCTGAACGTGACAGCAAGACACACAGAGAGACATCCTCAGAAAACTGCTGGTGACGTGTTCTGTCTCAGGACTGCTCTCTCCACAGCTCACAGCTGCAGTCCAAACTCCACACGAGCCTGTGTGAAGTGATGTATACCCTGTAACGTCTGAGCAGCCCAGAAAAGACGCAAAACATCCCAAACCAAGCCTTCCCTCTGAGGCAAGTTAAAAATTCCCACCCAACAGGGCTGAAAACCCCAGAGCCTTTCATTCCCTATACGTGGATGGCCAGAGCCAGTTGGTTGCACTGGGAAACATGTGCTGCAACCTATTCCCAGGGCGTGGAGGAAGAAGTGCAGCTGCTTTCCACAGAGCTGGCTGTGCACTGCCAAGGACACCCCATCTCTGCCTCAGCCATTCAGGAGAGCTGAGCGTACAGTGTGATATCACTTATTTTGCAACACGAGCTTCATGGAATTTGCGCTTTTCATGTCCCAAACAAGAACCAGGACGTCTTTGACTTCATTCAGTTTAAACCCTGTCTGCCATAACACTTTCCCTGAAGACCCTAACACATAACCCCAACACCACCCAGCCAGACCTTTCTCTCTCCCTACACTTACACAAGCCAAGCTGCATGTGAAGAAAACAAAAGTGGCTATTTAATAGCTAATTTTAAAATTCTATACTGTGCCCTGATATGAATTCCCTGGAAAATGTTTCTATGCGCGAGAAGGTTGCTCAAGATCAGAGCTGCAGGCATTGAAGTCATTTAAATCAATGGACCAGCTATGAAATACAGACAGTCACATGTTTGCTTGGGTAAACACTTAAATGATCCTCATTATTACACAAGAGATAACAAAAAGGGAAGTCAGTCTGAGCCTACACAGACTAGAAGGTCCTCCAAGCAGTGCTTGTATCCTGAAACTGCTGGAAGTCCCAAGCACCAAACCCACTGCAGACCAGTCCCTACAGTAACACAGGCACTCTGAAGACAGCAGAGAAAGAAGACTGACAGAATTCTCCACCTTCCAAGGTCGTGAGTGATGGACCCCCCACGCAAGACAGTGTGAAAGTTCCAGCTCCTGTGAACACTGAGTGGCTCCAGTCCTTCTTTAGAGATGTTCTGTCCCCATGTGCTCCCATGTGTCACACACTGGCCACATCAACAGTGGAACAAAAAATCCAGAACAGAATGTTTGCAAGTTTAGCTTTCCATGTTTACCCATACACTTTATCTCCCTCATCCCCATGAAGGCAGCTGTGGCTTTTGGGACCAGAAACCAGGGAATCAAAGACATTGCCCAAGGAAAAGAATAAAGTGTTTTCTCTTTCCTGGACATGGGTGTGCTGCACCTAAACAGGAACAGGGCTGGTTGCATGTTGCAACCACCACCTGCTCCACTGCCCTGGCTGATCTGGAGTTCCTGGGTACCTGGCACATACCAGTGGCAGCCCAGTGCTCATTGCAATGCTGTCATGACACAAGTGCTTCCACATTTGGCAAGAAGACAAACCCTGCTGCTGCGCGTCCAGTCACCAAACACAATGGGCACACCCACAGTGACATATGAAAACAGAGAGACTACTGTGGAAGGACAATTTTCAAGGTATCCATGGGAACAGAAGAGAGCATTTGTGGCTGTGATGGCTCTAAGCCTTTTACTGAGTAGAGTGGGAATTACACCTGCTGCACCAAATTGCTCAGATGGCTCCAGAAAATTGCAGTTTGAGCACAGAGATTAATGTAAGACACCTGCCAAAAATCCCCGCCCGCCTGTTGCAAAACCACCTTTTGACTTCTTATAAATCTTCCTTGTCCTGAAATGCTTACTTGAGCAGTGGGAAATCCTGAGGGAATGGTCTGATTTTCAGCCCTTAGGCTCAGGAGTGTGATTCCCACACAACCCTCCACACCCGAGGGTTGGTTTTCATGCTCTGGTCCTTGGTGGGCTCCCATAAACACTCCTGGTTACCGAGTACTGTTCCACTACAGCTGCCAGAATTAAATGTGCAATTATTCCTGCCACCCTCTCCAAACATGCAGATTGTAACAGCAGCCCCTCGCTCAGCCCCCCAGGGCAGCCTGGATTAGGAGAAAGCAGAGCTCTGCAGACCTGGTGACAAAAACCCTCCTCAGGAACCACAGACAAGGCAGAGGTAGCTGCTTATGCCTTGCATCCCCAATTCCCCTTCAGTGCTGACCACACTTCCAGGACACAGCCCTCGGATGTGGCTGGTCCTGCCTCCTCCCCTTTTGCTGGCAGAGGATGCAGCTGACTATGTTCCCTTGCAGCCTCCTGAGCAAAATCCCTGCGCCAAAGCTGGTTTGTATTTCCCATTCCCGCACCCTACAGTTCACAAAAGTCTGCTGTCTGGCTGCCATACTGCCCCTAACTCCACTGCAATTAGCCAAAATCCTTCTAAACATATCTTTTTCCACAAGCTTTCTCCCCCCCCATCCCACGCCCTTGGTGTCTCTACACCCAGAGTAAAAGAAATCCACAGCACTATGAGAAAATCTTGCCAACTCAAGCTGCAAGACTTGAGTATGTGTTTAATTTCCACCTTCTGTTAAAAAAAAGTATCTTGCTTAACAAGGTGACCAAACTCAGGTTGCCTGCTGACTAGTTTCCAACTGGACTGATCCATTCTATTAGGAGCCACCACAGGCAGATGGATCTAGAGTATGAATTTGCACTAAGTTTAGAATGGGATGCAGCCCTGAGTGCAATGTCTTTTGACTAAAAGATGCCAAAGTCCTTGACAAACTTCACATCTTTAAAAACTTTCAGCAGAGGTTCTCTCTGTGGGGAAAGAGTGTGGCTCCTATTTTTGCAGGCACTGCTACCTTCCCTTACTACAGCAGAAACTCGTAGGAGCAGTAAGTTCTGACCAAATTCCAGCTTGTGTTTAGTTTACAATGTAAGCTTGATCTCACACCAATGCTATTTTAATTTAACCAGATGGGAGAACATCATGTCTCTCTTTCTGTTTAAAACTCCAGGTTCAGAAAGGCAGCAATTGTCCCAATTGTCCTGGTGTGTAACGGGCTGAAGTTCACCATCCGAAAACTACTCCCAGTTTCTCTGAAGCTGGGACAGTGAGAAATTAGCTACTTTGAAAGGGGGAACACCGTCTCTAAAGCTGCAACTTCTCAGGTCACACTGAGGTTGATTCAGCACATGCTCTACAGCTGCATTGTGAAAGCTGGACGAATTCCTTAAACACTAAAAAGCAGCCACTGCCCAATGACCCTCACAGTGAAAGTCAGGAGGACAGAAAAAAAACTGAAACAAAAAAAACTAGGAGGGAGGAACACAACAGGACTTGGAGCTGGAGAAGTGAAGGAAGGTTGATGCTCACACTAATAATGGGTAAAAGAGCAAAAATTACACAGCTTCCCAGTGGAACCCCAGCAAGCTGGACATCACATCCCTTGCTATCTCCCCAGCTCTGAAACTTTAACAGCTGCCACCCTTGCTGAAAAACACATTCTGCACTTTCCTTTTACTTCTGCAGCCCTCTGACCCTTTTACGCTGCCTGACTGTTAATTGCTGACATGCATCCACCTCACCATCAGCGCTGCCTAATTAACTTTGCCAGTTTCACCACGTCTCTGCCATGTGATTAATTAGCCCACTGTGCTGCCACATGGTGCATTGCCCTGCATCTGATTCATCAGTGGCCTCTGCTTGGCCCCGTTATCACTCGGAAAGGTTCTCCTCAGGCCTTGCAGAAGGTCCTTGGGGCAGCTGCGTCATCCCTTCCAGCTGTAGGGAGAACTCTTCCACTGTGGCTGAAGCCTCGCCAGCCACAGCACTGCCTCCAGCCTGGAGCACAGACAGACAGGGACAGTCTATCAGTGTCATGGTGCTGCTTGAGTGGCATCTCTCCCACGCTGATTTATGCCAGCAGTGTCTCCAGGTTCTGGCACGGCCATGCAGGGACTTGGTGGAGCAATGCCAGAGTGATGTCCCAGGGTCCGGGATCCTACAGAGCACACCCTGCTCCTTCCAGCTCCACCTTCTCACTCCTGCTCTCCAGAGCCACTCAATACCCCAAGCTGGACGCACCAGGATCCCACAGTCCTGGCCCTGCACAGAACACCCCAAGAACCCCATGGTGTCCCTAAGAGCACTGTCCCAACTCAGCCAGAGCCCTGGCAGCCCTGGACAGGCTGATCCAGGATTGCTGGCAGCACAGCCTGCCCCTGTCCCCATGGCACCAAGGGAATCCATGGGCACATCCAGGGGGGACAATGCCAGGATGCTGCTACAGTACGGGAAGGATGGGGGCTGACAGCGAGCCAGGGGTCCCAGGGCAGGTGAGGGTGCCCAGGACAGGTGAGGGAGCCCAGGGCCAGGTTAAGGGTGCCCAGGGCAAGGGGAGGGTGACCAGGGCAAGGGGAAGTTGCCCTGCCACCTCCCAGTCCCAGCTCCCACCAAACTGGGCCCACCTGGCACTGGGGGACACCCCTGTCCCCCCTCCCTGCGCCTGTCACAGGGTCATGGCATGGCTTGGGTGGGAAGGGACATTAAAATCCATCCCATCCCATGCCCTGCCACTGTCCCAGGTCCTCCAGCCTGTCTTGCCCACCCTCACAGGGAATAAATTCCCAATATGCAACCTAAACCTCCTCCCTGTCAGTGAGAAGCCATTCCCCTTGTCCTGTCCCTCCATCCCTTGTCAATGGTCTCTCTCCATGTTTCTTGCAGCCCTTCAGGCACTGGAACCCACAATGAGGTCCCACCAAACCTTTCCATCACCACAACGAGGTTAACCCCAAACCTTTTCGTCCCCACAACAAGATCACCCAAAACCTTCTCTCCACAATGAGATCACCCCAAATCTTTTCCTCTCCACAACAAGGTCACCCCAAAACCTTTTCCTCCCCACAATGAGATCACCCCAAAACCTTTTCCTCTCCACAACAAGGTTAACCCCAAACCTTTTCCCCACAACGAGATCACCCTAAACCTTTTCCTCTCCACAATGGGGTCCCCCTAAACCTTCTCTCCACAACGAGATCACCCCAAACCTTTTCCTCTCCACAACGAGGTCAACCCCAAACCTTTTCCTCTCCACAACGAGGTCAACCCCAAACCTTTTCCTCCCCACAGAGATCACCCCAAACCTTTTCCTCTCCAGGCTGTTCAACCCCAGCTCTCCCTGTCCCTCCTGCGCTTCGGACCGTGAGCAACACACGGGGGCGAGGGTTCCCTGTTAGTTTGGGCAGGTTTAAAACTCTTTTATTGGGGTATTTTGTCGATTTGGGGCGGTGCGGGGGCCGTCCCCTCAGCGCCGTGGCGGGAAGGCCGCGCTCCGCCAGGGGGCGCCGCGGAGCCGCCCGAGCCCCGGCCGCGGCCGCGCCCTCCGCCTTCGGACCCCAAAAACAGCGACCCCAACGCAACAGAGACCCCAAAAAACAGCGAAACCCAAAAAAAAGGGAACCCACAAGGTGTGTACCTCAGCTGGGACACACAAAAGGGACCCACAAAGCCGGCCCCGGGAAGCAGAGCGCTGCCACAGCACCGCTCCCCCCGGGCCCGTCCCGCAGGCAGAGGGAAAGTTCCCTTCCCATCGGGGTGTGAGGGGACAACGGGGACAAAAACAGCAG
>WBMV01006464.1:63776-92601 GCA_013396655.1 Campylorhamphus procurvoides
CTTCCGCCTGTCCCTCGGAGCCCCCGCGGAGCCCCCGGCGCTGGGGGCCCCCTCCCGGCGGGGGAAGGAGAGGAGCGCTGTGGTTCCCCCGCCGCCCATCCCTGGGGGTCTCTGGGCAGGGGGACACTTTGGGGCCGGGGGGACACTTTGGGGCTGGGGGGACAAAGGCATGGCCGGGGGAGCGAAGGTGATCGCGGGGATCCCCTTTTGCCCGGCAGAGATGCGGGGATGAAGAATCCAGAGCATCCCCAGCCCCGGAAGGAGAGAAAGCCCTGGAGTGAGGCGGGTGGGCTACACCGGAGATCCTCGGGGCTTTCCACCATGGATGGGGAAAGTGAAGAGCTGATCAGGCTGCAAAAACAGACCTCTGCAACCCCTCGGTGTTTTTATCCCGCTTTATTTAACTCTCCCTGTCCTCCTCGGGAAGCAAGGCTTCTGCACTGACCCAAAAAACTGTCCAGAAAGGGGATCTCCTTTCCTCCCCTCCGAGAGACCACTCAGGCTGTCCCCGTGGGCTATGTCAGGGGCCTGAAACATTGTCTGATTTACTGTGAATGTCAGATATTTTTCTTTGTAAATATTTTAGGCAAAGTAGAAATAGTAAACCTTTGCTCGGGCTGCCAAATGTCTCCCATGACAAATCATTGTTTTCAGATGTTCAGATTTGTGTGAGAAAACCCAACAAAAGGGAAAATGTTTAGGCTTTGTCTTCATCCTAAAGCAATATCACTGGAGAAAAAAAAATAATCCTGCAAGCTACATCGTAGTCCAGAGATGAAGAAAAGCACTATTTTCATTACACACTTTTTAAGCCCAGGTTTTATGTTACGGACTCAACAATGATTATCATTTTAAATGTGAAACACAGACCCTAAATGGTTCTTTATGAGAAACCATTGTTTTGAAATATCTGAAATTAATTAGACCATGGCTACAGCCAGTGTGCAAATATCAGACCGAACATCTGTGGAATAAAAAAGCTTCCCATCACTTGAAAGAATACTGTGAATATGAAACACAGTCTCTCCAGGAAAAACTAATTTGTCTGGCATAGGTTCTCTTAAGCCATCTTTTGTGGCTTCACAGTCACCTTTTCTTTGTCTTTTCTGTGCTTTTTTCCTCTTTTTTTTTTCTTCCCCCTCCTGAGCTGCTGTATGTGCAAAACCTTACGTAAAAGAAAAGGGAATAATTCATGTAATTTAGGTGCCAGCAGTACTAAGGTCAGTTTAGACAAATCAAAGATCCTTGCAAAGTTGTTCCACTTGGCCACTAGATCTGAAGGTCCAGCTTCCCATTCCCATCTACTTGCAAAGGGCTGGGCCATGCCAGATGTGCTGAAAATGAGTCCACTGGCCCAATTTTCCCCTTTCAGAGGTACAGAAATGTAGGCTGCTTCCTGATTCTGCAGCGATTCAGTTATCTAAACCCCAGTGTGTTTTCAGAAACCACAAAATCTTTTGAAACAATAGGCTTCTGCAAGTTCTCAGATTCCGTGTTTAAGAAAAGCTTTTCCCAGTCCTTCTCTCTCCTACACTTCAAGACAAATATGTTTTCAGAGGCAAATTAAAACTCTTCAAAGGAGTCAACCTTAGCAGCAGCAGGAACCACAGTGTATACAACCACTTTCTCAAATGAAACACTTGATGGCTTATGTCAATGTTTCTTTTGTGGGAAAACCCTTCTCCACCTATTTTTACTCCATATTTCTTCAGCGGACGGCAGAGCACTCAGCTATGAAAAACTGTGAATAGAGTGTTTCATTTGGTAGCAGAACAAGCCACAATTGATGGTTAGGTATTATTTCTGCATTAAATGTAATGATGCAGACATGCATTATCTACGCTGAGATAGTGTGTTTCCAGGACAGGGTTTATCACGAGGAGGTCCAGGCTTTCAGCAGCACTGGATGATGGCAAAGACAATGGTATGTTTTCTTCCTGTGTTTTGGTGCTGCCCTCTCTTTTGCCTCAGTGTTTCTGCCCTGACTCCAAGGACAAGAGGCCAGACTGGGGTAATCTCCCCAAATCCTGCGTCAGAATGCTGGTGGTGTTTGGTTCTGCCTGGCGTAACCCAAAGTATCAGGCTCTGTCTTCAGGTCAGGCTGGAAAAGCAGTCTGCATCACACCAGCATATCTGACGCTTTGAAGAATAGCTGCTTTGTAATATTGGGGAGGAGTTGTCAGTGTGGGCAGGTCACCACCAAGGTCCTTCTCAATGCTGAACCCTATGAGGACCAAGGCAAGCAAGGGGGAAAGAAACCAAGAAACTTATCAGCACAGGGTGGCCTGAGCCACAGTCAAGTGTTGTGCTAATCCGTAGTGTCCTGGGCTTCCTCTGATAAACTCCATCCTGGGCACGCATTATTTTTGTTTTGATAACTCTGTGGCTGCATCATAAGCTGTAGTGCAGAAGTAATCCTGAATAATCAAACGTGGGTTTGTTCTCTTACTGTTACCAAAATAAATGAGTCTTTCATACTCCTTTTTCTTTTTTTCTTTATGATACAAAGGTACCACCATTGTGCAAAGAATAAACTCACTGCGTCTGGTTCCACACTGATAGGGCAAACTCTTGAAATGGATTAAGAGAGATTTTCTTAACTAATCTCTTCTTCCTGGGCCTTCTCATCCTTGGCTAAAGCAATAACAAACATTCGCAATGTGATTAATCCAAAACCCACTGAAGTCACTGGAAAGATCCTGCTGACTCCACAAGTGTCAGTCAACAGTTTCTTCTCCTTTGCTGTGTGTGAAAGGGAAGCAAAGACCCTAAAAAGTGGAGGAAAGGGAGCATTCAAGTGTTTTCATTGTCCTCCATCATGCAGGAAAAGCTTTTCTTCCCTGGGGGCTTTCCATTTCCCTGGTAGAAATTTTGGTAGCTGCTAGCAGGCAAGGAAAGACAAAAAGATCCATGCCTACAGGAAGAGTCATAGCCCACCTGGAGAAAAAGAGTGTAAATAGGCTGAGAGAGCTGATCCACACCTGTTCCTGGAATCTTGTGTCTTTTGGCTGGCTCTCAGACTTGGGCAGGATAGTACCTGTGATAAGGTAATGTGAAACAGACAGATAAACATGTAAATAAACAAACAAAGTGGGCTTGTGGGGTCTGCAAACACTTCTTGCACAATTTATAAGATTTTTGGAGGAGTTGTAGATGTTTGGCCCCAAAAAACTTATAATTTGCTATGAAGGAAGTGATAATCTATTCTTTTTTTCAGAGGGAGAGGACGGGTATAAAAGCAGAGAGAAGTATTCAGTTCCCTTTGTTAAAAAACTACCCTGCTTTGTTGAATGTTCTCTTAGTTTTAATGCTTCTTAAAATTTATATTTTTTCTGAATGTCCTTTGGTTTTTAATGTACTTTTAAATCTATTTTTTCAGGGCCTCAAAGCAGGAAATGTACTACCCATGAAGCTCATTTGCCTTTAACACAGAACATGAATCATGGTGGTAGCAGACAAAAGTTTGGAAAGAGGAAGCAAATTCACCCTGAAGACCCAAGCAGCAAATAAAAATAATCAGAGACAGGCAAAAAAAAAAAAAGTGATTTGTCAAACAGTCTCATTGTTTGCCAGGAAGATGGGCTCAGTATTTGGGGAAGCCTGGGACTGTCAATGAGTGAGAATTGATCTCTGGTGGACTCTGCAGCTCACACCTCCTGGCTCAGCTGTGGCAGGCAGGTACAGCACACAAAGACACCTGCCCAGGTGAGCCCTGAAGGCCAGGCATAGGGGCAGTGCTGCTGAAATGCCTCTGCAGACCACATCAGACCAAATCAGGGCACTGTGCACCAGGAACCTCAAGTTCTGTGATCCCTCACACCATCCCCAGCTCTGCTCTGTGACCAGGGCTTGGCTGTCACCAAGGATTTCTCACCAATTTTTGTAAAGACGTGCCATTTTTACCCTCCATCTGCTGAAGGAAGGATGAAAAGAAGTGTTTCTGGTGTCCAGATACTCATGAAAGGTCTTCTGTGTTGAGGTGAGTGGGGTCTCCCAGGATGAGGGAGAATGGGAACAATGTTAGCATCCATAACATTGGCTGTAGGAGTTAAAATATGCTCGGTTTAATATAAGATCAGACAGAAGTAGCATAAACTTTGTGAGATTTTTCCACACTAATGCAAGTGGACCCACTACTGGTGTTAGCTTGGTGGGAGTGTATCAGAGGGTCCTCTCTTTACCTGGCAGAGCACAAGCCTTCAGCACAATAGCCCCGGAAGGTGACATTTCCATGTCCAAAGTGGAACAGATAGCAGCTCCTGCTATCTCTTTGGGGTGGTGAGTTTGCAAACAGAGCAGGTGATGTGCTCTGGTGCAGATAAGGAGCTCCCACACTGGGGGCATGAGCTCCCCTGACACTCTCCATAAATCTGTGGCCATACAGATGTTTCGTACCAGCTGCTGGCTCTTCCTGCTGGCCCTCTGAGCCAAGAAACAAGTGGCACTGTGGCACCACAATATGGATAAACCCATCTGCCTGGTATTTATTTTGAGGGACGAGAGGTGGTCCAGGTCTGTGCAGAACGGGAGGTGATGTATTTCTCTTTCTTGCCTCTGGCCTCAGGCACATCACTGCACAAAAGACTGCAAGAAAAGCCATTTAAGAAGGAGCTGTTTGATCACCTTCTCATTTTTTGTTTTCTTCCTCTGGTTCAAATGCAGGAGGGATAGGAGAAGGTGTGGGTTTTAAGAGATTCTAGTGAAACCAGTAATATCCCCATTTTCTGTGCCTTGCCTATCACCAGCATTGTAGGATATCACACTATTTTTTGTGTTCAGTGGATCAAACAGCTCACCATTTGAAGATGGATATGGCCAGGCTGCTACAGCCATGCTCTTTGAAGCACAGGAACCTCCCTCTCTTCCAGTTTTAGCAGTGCAGACCCAGGTCAGTCCAAGAAGAGAGAGAATCCCCCTGATGTGCTCCAGGGATTCAGCTGTAGGCAGCTTGGGGTGGGAGGGTCTTCCTGCTTCTATGCTTCCCTAAAAGCAAACCAGGAAATCTGAGGAGCCTTTGGGACAGCAGAGAATGGACTTGGCAGCAGCAAGGCAAAGCTCTCAGAGGATGATGTGGCCTGATGGCAGGAACTCCTTTGCAGGGCTGCCCAGGCAAAGGGAAAGGGGGTTTGAGAAGCAGCAAGGAAAGAGGAGAAACCAGGGGACAGTGGAGCCGAAGGAGGACGAGTGTCAAAACAAACTCCACAGAGCAACAAAAGGCAGGGGGGAAAAGTGTTTGTTTTTCTCCCTGTTTGCTTTTTAATGAAAGTAGGCAGGCGAGTGTTTGAGGGTTGTTAGCATTTCTTGCTGACCTGCAGCTGGCGCATTTTTCACCCACTTCTGTCAGAATTTATTTGAGTTTGGTACTGAACGCTGATCAGACTTTGCCCCTTGCTTTACTTAGGCTTGGAATTGCTTATACAGCAAACAGTCTCTGCTAGGGTTCTCATTAATCCACTTCTTTGTTGAGGTTTCCTAGAGGAATTCCTATTTGGTAAACCAAACAGAATTAAAAGGAATGCATCTGCACTGGGGATATCCATCTTGGGTCTCTGGGACCTATTGTCCCGGCTAAATTAGACTAGGAGGCCTCCTGTGTTTGCCGGGAGCTGTGACTGCAGTTGGCACTTGATAAACCATTAATAGGCTGTATTATTCCCGAGTATTTCGCAGGTTTGGGGACTGTGGGATGCGGGATGCGGGATGCGATCCCGCGGCGCGGTCCGTGCCACTAGGTGGCACTTCCCTTCTTACAAATTACAGTAATTAATGAGAGCGTCTGATGCCGCTGATGAACATTGCCCACTTTATTTAATCGGCTGCAGAGGATGGAAGCTGATGCACAATATTTTGTTTCAAGCACACGACTGGTGAATATTCTCCATTTCGGTTCCTGTTGCTGCCTTTATTTTTTCTTTTTAAGATGATCAGTGCTCACAATGATTTCTTTGCCTCTGTCTAAGCTTCTCAGCCTCCTACATGTGTGTGAAGTTGGATCCCTTCCTCCAGAGATAGTGCTAGTTATTGAAAACAGACAATTTTCAGTCCCAATTCATTCCGTCTTTGTTGCCTTGGTATCAGACCCCACCAATGCAACATGAAAAAAAGACAAGACAGGAAAGCCAGTGTGGGCCTTCCAGCTACCCCTTTCACAGCAGCCACAGAGAAAGTTTAAAATGAGTGAAAACTTCACAGTTCAGCCCAAGAAAATGTGTGCTTTCTTTATTAAAATAAAAAAAAATAGGTAGAGCCAGGTTTTACTGTGGATTATGTGACACTTCACCTTGTGCTTTGGGTTTCCAAAAGGCCCAGTTTAGGTCAAACCAGTTTTTGGCAGAAAACCAGGCATAACTAAGAGCTTCATATAGTTTCCATCTGAAAACATAAATCAAGCAGCAGGCTCAAGGACAGCCCGGCCAAGGTTTGCTGAGCCCCCCAGCCCCAGACAGAGAGGCTTTCAGTGGATGTAGCCCGATATGCAGGGCTATGATATGTAGATATGTAGTTTGCTTGTTTTGCAAAGCATCTGGGCGTGAGGAGAGGAGGAGAGATAAGTGAAATGTAGCTTTTTCCAGGCCCAGAATCTGCCCCCAGCTCCCCAGTCGCTGGTGAACAGTGGGCTCTTTTACACAGCCCCGGCAGAAGCATGTGGGATGCAAATGGGAGAAGGGCAGGAGGGGATTTATATACACACGTGTTTTTAACGTGTGCACTGATGTATTTACACCTTTTCATCTGTGATGCAACCAGATACCCATTCATACCTGCACTCTCCCATTGCCCCATTCACTTTTTATCCATCCATCTTTGTGAGCTCCACTTTTTCCTTTTTTCTTTTTTTTTTTGTGAACTTGTAGTTTTTGACTTTGCAAGACTCGATTTTGCCAAGTCCTGCATGTTTTTTGTGCCCCTTTTCCTCTGTGTTCAGCTGTGTTAGTTATTCTCGTGCTGTCACATGAGAATCGAGACCTTTGTTTGCAGGGCAGGGTCTGTGTGTTTGCCCGTGGAGTGCCTTGAGATGTTCAGTTTCACAGAGGTATTTGAGTTCTTTAAAAATGGAATGAGAAGATGCAATTCCCTATTTGTGGAATCATTTAATAAGCTCTCACAGGCTTAAAGCAGTGCAAAAAGAGGCTAGAAAATTTGCTCGCTTTGTTATAATTCTGGGTTTGTGCTCTGAACATCCAGTGGTTTCCAGCAAAACCCTCCATGTAGTGTAATCTCTTCTCCCTGCAATCATTTCACTCTGATTCACAGAGGGCTGGATTGTTCCTTCCCCCAGGTATCCCCTGGGATTAGTGCCTTTTAAAACTTCCTAACATATTCCAGCCCCTTCTGCTGCTTTCAGCATCTCACTGAAGACTTTCACTGCACCACTTTGTACTACAGATTTGGTGCCTTATTAACGAACACCAGTTATGTCACAGCAGCCACACACTGCAATATTGGCCTTATATGCAGCCCAGGTGTGCAAGATGGGTGGAAAAAAATAAGAATAAATGCTCAGTGCAAAATACTGGATGGATAAAAGGAGAAAGCACTTTTATAGTACAATATTTCAAAGCTGGCAAGAAAAAGGGAGTTCCAGTTTGTGAATACAGGGCTGAAGCTGAGGGGTCCAACATGGGTGAAATCCCTGGGAAGTGATGTGGGTCTGAAGACCTGAATTTGTTTGTTGTTGTGGATGCTGTGCAGACTGGGGTTGTTCCCTGGGCAGGCAGTGGGATGCTGGATGTCTGAGAGGGCTGTGCAGGTGCAGAACTGTGTCAGCAGACTCTCCAGAGAGGTGTTCTGGGGCTGGTGGAGATCCTAGAGCCCTGTTAGCCCCCGGTGAACCTTCTGTACTTGTCATCAGCAACTGGAGAAATCTCTCCATGGAGCTTTGTTTCTCCTTGCAGAACCTGCCCAGCCTCCCCCAGGGCCTCTCCTCTTCTTGCACAAACCCTCCCTCTGTTTTGACTGAAAATACAGGAAAATCCTGCCTTTTGGGTAGTGTTTGGGATCCCACACACTGATCCTTACAGTACCTCAGGGCCCTGATGGAGAACAGGATCTCAGGTCTTGTCAACATCTGTTTTCACAGAATGGTTCTTCCAGTCCCCGGTGCCCCCCGAGTGGCTGATTGTGCCCCAGGAGCACTCAGCAGCACTAATTCTGTCTCTGAAATCATAATCACTTCCATCAGCACGAGGGAGACTGAATCATGGGTGCTAATACCCCCGCTGCACATATCTGCTCAACAGTCCTTGTTCCTCCTAATCAAATTAAGCAACTGTGAAACTACAGAGAGAAGGGCTGGACAGGGCAAACACTGGAAGAAAAGATTTGTACTTTCATTGCTTTGTGCTAAAACTTTGTGCAGAAGCTTTTGTTTTGATGTAGGAATGGAGTTAATTCCATCTCAACAAAGAAAGCTAAGCAAATAAAGCTCTTAAGCAGGAAAGTTGGGGAACTCTTTAAACTCTTACTTATTCTATTACAGATAAATTAAGGAGCCAGCTCAAAAATTCCCCCAAGATATAAAATAATAATAAGCTATTCACTATAGTTAAGGTGACAATTAAAATGCCTATGGGATATGTCAGCTCTCCATGAGAGCTCCCCAGCACTGACCTGTTGTTGGAATTTATTAACTATCCGACTACAGATGACCCTTGGGTGCTGAAAAGCTACTCATTGACTGAAAACAGACTGATAGTAACCTTCATAATAGGGATTGAAATACCTTGTTTGAAAGCCTCGACACAATTTTTGCACAAGAGTTAATGGTTCATGCAGAAAAGCAACAGCAAAGTTTTAAATCAATAAAACAAAGGCTATTTCTTTTGTTTTCCTGTATTCAGTGGTTCACAGGAAGGTGCTCCTACAACTACTGTCAAGGAGCCATTGCAGTCTTAACCACTGAATTTTTCTGATTTCCCAAGGAATTAAGGGGATCCTTCAGATTTAATGTGCAATTTTTGTTTGTGGGATGTGTATTTGTAACTGCATAGTTAGAACTTACCCATATGCTTTCACCACATTTTCATTGTTTTTATTGCTGTTGTATTAGTTATTATTAGATATTATTTTTAGGCTAGCCCAATTCTTTAAAAGAAAAAAATTACTGGAGATATTTTTATCTTTTAAGAATATACACCTGGTTCTTAATCCGAAGTTGTGTGAGTTTCCTCAGGAATCTTCTGCTGACTTTGAAGAGCTTTATGCTCTGGTGTTCTCAGTAAAAAGGTCAAACTAAAGGAATATGTTGACTGTTCTTCTGCTCCTATAAAAGCAAGTCTGAAAGTATTTAAATAGAAAAATGCTATTTTTCTGAAATGCATGTTTTTGAGGCCAGACATGTAAGCCTCCCCAGAATCCTTCAATAAGCTGGTCACTTAATATCACAATTAATTAAATAGACTCATATAGGACGCCCTGTTTGTGTGAGTTCATGCACTCATGCCCACACAAACCTCACCTGTCAAGAGAATTCCCTGGGCTTTGTTATTCCATGACTATTGCCCTCAGGACAAAAAAAAAGAAGAAAAAAAAGTATATTAACATTCAGTTCAGGGGCTTAGTTCACAACTCTGGGTTTGCCAGCTGAAAGCTGAGCCCTGGTTTGACTCGGGCTGGCTTTGAAGAAGGGCGAGATAAGGCAGCATTAATCTAAGTGAGCAGTCTTTTTTGCCTGAAGGAAGAGAGCTGGAGCTCCTTTGGGAGGCCAGAGACCACCTGGGCATTCATCCTATCTGCCCACAAATCACTGTGTTAATAGCTTGTGTACAATAGCCTGTCAAGAGAGAGCAGGAGGCACCTTTGGTGCTCCTACAAAACAGTCAGAAACTGATTTATTTTGTCCCTGGGACAGGAAAAGTAGATATTACTTTAGACTCGGAGGGATATAGCCCTGTGCAATAATTCCTTGATAATTTGTGTGATTAGAGTAAGGTGTATGTAATCTTACAAGCACACTTCTGTGTATCCTTGTATACCTGTGCATACTGTGAAGTGCTTTTCTGAGTGGGGGATTATGAAGGGAAACCAATGTAAGGGCAGCTGCAGCAGCTTTGTGGGCACCACCAGTGCTGGTGATTGATTCAGGAAAAGTGTGATGATTCTGGACTGAGGTTTTCACTCTGAGAGGTGGGGTTGTGCTTCGGCACCTGCTCAGAGCAGGGGCAGCAGGAGTTTGCACGGGAAAGGACCCAACACAAGTGGGGTCAGAATGGAGAAATGAGACTCAAGGACACCATCACCACAACTCTTCAGTGTGCAGCAAAAAGGAGCTTCAGTTCCACCACAGATCATTTATCCCTCACAAGGATCTGATATTGGAGACCCTCTGCTTACATATTTCCCATATATTAACATTTCTGCTGCCATGCATCAAGGCAGACAAGAATGTTTTTCATGTTTCTGACTTGAAAAAGTGCTCCCACATACAGAACAATTCTATTATTAGGTCCCAGATAGAATACGAAAGCTCTTACAGAAAAGGACTTACACAATGACCTATTCAGATTAAAAGTTATACAGGCAGTCCCTTTTTTCAGAGCAAAAGATACTCCATCAGCAGCCAGGCAAACTAAATAAGACCAGATATTTTAATATTGCAGCCATTTCTAGTTTGGTGTGAGGCATCGCCCAGTGAATCTTATCATTAATTGCCAAAAACTTTTCCAATTACCCATCCCTAACCCATACTAGTGTGAAATAGGTGACCTATCTCCGTGGGCAAAATTCAAGTGATAAATATCCAATATCTTTGTACATTGTAAGGATTCAGAAGTGGATATGGTGTAAAACACACCTCACCACTAACACAGAGAAATCAAGACCACAACACCTGTTCTTTCACATCTCTAAATTCCTCACACTGAGGAGTAAGAAGGGAATTCACAGCCAGTGGGAGCAGGGATGTGTGACCTGGGCAGGATACAGGGATGTGGCTCAGGTTTGTAGGGGTGGGGTCAGGAAAAACAAGGTCAAAGTGGGACGGGACTTAGCAAGGGACTGAAGAATAACAAGAAGAGATTCTACAAGTACCTAAGTCAGAAAAGAAAGGCCAAGGACAGTGCACCCCCCTGGTAGATGGGAAGGGAGAACTGGTGATAATGGATGTGGAGACAGAATGATGAGTTCTTCGCCTCTGTTTTAACTGGCCTTCAATCTTCCCACATCCACTGAGTCCCTGAACCTCCCAGTGGAGACTGGGGATGCAAATTCCCTCCCTCTGCTAGTGAAGAGCCAGTTTAGGATCACTGGATGAAGCTGAACAGCCTCAAGTCTCAGGGGCCTGAGAAGGTGCACCCCAGCATCCTGATGGTCCCAAGGCAGTCTCCATCATATTGGAAAAGTCATGGCTGTCAGACAAAGTCCCCAGTGACTGGAAAATGGGAAGCATCACTATTATTTTTAAAAAGTGGGGGAAGGAAGACCCTGAGAACTACTGAGTGTGGACCCTCACCTCTGTGCCTGGGAAGACCATGGAACAGATCCTCATGGAAGCAATGTACATAAAAGACCAGGAGGGATTTCTCCTCCCTCTCCATCTTCCTGAGACCCCCCACCCTGCAGACCTGTGTCCAGCCCTGGGGCCCCCAGCANTTGCTGGTTGGGGGGGTGGGCAGGGGCTGGGATGGAGATCACTGGGCACTTTCTCACATATTCCAGAGCTTTCCCAAGGACAGAGTGTTTTGGAGGAGCACTTGCAAGAACAGCTTGAAGGCAAAACAGGACAGAAGTCCCAGAGCCCTTGGAGAGGCTCCAGGGGCAGTTCTGAGCTTTCTGAGGGTGGGCACCAGGGAAATGGATATCATGGGTTGGGTTTAGATATCATATATGCAATTACTGGAAGTTATAAAAGCTGTAACATCACTGAACATGTGAGCACACACTTCTGATGTGCACCTGGGAGCTTCCAAACAAAGGTACTTGGTCTGTCTCTCTCCACTAATGATGTCTTCAAAGTCTTTTCCAGGAATTTAGGCATCACTGCCATGAGAGAGGTGAGGGGAACAGCCCAGGTCCTGATGGGCAAAACCAGCCCTTAGCAATCCCATCCTGCAGGCTTTGGGTGCTGAACCATCAGCACATGGTGGCTGAAGTGCCTGTTCTTTTCCCTTTTGTGCTGCTTTCACAATTAGCCTCACACACCACTTATGGCCAAGAACCAGTGACACTTATGTAGGATGTCAATGCAGCGAGCAATACAAGGAGTTTAACATATATTGCTCAAAGAAATGCTATTGCTGTCTTTTTAACATCTATCATTTTCCACTGACCTACCATGAAAATGCAGAGCAAGGGGTTTTATTACCTAAAGTGGCAGCACTTTCAGTTCCTGAAGAGACATTTTAAAGCTGGAAGTATCAGAGGCAGGGGGACATTACAATGAACATTTCAGTCTTCTTTTTCCTAACCTGAAGAGGAGAATAAGTTCAGCAATCATAAATTTCCAGAGTCTTTTTATTGTCACTAGAAATTTCTCTGCCTACAACCCCGTCAACAGCAATTCAGTTGTGATTCATGGCTTTAAAGCCTGAATTATGACAAAAGGAGTCATAAATTGCAGGAATTATTTTACTTTAAAGATGATGGAGTATCTACTCTGACCAGAAGGCTTTTAATCTATTATATTTCTTAAATAAATATGCCTGAGCAACTAATCACTTGCTATTAGCACTCTCCTATGATCACTTCGACTAACACAACACTATCACTTAAATAAACTGGCAGTGTGCACAGGGTAGATTTATGGGTCTTAATTTCTCAGCTCACACTTGTCTCTCTTGCATTTAAAACAAATACCAGAATGTAGCTGTTGGCCAGTGTTTGTAGGATCCATTTGTTTTATATTTTGAGAGCGACTATAATATTTGTCAGCCAGTTTTGGCTTGAATCTTCTGCATGATAAAAAAACCACCAAAAAAACAAACCCCAAACCAAACCAAAACAAAAAACCCAATAAAATCCAACTGACTATAAAGGTAGCAACAAAGCCTCTGGATAACATGGTAGCACTGGAAATAGTCCTAAAATTTTCATGATGTAACGTTATCTATATTGTTTTCCCAGTGAAAAAAGTTATGGCAAGTGCCAGCAAAAGTTCTACAGCTCTGCTGAGTTACAGAGAGTCCAACTGGTATAAAAAAAGAGCACCCCAAGGGGATCCCTGCTAAGCCAAATTGGCAGATATCCACTAGACAGAAGTCAAGTATTGAAATTCCAGTGGTTTGCCACCAAAAAGGTGCCCAAGCAGGTCACATTTGAACTGGTGCAGTAAGAATGGAACATCCATCAACTGTGCTAGTCAATGCAAGTTCTACAGCAGGATATTTAAAACAAACAAAAAAAAAACAAAACAAAACCCCCAAAAAACCAAAAAACAACCAACTTTTTTTCAAGTATAAAAAGAACAGATGAAAAGTTCAGTTTGAAAAAAACCCAAAACTTATAGATGCTGATGGCTAAAGATGTAACTTTAAGGACAGCCCTTTATCAGATCAGAGAGGAGCATCCTCTATCCATCACCTTTCCTGGACATGTCCAGAAGAGGCCTGGACAGGATGGGGAAAGGTCAATCTCCCCTCACTGCTCCATTTGGTTAAATCCAACACTTCCCTCCCATCACCAGAGCTGAGCAAGGAATACATCCCTGTTCTCCAGCTGCTGGTTGGAAACAAACAAAATAAAGGACAAACAGAAAAAAAGGCCTTTATTTCAGGCTCATCCAGAGTTTAGTGTTTTCAGTCAGCTCAAAAATTGCTTTGGGATTAAGCAATATGTTGTCACTCATTAAAAAAACCAAAAAACACCAAAACCAACCAATCAAACAAAGAAAAAGTAAAAACAAAACCGAACAATTTTGCTTTGGATTTAGTCATTTAACGTGAAGGCAATGTGAAGACAGCAAAAATCTAGCCTGAATGGAAATCCCAAAAATAATCTGAAGTAATGCTTGGACTCCTGTTTTCTTACTGTTTCCAGTTTTCCCTGGACTTTCTGGGATTTTTTAATAGGAAAAATGACTTGGCAAAAATCAGATTTGATTTTCCAGAATGTTATGATGTCACCACATCTGTATGTTTCACAGAACATTTCCTAGGCAGTCCCAACCAACCAATTCATGTCCTATGGCAGCTGCAGTAAGTAGAGCTCAGAAAGGGGCTGTTTAAGAACTAGTCCATCAGCTGGAAGGGAAAATAAAACCAATTTTCCTGTTTGATTGTAGGGCAGCATTTTCTACAAGCAGTGTTTCACTCCCCTATGATCACTATTCTCAAGTTAAGTGGATCTATAGGGATGTGGTATGGCATCAAAAACCTGATGTGAACCTTCAACCTGAATGAAAACAGGTGATACCTGAGAGAAATACTAAAGAGAAGCTAATAGTATAAAAATAATTTCTAAATAGAAACTAAATAAGTTTTTACTATGACTGAGGCCTTTGTAAAGTGTGGATTTGTCTCAGTAAAACTTGGAATTGGGACAGGAGTTATAAACCAGGAGTAGTGGTTTCTATTATCCTGGAAGGATCTGGTGGATGTTCAGGTTTGGGTCTGAACTTTGTGCTTAGACAATCTAACCTTTAATTCAGATAGCCCCCAGAGAACATTCATGGAGCATACATGGAACATTTATGAAACATATATCTTTCCTAGGCTCTGCAGATATTGGAATTCTTGAGATAGTTAAACAGTATTTATACATATTTAGGTGAAAAAATCTCCCATGTTTTGCCATGCCAACCTAGTGCCCAAGATAGCTGACACTTATCAGCCTGTTATCCCAAATAAGCAGCACAGCTGGGTTTAAATTGAGGTACCTGTTGATGAGAAGGAGAATTAAAAGGAAAAAACAACCAGGGATTTTATTGTCTGAGAGGGTACAGATCAACCATTTTATCAGTGATTTAACTTTCCATATATTAACTGCAGCCATCACTAAACTAATTTCTGGTCTGCAAGTTAAAAATAGGCTTGACTAGGATGGCAACCACATATACCCTCCTTCCTCACACAGACCTGTTTTAGGGATACACCAAATCTGGTCAAAAGCAACAACAAAAGCCCCTATCCCAAAACCAAAAGAACCAACAAAATCAGGACTATTTCCAGCCTTGGTTTTTTACATATATTTTTTAGTATTTCTAGGCTATTCCTACGCCTCTAACACTTTAAATTATTGAAGGCATTGAAATAGGAGCTTCCTACTCTGTGTAGGGCTTGTTTTGTGAACCCAGAGTTAGGATTTATGTTTAAGAGGTCCGTGTACAGTCAGCAGCAGTCAGGGGCATCTGCTCTGGTCTCGTCTGAGAGAGTAAAGATGCCCACATAGTTATACTGAAATGTGTGGTAATCCAGCCTAGAAAAGCCATGCCTTTCCCCACTCCACTTATCCCCTCCACATCACCCTCCAAAATTAATTGCCTTGGTTCTGTAGGAAGTATTTCTGCAGGATCTAAATATTCACTTTTCCTTAGTTAGTGCTTATTTTATGGAAAGCTACATGTTTTCAGGTCAGTGGTCAATGGAATTCTTTTTACAGCTGCCTCCTCCTGTTTATCTTTATCTGTCAGTAAAGTAAACTCTCTTCTAGTTGTTTAGAAATGCAAGTATTCTGCAGTGCTGTGTCTGCTCATGGCAGAGCATTGATGGGCTCTCATGGAGCTGTAGGAAGTGCCCATGACACGGGGTTGGGCCAGGTGATTTCTGGGGTCCCTTCCCACCCAGATCATTCTGTGAGTCAGTGATAAGTACAATTAATTCTGTTTATTAGCTCAGATCTACCAAGCTGAGTTCATTTCACACACCCCTTCACCCTGGCTCTTTGTGGCTGCCTTTCCTGCTGCTCTCTGGAGCTCGGACCCACCAGCACACAGAGAAGAGTCCCCCAGGAACCATCTCCATCTCCTCCTACCCCCGAGACCAGGCAAACTCCCTGGATTTCACCCCACTCTAAGTCACTCCTTACCCCTTTTGTGATCAGTGGATTTGGGTTGCAGTGCTTGCACCTCCCTCAGGTCTCTCCCTAAAGACTCTTCCCTGTGGCTGAAACACTTCACAAACCCCACCACCACTGAAGCAATATCCTTATATCCTGAGAGGAAAACAAGCAGCTTACAGCACGTCTACACTCCAGTCAGCTTTGCCTTTCCCACTCCATGAGAACAGCATCTCTGAAAGGCTGGATTCCTTCTTTTATTTGGCCATATGCTCTCACTGTAACTATGTTCTTTTCATAACAACCCTACACTAACCATACATTATTAACCCCCAGAGACAGAAACTTCATTTTAGCATTTTCCTGTATGCTCTGTGCAAACCCAGGGTATAGCACTAATGTCTTTCCCCCCCCCTCCTCCCTTTGCTTACACTTAAAGCATAAGGAGATTGTAAGTCAGCTTTGAAAAAAAAGAAATAAAAACTCATCTAGTGAAGAGCATCCAAATCTGAATTCTTTTCTGGTAGAAAAGAGTGTGCAGGTGGTAAAACATCTGTTCTCTCTCTGGGCTTTAGGTATCCAGCATTTGGCTTGTGCTTAGCAACTCCTCTCCCATATGTGTCTCTTACAGAAGGTTTAACACTTACTTGTTGGACTCTCTACAGCATTTTTAAATTCAAAACAGCAAAAAAGATGCTTAAGCAATAAATGATAAAGCTATTTTCCAGAGTTTCTGCAATGAAAAGTCCCCTCTAGGTGAGCACTTTGGAGTGTATGAGATTCTGTGACTTGTCTGACAATGAAATCAATGCCCTTGGTGGTAACTCCCCCCTTGAGTGGTGGACCCAACTTGTCTTTAAGAACACAAAAACCCAATAAAATTCTCCTGGCCCTTGTTCCTGCACTTTTAGGGAAAAACGTTTATATCAAGAGATCTCAGCAAACACTGTGGTGTCTTCTGAGTTCTCAAGCTGAGACGTGTCAGGGTGTAATTAACAGATGCAGACAGGCTCTATCTCGGCATGACTAAGCTAGTTTTACACCGGATAAGCACAAATTACATTTATTTTTGTTTCAGAACTTTTTCATAATTTTAACGAACTCGTGTGAGGAAAACAAGGCACCGTGACCAACCCTCTTCCCTAGGAGGGGTCTGGTGTGTTGGGGACAGCAAAGGGACAGCAAAGTGACAGCAAAGAACCCAACTGCACTGCAAGGGCTGGCACAGGGACTGGGGCAGTGTCTGCAGTGGCATGTCCTGCAGGGCCAGGGCAGGGATTGTCCCCTGTGCTGGCACTGCTGGGGCACCTCCAGGGCTCTGTCCAGGGCTGGGCACCTCAGACAGGAGACACAGAGGGGNTTCCCTGGGATTGTTACTATCCACCTATGATCAAATCAAACAGCCACAATAACCATAACTCAGGAACACTGCATTTCAATCCAGAAACACTTGGCCATGGAAGCCAAGCACTGTAATGAGCCAGGGAGATGTGTCTCTCAGCCTGAAACACAAGAAATGTTTTTTACACAGGGCAACAAGATGCAAATGTGTAGAAAGGTAAGTGGAGACCAGGATGTTTTACAGGAATACACACAGGTAGACAAGAGGCTGTAATGAAAGTTAGACCTTGTCCAGGTGTAAGGTTACAGGTCTTGCTCTTGGAACAAAAAAACATGTTTTCCTTTGGACCAACACCAAGCAGCCTAAGGATGCTCTGCACCTGTGCCTAACATCACCCTTTATGGGCTGATACCTGCCCATGCAACAGCTGGCCAGGTGTTGCCTGGCACAGCAAAGGCTGCAAAGATACACAGGTTAGTTAAAAAGGCATTATTTGTTTTCCTGAGAGTGTCACGTTTAAATACCTGAATACAAAATTCTCTGACACTGGCCGAAGCACAACCCTCTCTGTTGTGTCAAACACCAGGGCAGAGCTTCACTTTACCCTCTGGAGGCTGAAGAGGAGATGATTTGGTGCAGGGCCAGACTCAGGTCAGACCTCAGGTGGAAGGACAGTGGTCACACTCAGTGCTGCTCTGTGACACAGGTAAGGGATGGGGACGGAGGAGCACTGAGGAGGTGACAACCCATCTCCCTCACAAATCCATCCAGGCAACATCCCCCAGGTTCATTACAACACCCAGCGTGTGCAGGATTTTCCCATTTGCTCTTGGAATGCTCTGCTGTCTGGGCAGGGCATACAGCCCCCTGTCAGTGAGCTGCACCCACAGGAACAGTCCCTGCCAGCTCAGCATCTGCCCACACCACTGGTGAGAACCAGTTGCTTGGAGACACATAGAGAGAGGATGCTTCTCCCCAGCACTCCCCCAGACCCTGCCAGCCCAGGGGACCTCCTGGGCCAACCCTTGGTGACCCTTTTCCAGAACACTTGACCCATTCCCTCTGGGAGCTGCTCTGTCCTTCAGCATCCACCCTGTCTATTGGCAGTGAGCTCCAGGGCTTGGACCAAGAGCTGCTCTCTGGTGTTCCTCAGGTTGCTCATTTTGTTTGTAGCTCTCCTTCAGCTCTTCCTGAATCTCCTTCTTCACTCCCTCCAGCATTCCCACTGCCCCAGGGTACCTTCCAAACCCTTTTTGTGGATGCTGCAGCCCCCTCACATGCCCTTTGTGGATGGCAGACATCAGAGGGTACTGAAATGGGACCCAGTATTTCTGCTTAGGATTCTGGAAGACCACAGGTGAGATTTAATTCAGAATTTATCCAGAGCTCCCAGGTGCTGTTTTTGGCACCCCTGGGTAACACAGAGCATCCCTCAGCAGTGAGAGCAGCAAGACAGGGAGGACCCCTTGAACTGCCCCCATCTCAAGGATTGGGGCCACTGGTGGCACTACAAGCTGCAGCCTGGGCTATTTTCTCTTGTAAATTAAAGTATCAACCTCCTGTTTTTCAAGGATTACCCCATTCCTCCAAAGCACAGCCAAGGGAGATCCCTTTTCCTACATCACCCTAAACTTCAGAGCCCTCCAGTCCCTAAAGTGCCTCTATGGACTGTCTGTTTTGCTCCTAGTCTGCTCACCTTAACCATTTTTACATACTTTAAAAGCACTCTTTTCCTTCAGAAAGCACAGAGGTCACATCCTTTCTTCCCTGAAGTCTGCACAGGGTTTGGGGTTGACTGCAGTGAGGTGAGGGCTTGACAAACACAACCCCATCAAGCAGTTTTTGTGCAAAAATGAAAGCAATTCATTACGAAAGGGCTAAAGCAAAAATATAGCCAGGCAAATAAAGAAGCACACCACTGTCAATAGAATTTATTGAGACATTTTCAAGGCCCTCGAAGGGATTTTATTTGGAGACAGCTTTCTATTCAAATTGTAATCACAGGGCTGGGTGTGGAGTAACTTCTTATTTGGCAACTGAGCCCCGGTGAGTGTGTTGCAGTCACGAGCAACAAGGGACCAAAGGGACTCAGGCCAGCCCTGCTGAGATGTGGACATCAATTTCAGCATCTTCCCCTGAGCTGGGGAACAGGAATCACCATGAAACAGTAAAAGCTGCCCAGAATGTGCCTGCCTCTGCTTCAGACTGATTTTTAAAGTTTCTTTCAAAATCACTCGTGTGCTGAGGGGAAGGGAAAGGATATGAAGAAACTGTTGTGAAACCTATGCACATTTTTTGTGAAATCAGAGACTGCACCTTCCTTTTTTTTTCTATTTCTTTTTTGGCTTGTGTGTCTTCTCACACTGGTGAAGTTTAATTCGTGGAGTTTAATTGAACTGGAGTGCTGAAACCAAACAGGGTCACCCTCCCACATTGCATTGTTTTGAGAACTGCCAGTGGTTTCCATGCATCAGACTCTGGTCTGGGCTGTCTAAACTGGTGATTTTAACTTCAGAGATGTCCCCTCTGCAGGAGTCTCAAGCAAGTTTGCAGGTTTTATGGTGAGGACTCCTGCTCTTCAGGAGGAGCATATGCCCATACACACCTCTGGTTGCACCAAATTAAGCAAATACACCTGCTGAAAGATGCAAAAACCTGACCTGAAGGCAGCTGAGCTTCCCTCTGAAACTGGTGACAGCAGCAGGGAAGGTCCTCACAGTAGTTCCACTTGGAGAAAATTGCTTGCTTCTTCCTCCATACAAAACTGAAAGCAAAATCAAGTTAAAAAAAACCCCTAACCAGATTGCAAAACAACAGCTTATTCTGGGCTTAAGGCAGCTTTTTACTGAGCAGTTGCAATAAATCATCATCCAGTTTGGCTGCTGAGCTCGGCTGAAGTCAAAGGGGAAGACACAACATTCCTGGGATGTGTTGTGAGGAGGTTTGTCACATCTTCCCAAGGCTTGCGTGAGGGGAATGAGACAAGCTGCAAGAGGCCGAGTGCTGGGCAGAAATTATTTCACTTCCTCCATGCCTTTGCAGTATAAAACATCTCCCGCCATAAATCAGCACTGATTCATTTATTATGGATGTTTAGGTTAAATGTCTCAATCGCTCCTTTGTTCTTGGGAATACACTCTTATTTTCACAGATATTTATTACTGCAGCTTCTAGACGGCTGATTTCATTTCCCATCTCTTCTGGGTTTGGCTCTGTGGAGGGAAGGATGGAGTCATAAAACTGAAACACATGCAGACATGGGGAGCAGGACACAGCCCTCCCCTCCATCACCTCAGTGCAGGGGAGGACACAAAGCTGCCCAGCACCAGACTCTCAGCTATTCTTCTCCCACAGACCTGCCACAGCCCCTGGAAGAAATGTGGTTGGGAAGGCAAGCCTTGAGCACGACCAGGGAATGAAAGCTGAGCTCAGAGAAGCCATCCTGCTTGAGAACTGGTGTGCAGGAATCCGTGCCTCCAACTCACCAGTGGGAAAGATCCACAGCATCACATTATTTTAACTTTTATTTTAGAACCACCACACTGCCATTCCCTGGGAAAATGGGATGGGGATGGCCTGACCCAAGCAGAAGGCTGGTGCTCCTCGTTGCTGAGCTTTCTGTGCTCCCATGTGAACAAATTCATTGATGATGGGGGGTGAAGGGCTCACTCCTCCTCAGTCACCTGCAGTCCATGGTGGTGACTCCCTGCCCCTTGCATCACCTGCAGAGAGTAATTAATAAGCAGAGATGATTTCAGGAGAGGCACTTCAGTTCTTTGGTCACTCAGAATCGGGGTTCTATTGCCCTGGTGATGCTGAGGTCCACACCTCAGGTAACACCTGCCCTTGGCTGCCCCCACAGCTGCTGAGCACCTCGAGCTCCACCCCAGCACCTCTGCTAGCAGCTCCCTGCAGACAAGGTCTGAGCAGGTTTGGGTTTCCCAAAACCAACCCAGAGCTCCTTGTTTCCTCACAGGAGTTGATGCTGCCCCAGCCCCAGCTCAGAGCAGCAGGAAACCTGGACCATATTTCATGGGACTCTGCCTTGCTGCACCCCCAGCACTGCCAGCAGCATCCCTGGAAGGGTGATCTTCCCTCCATGGGAAGGGAAATTATCCACATGCTAACTATGGAAATGCTCCCAGAGAGTAGTACCTGGTTTCCTAACACAGCAAGAAGACAAAAGCTTGAGCAGAGTATTTCCCATTTTGGTGCATTTTTAATGACTATTTAATGTAAGTATTTCTGTACTTCTCTGTCTCCTCCCTTCTTTCTGGCATGAAACCTCTCCCAGTGTCTCTGTAAGTTTGGGGTGAGCCCCTTTGCTTCCCTTGGGGACAGCTGTGCCAGCTGCCCAACCCCTGGTCATCCCCCACGCAGCTCCAACCACCCACACACCTCTCTCCTTGCCATCTACACCCCTCAGTGCCCTCTGAGAGTGACAGGAGCATCACCTGGGAGGACAACATCTCACCTCAAGACAGGCAAGCTGAAGACACACAATTTTCCTGGCTGCCAAAGGGCCCAGGGTGACTGCTTTAGGATGAGCATCTCAGTCCATACATTTTAATCCAGCCCAGAGAGTTTTCCACTCACTCACATCCCTCATGTGCAGCAGCTTCTCATCATTTGGGACACCATGCTGGGATGAGCAGATGCTCAGCACTGCTGGTCTCTCCTCACTGGACTTGTGAATAGTCCTGTTAAATGTATTTTATTGCCTTTTTATGTTTTACATGGAGTGGAGTCTGGAGGACAGACCTGTCTCCAGCCCTTCCTGCTTAGAACTCTGGCTTTTGGTTAAAATCAAAATCAATTTTTAAAATCATCCTTCAACCACCCTGGAAGTCAAAGAGGATCCTGTAACATCTCAGAAAGAAAAGCAGAAGCTAAGAGACTGCACCAGAAAATTGGGGTAGGTGATTAAACTGAATAAGCCCAGAGCTTAACCCTGGTCTCTCAGCCAGTGAGAATCAGAACCACACACCAGAAATGAGATGCAGGACTTCCAAACTGTAATTAATTGAGGGGGAAAAGAAGGACAATGTGATGTTACACTATTTCCTCAGATCAGCACAGGTGCTACATGCTGTATTGATGACTATTACCTGATGATCTCTACAACAATATTAGTTGCATAAAACCATGTAATTAAATATGTACCTTCATGCCCTTCAGGAAGTACTGGAATGGTTTTGTATCTCTGGGCATAAAATTTCCCACCAGATATTCCCCTCAGACTGTCTCAAATAAACAACAGCTCTGTGAGGGGGAGGAAGATAATAAAGTCAGCAGATTTCAGCTTAAATATTAGAATGGTTAAATGTGTCTGTTTCCTAAGTAGGAAGATTATTCCAGCAAGGAGCCAATGGTTTAATTCTCAGCAGAGGCAAGGAGAAAACCTTTACAGCACCTGGGGGAGATGATCTTCAGAGTCCCCTCCCAACCTCTGCTGTCCCTCACTCTGTGATGCTGCAGGAGTTGATGGTAAAAGTTTCTTTGGTTAAATGTTTTTGCACAAGACAAATAGAGACATAAAAAAACCCAAAACAGAGCTATATTTCCTTCCCAAGGAGGAACCTGAAAGTAGAATGGTCATCCTTTTTCTCTAGGCAAAACAAACATCACCTTGGATGATGTTAAAGCTGCTCCAGCTGTTTGGCAAGACCTGTGAACTCAGGAAAAAAAAAACCATAAAAAAGGGATTTTGGGGTATTGCTGTCACCTCTGACCAGTGGGACACCACCAAATTCATGATCAGACAGTGCCAGGATTACCAGATCCACACCACCAACAGGTTTAATTGGAGTTCCCACTTCTTGTGCCAGTCCCACTGGTGAAAATGCTGAAAGAGACTGGCCCCAGGACTCAACCTTAAGGATCTCCAGAAATAATCTTCCTACAGCTTGGTACTCCCTTTTTAGCAGTGTTGGTTTTGAAAATGAAGAGTGTTTCATTTTCCTAACATCAGCAGATTAATACTGATGAATCTTATGAATGAAACTGATTTTGGAGTGTAATTACAACAGCAGGGAAATCATTTAATAGTCAGAGAAGGATGAAAATTCAGATGTTGATCAACATTATAATGGGACAAAAAAATTATAGCAAGGATGACAAATCACCAAAAGGAAATTTTTAGGAAAAAGTTTTTATGAGACCACAGACTTTGTGAAGGGAATTAGAACAAAATTAGAGCAGAAAAATATTTAGAAGAATAATGGTACTAATCCCTGATGAGAGGATTGATGGCTGATGGAAACCCTCTCCCAGCTGCCCCTCTTTCAGTAGGATAACCAGCTCCTGGACATTTTTCTCAATCAGTAGATGTTAAAATACATCACCTTCAGTCTCTAAGCAGCCTGGACGTGCTTTTATTACCTTGTATTCCTTCCATTCTCCTTTCACTATTACCACATGTTATTTTACCCACAAAACCAGAAAAAAAAGCAGCTTCACCTTAAACATTTAGCAGCACCTGAATTCCCATGTGTGAAGGCTTTGTCTTTCCTCAAGCACCTCCAGGCTTCTAAATCAAACTGCAGAAGCTGTCAAAGCCAGCCAGACTATACTAAATATTTCCAGAGAATCACATTTATACACAAAATCATTTATATGTTACAGGGACAAAGCGAGGAAGAACAATATATCTAATACACACATAGACAGGAGTGTCTACTTTTGGGAATAACAGTGAGGAGGTAGTTAAAATAGTGATACAGGTTGTCAAAACACGATCTCAAAATCAAAACAATATTATCATCCCAAAGGCAACACTTTATACAGGATTTCCTCAAGAAAAGAGGGAGGTTTCTTTTGGTTCAGAACTTTTTTTTTTATTTTGCTGTCTTGAAAATAAATATTTTTGAGCTTTGCTTTTCAAGATTTGCTGGATAAATCCAGACTTCTAAAGACAAATTGCTTTCCATAAAAATGTACACTCTGTTTAAGAAGTTACATTAAGGGTATAAAACTCTGGATGAGTCCAGACCTTTAATGAAATATATAGTTTTTCTCCTGTAAAACAACTACATGTTTCATGTTCCCCAAAAGTACAGTCAAAATGATGAAAATGAGAATTACCTGGGAAACCATTTTCAGATTAATATCAAAGAAGTATTAATTAAGGACCTTTGAAATTTGATCTGTGCATTTCCTAACTTTGGCCAACTTCCTGCCTTGCAAAATCCATTTGTGGGTTTGTTTCTCTGCTTTGTCTTCTGTCATCACTGAAATATTTTGGGTGGGGGAGAAGCAACTGAGTGACACCTCAGGTCAGGCCCTTCCTTGTGACACGCCTGGAAAACAGGGGTTTACAACTGGTGAGTTAATGTGCTCACAAAATAAGCCTGAGTTTGGTAAATCTGCTGAACAGAAGGATGAACAGAGTAAAGGTTCATCCCAGAAGTGTTCATGGAGGGAGATCAAAGAGCCCAGATTTGCTCAGAGACTTAACCAAGAAGCACTGAGTATCATACATATTAATTTAGTAGGTTTTTACAAAATATATTATGAGGCATTAACACTGAATTCCCTTCCCAGGTATCACAGGTTAGTTTGAAATAGACTTTACCTGGCTTGGTCAACTGGACCACTGGGTCTATTTCCATGCCCTGGGAGGAATGAGTTTGAGGAAAAAGCAGACAAATGCAGGTTGTGAAGAATTTTCACTGATTTTCTGAAGCTTTGGCAACACTGCTCTCACATGATTAAAGACCTGTAACAGAGGCTAAACTGGTTTTAGCACTGGTGGGTCTTTCCTCTTCAAAGCCAACTGGAAAATGGAAACTTACCATCAGAAAGCCAACAGTTCCCCACATAAATCCTCAGAAAGGAGGATTTCACTGACACTTCCCACAGGGCTGTGGACACTGACATATTATCTGTGGATTTCCAGGGCAGAGAAGGTGTCCCTGTGAATAAAACCAGTCTCATCTGACTGGAAACTGGCTCTGCACCACGGCTGGCCTCACCAGACAGCACACCTGTGCTCACACAGCCCAGGGAATGTGCATCCCCCATCACATAATCTTCTGTTCAACCCCTGGTTTGCCTCTATAAACCTCATAAAAAAAGGAAAAAAAATATAGGAAAAGAAAAAGAGAAAAGAATGAACTCTCTGACAGACTTTATTACATCTGCCAGGGGCGTGCAGCATTTCCTATTTGTACAACAACATTTCACCATTGGAGACCAAGAGCTTCCTGAAAGCAGAGTTTTGTGGGATGCTCAGCTCCATTTACCTTCATTTTCTGCCACGGGCACAATTAAACCAAGCTCCTGCACTGTGGGGTTAAGTCATGGAACATTTTCACTTTAAAACCAAAACCATGCACGAGGTTCTGATGAAAGCACTGTCAGATCAGCACTGGAAGATTTTAAATCAGGCCGTGCCTGTGAACGGGTCTATGAATGGGCCTTTTGTGGTCCTGTCACTTCTCAGGCACAAAGCCTTCTTAGCAAGCAAAATATTTTGGCCATTCTTATTTTTACTGTGTGATTTATAACACTGTCCCCAAGCCCTTTGTGAATTTAAAATGCTGTGACCGTGTTTCTCAGGGAGGAATGCTTAAATTTAATATTCCCAGACCCTCATGTTCCACTATGGGTCCACGATGCTGCAAATACTGACGTGGAAGCTTTTAATTAATTTCAGGATGGAATTGTAGCAGATTCAGAGCCTACATAAGTGGCCATTTCAGAAACACCAAGAAGGTATTTTACCAAGGACCTTTTGCAAACCACAGAGCACAGAAGTGACTTCAATGAGAATCCTTTTGGAGACAGAAGAACTGGATCCCTCTCCCTGAAACAAGAATTGATTCAGGCTCTTAAAACTGGAAAGCAGAAACCTGATGCCTATGCTTAGCTCTTCATTTTTACTGCTGAGGGTAAATCCATGCTCACTTTGTCCTTGTTGAAGCCTTAAATCTAAATGAATGCATCAGTTTGGGGCAAGAAAAGCTCATTAACACACTTTGCTGACTCCTGCCTTTACTCATAGTGTCTAAGGAAATAAGAACAACATTGATGGGTTTTTAGAATGCATTTTATTTTATTTTTTTTAGAAATCACCTTAAGGAAAATGTTGAAGTATCAAAAATTACAATATTTTTAAATGCTATAGGTTTCTACAGAAGGTTAAAATACAGTAAATATCTACTTTAGAAGCACTTTACTTCTAACAGCAAAAATACCTTCTAACGCTTTAATGCTCCAGAGATCCTTCAAATAAAAGGGTATTTCTTTAGATCCTTTGAATCAGAAGAGACTATTCTAAATTCACATCTGCATCTCAAACAAAGCTGAGGATGATTTATCTAGACCAAGGCTAGGCTGAGCTAAGAAAGGGGCAGCATAAAAGGTTAAGTACAGTGGTAGCTTAAAATCTTCTTTATGTCTGACATTCTCTGGGGACACGTGGGAAACCCAAACACCATCAGCAGAGACTGTGAGGATGTAAAAAACACCTCAGTGGTGCTCTCCCTTCCACATACACTTGATTAAAGGTCTACACAGAGGATAAACTCATTTTTAAGACCATCACAAATCAGGTCTAGCAGGCCATGGGTGTACAGAGAGAAGAACAGGGCCAAGTGCAGTGCAGGAGGGTTTAGGAGGGTGTGTCACTGAAAACCACCTCAGAGCACAGATCTTGGCTCTGCTCTATAAAAAAAGCCTGTCAGTTTTACAGCTTATCTGTGTCAGAAGCACCAGTCTCTGTCTCTCAGCCCACACATGGCTATATGTCATCAAAGAGGTCCTCTGGCTCACGAGTGTTTTCCAGTGTTTCCAGGTTCCAGTCCAGGGAATGCTGCCCTGACGTCTTCTGTGAGGCCAGATCAGGTCTGGAAATATAAAGCAAAGGGATATGAAACAGATCTGGATACAGATATAAATAATTCCAACATATACTCTGCCAAAGTAACCCTTTATAGAGAATTCTGAGCTTTTTGTTAAGGTTACATCGAAGATTGTAAGACACAATCCCTGGCTGAGATGGCGATGGGAAAACAAGCAGATGAAATTCAGCCTATAAATGTCACAGCTTCAGCTATTTCATTGCAATTATTGCTTTTTAAAGACCTTGAGAGTGACCATTTCACCCACAGTTTGCACAAGGAGAGTGAGGGAGAGCAGAAAGATGCAGGAAAGGTGCCAAAAGCCCATGTGCCCTATTTCTCCTTTTTCTCCAAGACACCATTCCAGTGGTGCCTGGAAAGGTCAGGTTTCCAAAAATGGTCGCATTTGAACCCTGTAGGAATTAATCTCACGTGTATAGGCTGAATCCTCAAAAAATCTGAGCTCTGCACAGAAAACTTTACTTCTGTGAGCTCAGAGAATTCTCAAATCACAGGGATGTGTGTTCTCAGTGGCAAGATATTCCAGGTCAGCATCATTCTCTGCCTTCAAAACAAGGTGTAATCTCCTAATCTTGGCTCAGTACTAGGTTGCAGGGACTTGATGCAGGAGGAAGAAGAATCAGACCTGGCATGCTTGTATTGTAGGATTTTGGGCTGGCTGGAGCTTCCCAAGGGCCGTGCCCAGGGATATGGCACTGGTGCAGTCCTGACAGCAGGTGAAAGAGTCACATATTGCCAAGGTGAGCCCCCAGAATGGGAAGTGCTGCTCTCAGGTGCTGCCCTGTGAGGGCTCAGTGCACTGAGGCACACTGTGCAATCTTAAATTTCAGACTCATTCAAGCACTTATTTTGCACTGCACAACTCACAGCTTGTCACACTGGAAGTTCCTCAAGCCCTTGGAGGGTCAGAGATCTCATGATGGTCTTTCCTGGTGTGGACCTGGGGAATGAGTTCCTTTTTGTTCCCCTTGTGCTCCTGAGGAATCAGCAAAGCCCCAGTAAATGCTGGATGCTGTCACTTCCCAAGAGGTCTCCAGTATTCAGAAAGGTTTCCTCACCACTCAATCCATCACTCCAGTTCTGCAAACCCCCTCTAAATTCAATGTATTGTTATATTCAGACTATGTCAATGACTATCTGAAAGTCTAACTAGCTTTCTATGGGGAAATTCATTCAAAATTCTCCTCTTTAGGCCTGAATAATTTTGTGTCCAAGCATTTTCTGTTTTCCTTTTGGTAAGCACTGCCACCCAGACAGATTTCTGTCTCACCAGGAAGCCTCTGGGACTAGCAGTGAAACAGACCTGCCAGAACTGGAGCCTTAGCCAGTGCCCTCAGAGCACTCCACACTGTTCAGATTGCTCAAAATCAATTTATTTCTACCCCAATTTAAAAATAAATAAATAACTCACGTTCACTCATTGACTTTGCTAGGTCTATCCAAAGCACTCAGTCTCCAGTGAGAACAACATATGTAAATCACACAGTGTGGAGCCACACACTGATCATTTTAATTAATTCCAAAAGGTCTCATTAGCAAATAAATTAGGCTGTGAAGACCTCTGTACCACCACAGGATATTTCAGGTATCGAGTTTGTTGGTTTGCTGCTGTTTAGTTTTCTTTTTCTGGGGGGGGTCATATTCTCCTTTATCATATAGGCCTTTATATAATAATACATAATAATTATATAAT
>WBMV01006467.1:0-11984 GCA_013396655.1 Campylorhamphus procurvoides
GTGGGGTCATTTCCGCACATCACTACAGCTGATGGACCTCATCATCTCCAGCCTGGCCCAAAAAAACACTGAAAAATCTTTTCCACATGCAGTAGTGCCAGCAGCAGGACCATGCCAGATGATCTGTATTTTCTCCTTCAAGGAGTGAGGAATCTGTGAGGTAGGGCACAATTTGAAAAATATTTAATCCCCCCTTATGCAAAAAGGATACTACTTTCAACAAACAAAACCAAGCTTAGTGAAAATTTTCTCTGTGTTCTGTTGGCATAGCAGAAATCCATGCAAGGCTGTGGAAAACTGCAATTTGGGACTTACTGAAACCCAGATGGAGCTGGTTAAATAAATATGACAACTCTTCAGTTTTGATGTGGGAAACAGCTTTAGATGTTATTTCTAGGATGACCAAACTGGAAGAAAAATACTGAAATTTACAGCATTAGCAGCTGAAAGCATAACTAAATTCTGGAGCATGTATAATCTTCAAATTATTTTGCATCAATAAAAAACATTCATTATCAAACACTAAACCATTAACCACTAAATGCATTATACATTTTTGTCATTAAAAAACAAATAAAAAATTTTATAGTTACTGAAAGGAATCCAAGGAGAAAACTTGCACCTGTTAATACTGCCCTCTTAACACGTATAGATTCATACTGGTCCTATGCAGGAATTTCCTTTAAAACCTAGGCAGAATACAACTGGAGGTCAGCAGTGTATGACAAGAGCTTATACATACATATGCCTAAGCACAAACTTGCTTGCTTTTTTGAAGTGCCTTAAATGAAGTGTTGAATTATTAGTGAAACAATTAACCTTAAAATAACTTAATAGAGGGAAAATTTTAGCTTAATCAAAGAACCTTGCCAAAGCACACATAAAAAAGCCAATGTGCTTGTGGAGTAATGGACAGGGTTAAAAGTTAAAGGAGAGTAAGAATTACAGAGGAGACCCAGCTGCTGCTTCTCTGATGAAACATGGTCATGATGCCCCACAAAGGTTCCCCAAACACCGATAAGATGGAGAATACACTGGAGAGGGGAGTGATGTGAAGGCACTGCAGCCCCCCTTCATAAGCATCCTGCAGGAAGAACATGGTGACACTTTGACCATGCTGTATCTGTCCACCAAGAAAGATAGATGCCAAGGACAACTACCCAATTAAGCACTTATGACTAGATTCACTCAAAGTCCACCTAAACCTAAAGAAATAGTATAAAAGCAAGTTGGAAATGGGGAGAAATTGGAGGAAGATTTCCACCAAAACTGCTGGGATCAGCTGACAGACTGAACCTGTCTTCCCTCCCCCCATTCAGGGATGCCTGTCAAGTGAGAAACTATTCTATGCGCACTGACTGTTGCTTTTAAGGACTAGAGCTTGCTTTTGCTCCATAATATATTAGTAGATTGTTTTGTTTTAGAGTTTCTGCTTATGCTTGCTTTATAGTATCATCAGATTGCTTTAAATACGTTTTTGCAGCTAGACCCTATCACCAATGACCATGAACCTTATTAACTTGACACAATTTGTATTAATAAAGAGAGTTATTCTCTAGACTGTTAGAATGAATCTTTTATAAGATGCTGGCAGCAGAATAACACAGGGGAAGACCTGCTCAGAGGTCTCCCTTACACTGTTGTGTGGCAGCCTCTGAAAAAGGGCAACCGAATTATCCCGATCTTGTGAATCTGTCTGGTGGAGTCCTCTTACAGGACACCTGACAGACTGGATTGGACATACATGGTTTCCTTTTCCCTGGGGCACTAACAGACAAATAAATCTCTGTGGGTCAAGAAAACCTCTCCACCCCCTTTTACATGACAGCGTTTTATTTTAAAAAGCAACGATCATTTGTTCTAAAATGTCATTTTTATTTTTTTCAGTATCGACTGAAGTTTGCAAAACTTAGTTTAGTAAATCTTAGAAAAAAATTGTTTGCGCAACTTTGCAAACAGCATTACTAACAATAACATACCACATTTCATCTCAAATTTTCTCAAAACACTTCTCCATAGCCTACAGCCCTTGTATTTGAATCTACATGATCAAAACTCTGAGCAGAGATTCATTACTGCCAACAGTGCAACAATCCACACAGGTTTCTAATGGTGAAAGAGGAGAGGAGGACAACTCCTTATGCACATCCCTGCTTGAAAACAAGGGTCTTGTTCAGAGATGCCTGAGTGGAGGACAGGGCCTGTGATAACCCCTAATGCCTCCCAGCTTGCAACTCTAACTGGTCTCACTCCAGGCTGTACAGCATGAACATCCCCCCTACTCCATCCTCACTAATCTATCCATTGTCCTCAGCACCTAATCCAGCACCTCCCAGCTCCCACTGTCACCCTTGTAGACTGTTGAGGCTGAGCAAGCCCCCTCTGGCTTAAGTACACCTGCAGAAACATATCCTGGTTTCTGAATTTAAAGATGTGAACACCAAGCATTGGTTTGGACAATCCAGTGAACAAGATGTATTTCAAAACAAAAGCAGAACTATGGCAGCCCTAGAAAAGGCTAGCACACATTTTAGGAAAAAGAAACAGGAGTCACCTCCTAATGCATATTAGCTGAATACACATCTGGAATAAATTATTTTACTTTTTTTTTTTTTTAGCTCCAGCTCTACAGTTTCTGTAAAGACTTGCTCATACATTTAAAGCTTCCGATCTGATGAAAAGACCTTCTGCCAGGAGATCATGTTCCAGTGATCAGGATTAGCTTTTGAACAGTGAAGAGGGCCTGGATCAAAGATACTGCAAAAAGCTGTGCTACATCTATTTTTGTTCTTAAAGGCAGTGAAAAGCAGATGCGAATGCTGTTTTTCATTGCCCAAAGACTGATGTTAAACAGATAGTGGTGCTCACTGAATGCTGCTAAGGGCTTAAGAGAAACTTGTAGGTTTCAGTGCTTGTTTTGAAGTATGAGATTAGACAACACAAGATGATATAACACATTTAACAAGGGACATTTATAGCAATAGAATCATAGAATCATTAAGGTTGGAAAATACCTCCAAGATCATCAAGTCCAACCTTTGACTGAGTACCATCATGGCCACTAAACCTTATCACAAAGTGCCACGTCTACTTGTTTTTTGAACTACTCCAGGAATAGTGACTCCACCACTTCCCTGGGCAGCCTGTTCCAATGCTTAACCACGCTTTTAGTGAAGAAATTCTTCTTGAAATGCTAGCAGCCAAGAAGACAAGGCAATGCAAAATTCCTGATAGAAATAAATACTTCCAAGTTGTGAAACAATACAAATAGCAACTTAAATAAGTGCTGAGGAGTTATCAGGAAAAAAAATTAAATGTGTTGAGTCAATAAGCTGGACATGCAAATATAAGGTTGCAATGAGTCAGGAAAATGCAAATACATTCGGAAAAATAAAAAAAATGAAAATCCTGAACCTCAGGTTTGGGCCAAGCAATATACTTTTCCATCATCTACAGTTTATTGCACTAATAAATACTTTGAGATTGTGTGAACAGTCAGCTAAGGGTAGGTTTGAATCCGTACTTGAGCTTGTACTTACTTCCCACACATACACACACATACGCATGTATATATGCAAACCCATGCTGATGCATATGTGTCCAAGCTCTCCAACTGCATGGTATGATCAGCCTACCAGCAGCCAGCCTTACACTGGTTCTTGATGTTTAGCATACATGACACATAAGCCCAAGTTGCTGCCTGTAATGTAACCAGAAGGGAAAAGCTTCAGGGCTCAGCTCGTGAAGAATGCAATCAAGACTGCTCTACACTCAACTCCTTTGTCTCACTTGAAGTTAGGTCTGCCCTGTGTCTGCCAGCACTGACAATCAGAAGCTGAAGAAGAGCACTACCTGCTAAGGGTGCATCATCTTCCCACTGCCACATTTCCATCTCTCCCCAAAGTACCCAAACATCAACTTTTGAGTGTTGCATACAGCAGTCAGGAGTAAAACTTCAGCTGTGTCTTTAGTTACTAATCCAAATAAAGACAAACCTAGAGAAAGGGAATTCTTTAGGGCAGGAGCCCTTTTGTTCTCTTTATTTGCACAGTGCTTAGTGCAGTAGATATCACACCACAGCTGGGTTTGTTCAATTCTTAAAAAACACAAGGAGTAATTAATGATACACTTCATAATTGTATCACTCTTTTCTGAAAAACATATAAGAAACTGCTGCAGCAGCAATGATTTAACTGCATACAGTAATATTGCATCTGGGATGACACAAAGAAGCGTTGGCTCAACATTGCTAGAATACAGCACTAAATATCTGTTGAAGTCAGGGAGGTCTGCAATTCACAGTCACTCTCAGGAATGTGTATCATCCATTAAGTCATCAATATAGCAATGTCTTCAATATCTCAGTCCAAAATATCGAACTTAAAAACTTACCCAGCTTGTAGGAGCCAACAGGTTAATTTTTTTGATCCTATATATTTGCAATGCTTTTATCACTGCAGTTATTCTAATATTTCTTTCACTTTAGTGATTAATTATGCTAAAACAGAACAAATAGATTTCTTTCACTAGTAGTGAGGTAACAGTTTACATGTATGTCAGTTATGATTAATACAACACTCTTTCAGCAAATACCCATTTCTTGTTTGTGCTGGTTTTGGCTGGGGTAGAGTTAATTTTCTTCACAGTGGCTGGTACGGGGCTGTGCTTTGGATTTGTGCTGAACATAGGGTTGATAATATTGAGATGATTTTGTTATTGCTGAGCAGGGCTTACACAGAGCCAAAGCCTTTTCTGATTTTAATATTGCCACATTGGCAAAGGAGCTGGGAGTGCATGGGACGTTGGGAGGAGACACAGCCAGGATAAGTGATGCCAACTGACCAAAGGGATATTCCACACCATATGATATCATGCTGAGCATATAAAGTGGGAGGAAGAAGGAGGAAGGGGGGGTGTTTGGAGTGATGGCGTTTGTCTTCCCAAATAACAGTTATGCATGGGGGACCCTGCCCTCCTGGAGATGGCTGAACACCTACCTGTCCATGGGAAGCAGCTTGTGAGCCAGCACCTTTGAGAAGTTTGTTGTGGGAGTTGGGAGCTTATTGAAGTGTATTGTAAATTAAGGGCTTGTTAGCCACCGCTTTTGAGAAGTGCATTGTAAAATTTAAGGGCTTGTTAGCCAACACCTTTTGAGTCTAAGCAGTGGGCTGTTTGCCAGAGTTAAGGTGAATGTACAATAAAAGCATAAGAGTTCCTTGACCTTTGGTCAGGTGTCTTTTTTCAGCCTGATGAGACTTTACAGCGAACATCACACCCCCTTGCGAGTGGGTCATGATAAAGCCTACCAAAATAGAAGTTGGCCCTCAACTGGCATGTGGGAGTTCAAATCTTTCCTGTCTTTTCCAGAGCAGGAAGTTCAATTCTTTCTTCCCTCAGAGAACATTCCTTAAACACTGGGTGCACAAGATGAAGGTAAGGAATCTTTTAAAGATTCTCCTATTGAAGTTATTGCCATTTCATAAAATACTTACAATATTAAGAAGATAATAAACAGCTTTAAAATATTCACACAGTCCATTGGTCCACATGTTTTACACAAGTGACCAAAATGACAATCTCTTTTGGCACACTTCAGATCATGTATGATATCCTCAACACAGAAGGCACAAATACCTGTACCCCAGAGCAATTAAAATCACAATGGTTAACACATTTTCCTGCTGATACACAGACAAAGCAATAGTGAGGCTTACTTGGCTTTGGTTCATAATTCCAGGATAAAAGATAAAGCCCAAACAGAGGAAAATTTTTGTCTCTGGCTCAGAGATTCTCTGGCCTTCTTCTTACAGAAGACAAGTTGCAGAAATGATTAAAAGCCCCAGACATGCAGGCTTCTCAGTCCATATGACAAAACACACTTCCAAATCACATTAAGCAACTGCTCAACTATCTACAGTAGAGAAAACCCATAACAGGACAAGGGAGTCTAATATTCTACCCACAGATATGGGTATGTTTTGGGCATAGCAGCCTTTATTTTTTGGTCCTTCTCAGGTCTAGGATAATATAGAAATGGAGTCTAGAAAATGCTTTGGGTTTTGCCCCAAGTGGACAATATATTTGCACTACGTAGAAGAAAAATGGAGAAGTACTCCTAACTTCAGAGTTCATCTTTTTCAAGTCATGGCCATGTAAGCAGTATGTCCAATAGCTTGGTGTTTCTACCACTTCTAAGGATGCACATGAAGAAGTTGTACACTAGAAAATAACACACTGAAAGAAATATATGTCGACTTTATTTTTCAGATGATCTATTTTCATCAACTGATTTTTGCTTGGTCTATACAGACAATAATTCTCAAATACTGACAACTATTGCAGTTAGTAAATTTCAAAGAAACTCTTATGTTGCAAGAACACCAAACAGTTCATATTTTCATCTGAAGCTTACAATTTGGAACTGAAAAGTTATACTTTGTTACAAGTAACTCATTAAAGTAATAAAACAGCAATATACTGGGAGTAAAAACCATCTTCCTCTCAGTTTTCTTCCAGTTTGCCTATTTTGTAAAGGGAACAACAACAACAAACACATAACCTGGCTCTAACCCTATTCCTATGATTAATATGGACACTCAAGAGATCAATTATCTCAAGAGCATGCCATTTTCTAATGGCAAGTATGTACCAGGGATAATATTGTGTTAAAGGCAGTGACCAGGTCCAGTGGTGCTGGAGCATCAAGACCTGCACACAGACTGGCTGTACATTTCTCCAACCAGTTCCAAGACAGTGCTCTGGCACAAAATCAGCTCTAAATACATCATGCTCATGCACTGCTCTAGTGGAAGCACATTTACATGAGCTTTCTCTGGATCAGCATGGTAAACCTAACCAATAAGTGCAAATTTAAACAGAACTATAAAGAAAACAGAGACATGCAAGTTGAAGGAAATATGGGTTAAGTCAAGCACATATCTCTCTCAATCCTCAGAGTAAAGTCTCCAAAAATATTACATTGAAGAACTCTATATAGTCTTAAACCTTGAGGATATAGTATTTAAATAGTATGTATCATCTGTTTTATTCCACCTAATTAAAAATCTTCCCCTATTTTTTCCAGAAGTTTGCAAATAATCCTATTATTATTTGACAACTCACTTCAAAATTCTCTACTCCCAAACATGAGGCATCACCAAAGTCATCCTTCTCTCCAAATTTAAAATACTTTAAAGTTGTTATCAGATCACAATGCCACAGCAGATAACAGAACAACTCCTCTAAGGTTAGATTACATGCTTCCCTTTTCTATTCAAAATAACATTGGTTGTTTAAGTTTCCACTCATAATTTTCAAGATTTGACAGAAGAATAGAAATCTGACTTTGATACATTTAATTTTAATGAAAAGCTTTTTAAAAATAACAACAAATTGTGTACTTTGTACCAACTCTGCCTCCTCAGTTTTCCCCAGCAATAATGCATACCTCCTGGAAGCCTGCCTTTTTGATATGTTGAAAAAACTCTTCCATCTCTTTTATCATAGAACTCAAGGTACTGTTCCAGATGCAAACACCTTGGAAATGACACATAAGGGTACAAAAGACTGATTCACCATGGGTGACAATTCTAGCTCTGCCTCTTGTGGTGTAGAAAATCACTTATTAACCTCCAAAATAATTTTCAATAAAGAAGCTCGCACATTTTATTGAATAACTGTTACACATACCCATTTCTGTACAGAATATGTGATGTTTTCTTGGTCTCTTTTACAGCTCTAATCCCCATACATCCCTGATCCTATATAACAGCAAAAAGAATGAATGATGGGCTAGTCTTCTCACAATAATGAATATATGAATAGTATTAACTTTANAACAAACACATAACCTGGCTCTAACCCTATTCCTATGATTAATATGGACACTCAAGAGATCAATTATCTCAAGAGCATGCCATTTTCTAATGGCAAGTATGTACCAGGGATAATATTGTGTTAAAGGCAGTGACCAGGTCCAGTGGTGCTGGAGCATCAAGACCTGCACACAGACTGGCTGTACATTTCTCCAACCAGTTCCAAGACAGTGCTCTGGCACAAAATCAGCTCTAAATACATCATGCTCATGCACTGCTCTAGTGGAAGCACATTTACATGAGCTTTCTCTGGATCAGCATGGTAAACCTAACCAATAAGTGCAAATTTAAACAGAACTATAAAGAAAACAGAGACATGCAAGTTGAAGGAAATATGGGTTAAGTCAAGCACATATCTCTCTCAATCCTCAGAGTAAAGTCTCCAAAAATATTACATTGAAGAACTCTATATAGTCTTAAACCTTGAGGATATAGTATTTAAATAGTATGTATCATCTGTTTTATTCCACCTAATTAAAAATCTTCCCCTATTTTTTCCAGAAGTTTGCAAATAATCCTATTATTATTTGACAACTCACTTCAAAATTCTCTACTCCCAAACATGAGGCATCACCAAAGTCATCCTTCTCTCCAAATTTAAAATACTTTAAAGTTGTTATCAGATCACAATGCCACAGCAGATAACAGAACAACTCCTCTAAGGTTAGATTACATGCTTCCCTTTTCTATTCAAAATAACATTGGTTGTTTAAGTTTCCACTCATAATTTTCAAGATTTGACAGAAGAATAGAAATCTGACTTTGATACATTTAATTTTAATGAAAAGCTTTTTAAAAATAACAACAAATTGTGTACTTTGTACCAACTCTGCCTCCTCAGTTTTCCCCAGCAATAATGCATACCTCCTGGAAGCCTGCCTTTTTGATATGTTGAAAAAACTCTTCCATCTCTTTTATCATAGAACTCAAGGTACTGTTCCAGATGCAAACACCTTGGAAATGACACATAAGGGTACAAAAGACTGATTCACCATGGGTGACAATTCTAGCTCTGCCTCTTGTGGTGTAGAAAATCACTTATTAACCTCCAAAATAATTTTCAATAAAGAAGCTCGCACATTTTATTGAATAACTGTTACACATACCCATTTCTGTACAGAATATGTGATGTTTTCTTGGTCTCTTTTACAGCTCTAATCCCCATACATCCCTGATCCTATATAACAGCAAAAAGAATGAATGATGGGCTAGTCTTCTCACAATAATGAATATATGAATAGTATTAACTTTACAGCTGGGAAATCATCTACACATATTGCGACGGACAAAAAACACACACACACAGGTTTAGGGCAAGGGTTAACAACTAGCACCATCTTTATCAGAAGGCTTCTCTTTATACTTTTTCTTATCTGTCCACGCATACACATGTCACACTCTATTAGCCAAGCACTTCTGTCCACGAGTCTTAGACCATCTTCTGATAGGTAGTTCACATCTCTCCTCATGCTGGTAAGACTCAAAACACATCTTGTTTTTCACACTTGTTTTTCTCAGTTGTTTTTCTCCTTTCTTCTACTTTCCCATGCCTGGAATAAGGCCATAGGTGTTTCTCTTCTACTTTCCCATGCTCACAGCTGCATTCTTTCAAGGCCAAAGCTGTCTTCAGCCCAGAAGTCTTCCACAACATATATAGTGTTATAAACTTATATTTATCTGAACAAGTGTCGCTAGTTATATAGTAAATGATTCTTTAATTTTTTGAGTTTCTTTCTCTCCTATGGATCACAAAGCATCATACAAACAGCAACCTGAACCTCAGAAGCATGTTTCAGCTAGAAAGATGACGAAAGGATAACAGGTGAGCAACATGTTTTTATGATTATAAGGGCAAAGGATAAACAACTCCAACTAAGAACATCATGACAGATCATCATCCTTACAAAGGTACCAAGAGAGTTTAATGTATGGTCGAACTGACAAACCCCAGCAGCTTTAAAAATCTGATGTGAATGTCTGACACTGCAAAACACACACACCACCATGTGCGCCTCAAACAAAGTAGTCAATCAGGGTATCTCCATCTTCAGTATACTTCATATTTATATAACTAACATATTCATATTTTAGATAACTAACATACATCAAAGAGTAATAGATGTTTTCATACCACTTTATCTTCAGGCTTGGTAAACAAGCCCATTAATGTATCAGCAGTATAGGCAGGTGTGGTTTCTTTCAGAGATACACAGCCAAACACAGTAACCTCTGACCAATAAAATTCCCAACAACATATAGACCTTTGGCACAGAATGGAAATTGCCATTTATGTAGTTTTTTGTATTTTTAGCAACAGCTTACCTGAGTAAACACTGAAAGATTTAACTCAAGGCCAGCAAGCCAGATGCAGAGAAAATTTAGCCCTTTGTCTCTATATCTGTGTGCATACCACTGATACATAAAATTTCATAGTTTCAGAAAACATGTAAGGGTGTTACCTTTCTGGACGTGGATGATATCTGGAAAGTTGGCCAAATGCCCCTGATACAGCACTAACAAATCCATCACAGCATCTAGGTCCTGCCGGGGCTGATCTGCAAAGAGGTCCCCAATGGCATCATAGGCTTCTGCAGTGAAGGCTATGGCTTGGTTGAGGCCAGATGAAAAGGCCTGCTGGTCCAGCTCAAATGCCTGACTGAGGCACTTGAAGGAGTGCCCCACCTTCTGGTATTCCTTCTTGAATCCAGTGACTTGTTTGCGAGCAAACTCATTAGCTGTGTGATTAAGTTGCAGGGCACTCTCATCCATCTTCTTGGTGAAGGCTTTGAAGCCATCCACCTGGCTTTCCACCTCCTGCAGGTCCAGGCTGGCCCCAGGGCCTGTGGGGACACTGATGGTCAGAAAAAAGTTGGCACCCACCATTTCATCCTTCTCAGCCTTGCGTTTGCCCTGTTTCCAGGCCTTCTCATCCGTGCTGGGACAGGTGAGGAAGTGCTGGAAGGCATCGCATTGAGCCAGCACGGGGTGGCTGCACATGTGGTCCATCCACCATGCCAGGCCTTTGCGGCGTTTGGAGATGAAGTCCTCCTCGAAGCGGCCGGTGGCCTGCTTCTCCGGCAGGTGCGGCACCGAGATGACAGGGAACTTCTCAGCCAGGCGCCCATAGAGCCAGTCAAAGTGCTTGTAGCGGCGGTGCACCTGCTGCTCGGTGTGGCTGGAGACCAGCTTGTAGGCAATGTAACTCTTCATGCCCTTGAATTTAGTCTGCTTGGTGGGGTCCTCGATGGAGCACTGGAAGGGGTAGGGGTTCTCCTGCCACTCGGGGCCCCGGGGGCCCAGCACCACGCACAGCTTGTCCCTGTCCTTCACAAAGCCTGATACCTCGCCCAGCACGAAGGCCTCCCCACCGGACTTGACAAAGGTTGAGAAGCGGTTGAGGTTGCGGCTCACCGTGGCCGAAATCTTGGTGCCGCTGCTGGGCGGGTGTAGGTGGCCTGCCAAGTGGCCACTGCGGGAGCTCAGGGACAGCTCAGACTGCATGGACAGGCGGCAGCGGACCCGTCTGCCCGTCGCCTCGTAGACTGGGTAGGAGCTGCTAAGGGCGCNTTGGCTGTGTGATTAAGCTGCAGGGTGCTTTCATCCATCTTTTTTGTGAAGGCTTTGAAGCCATCCACCTGGCTTTCTATCTCGTGCAAGTCCAGGCCAGCTCCAGAGCCAGTAGGGACACTGATGGTCAGGAAAAAGTTGGCACCCACCATCTCATCCTTCTCAGCCTTGCGCTTGCCTTGTTTCCAGGTCTTCTCATCTGTGCTGGGACAGGTNCGCTGCTGGGCGGGTGTAGGTGGCCTGCCAAGTGGCCACTGCGGGAGCTCAGGGACAGCTCAGACTGCATGGACAGGCGGCAGCGGACCCGTCTGCCCGTCGCCTCGTAGACTGGGTAGGAGCTGCTAAGGGCGCCTGGCTCATTAGATACCGTGGAGCTTTCGTCCCAGTCGTCGTCCCAGTCGTCATCGCTGCCCTGGCTGGGCTGGTAGGAGCCGCAGTAGGGCGCCGGCGGGAAGGGGTACCCGGCGGCGACCGGGAGCAGCGGGAAAGGCTCGGGCGCCGCCGCCGGCGGGGCCTCCAGTGTCTCCGGCTTGAAGGCGGGGG
>WBMV01006483.1:0-47501 GCA_013396655.1 Campylorhamphus procurvoides
AGAGCTATAGCAACAAACTCATTTGTAGAGAAACAATAGGAAGTTGATATTAGGTAGGGCTGAGAAGAAAGTGGCACGCCCTTTCTTGCAACTGATATAAGGTATCAATAACTGATATAATGTGTCAGTGATTGATATAAGGAACTAACACTTACTGGGAACTGGTATAAGAAACTGTCCTAGTTCAGCAGGAGGGACCAGTTATTACTTTGTAGGGGTGATTAAAGCTATGTATTCTACACCCTCTGTTCATTCCCCAAGAACAATCGACCATTTGCAGTAGCTGCCCTGGAAGTTGTTAGCATCCTTACACTCGGCCTGAGGGGGCGTGGGTGCTAATGGGCCATCAACGGTTCAACCATACCCCATGACTCACAGAGTTAATCACCCATTGTGTGAGTCCCCGCCCTGGGGGAGGGAGTGGGTGCTCCCTGAGGGTACATAAACGGGGCTCAGAAGACCTTGAGCACCNCAAAGTTAGACTGCATGGTTAAGGCCCTAATTAGCTACAAACATAAAAGCAAGAAATATATGATGGTTGCTATCAGTACCTGGCCTTGAGGCATCTAAATTAGAATGGTCACCATATGCAACTAAAGATAAATCAGGAAATATGTCAAGAAAATAAGATAACTATAGAAGTTTGCTCATTAGACCAGTTCAAGTTGCCAACAAAACTAGTTTAAGCTGCTTTTTGAGCCAAGGTGAAAAGGATACAGCGAGGAAGACCCACAATCCTCCTCCCTAAGACCCCTGAAGACATCGGCCCAGGAAAAATGGAAATCAATGTGCAAACTCAGATGGGAGGAGCACAGGGTGGAGAAAATGGAAATTATTTCCAGGAACTGATAGAATAAGACTGTCCATTCTAATAAAATAATGCATATGTATAGAGAAATAGTGAATATGCGTGTTTTAACTGTATATAAACAGGCCTGTGAGCACAGGCAGGTGTGCATGTTTTTGGTGGACCAATCCCCCATGCACCCAGCGCTGAATAAACATACTTTCTCTACAACTACCTAGTCGTGGGGTCTTTTCCGCACATCATGGTCTTTCCCTGCAGTTGTTTGGCATTGTTTCCTCTCCCATTCTCAAATTTAAATGGTTTGTTAAAGGAATAATTTTAAAATTATTCCAGGAAAAATGGGGAGCCTAAAACATAAAAGAATCATTCCTATGTCCATTACATTATTATAATTGGAAGCCTATGACCTCACCTCTGTTCTTTTTACTGTTTCCTGGAAAACTTTATGATGCCAGAGTTTCAAAGAGAGATCCACTGGAATTACCAGGCTTGCTCTCCCTGTTGGAAGAGATCACTTAGCCTTTTTGTGACCAGACTGTCAAAGTCAGGGAACTACAATCAACCTTCCCTAAATACCTCCATCGCTTCCACATCCACATGTGATCAGGGGCTGATGGACAGCAGTCTGCCTCTAACAGGTGCAAGGGATGTGTGAAGGCCATTCTTCCGCAGGTTTGAATTGTTCAAGGCATTATGCAACAGAAAATGGACAGAAACCCCAGAACAAACAGGAACTCTAGGCAGCTGCCGGCAGATGTTATTCCTTCACAGTTTTTTGGGACTGGGGAGCAAGGTTCCCTTCCATGTCTGGCAGCAGGAATCATCCCCACCACAGAGCCTGTGCCAATCCTCGGCATTGTTGTTGGAGTCAATTCCCCTGTCACAGCCCACTTTATGCAGAAACTAGGGAAAGGCTGGGTATTAGGAGGGAATTCTTCCCTGGGAGGGTAGTAAGGGCCTGGCACAGGCTGCCCCATCCCTGGAAATGCCCATGCTGGATGGGGCTTGGAGCAACCTGGTCTGCTGGAAGCTGTCCCTGCCCATGGAAGGGGGTGGAAGGAGATGATCCTTATGAGTCCTTTCCAACCCAAACCATTTTGGGATTCCATGATATGAAATGATCCATTGAAGAGATGTGGAACATTTCCATGGAATAGGTCAGTGCTGTTCTCTAATTTAAATCTCAGGGAATTATGAGGAATATGATGCTGCAAATACAGAATTGAGAGACTTCTGCAAAGTGTATCTCTGGCCTAGAGTGCCCCTGGGGCAGCTGCCACTCATCACACATTCCGCACAGTCAAAGATGCTTAGAGAGATCCTCAGAGGAGCAGCAAGTCCTACCATGCACCAGCTGCTTCCTGTGAACACATCGCCAGTTTCTCTGTACTGGCAATACAGGTGACATCTCTTGGGAGCTGTGAAGTTATGGAAGAGAAGGGACAGCATGGGTGGACAGTGATCCAGGTGTGGTCCCAAAAACTATCCCACTGATGGAATGAGGAGTGAGAAAGGAGCCTCTTAAAATGAACTTCTTCCCGATGGCACCAACCGCTTTGTCCATGCCAAGTTCTGCAGTGGAGATCACTGTGAGAGCAGACAGTCCTGCAACTGGGCACCATGGAAAGCCAGTCTCTGGTCCCAGGTGGGCAACAGCAGGTGGGGGCAGCACCAGCCTGTCCCAAAATCCAGCCTGGGATTGGTTGGGGCAAGGGAATCTGTGCCTGGTGCTGTGACACAGAATGTCCTGAGCTCTGGGCACTCTGTGTCTGGCAGTGCTACGTGACCTGCAGGCAGGGGACTGAGAGCCAGCAGGTCCTGTGCTTCTCTGGGGACTGGAGCAATGTGAAAGGCCCGAGTCCATGAGGTTTTGTAAACTTGCTCCCTGTGATAAGGTAAGAGAAGGGTTGGAAGGGCTGCAGGGGGCAGAACAGTTCCTCCCTGCAGAGCATAGTGGTATGAGTCGGGTCACACACAGAATCCAACTTTTTCCCTTTGTTCAATCTAGCACATTCTGGATGTTGCAGGTCTGGACTGTGGTGCTTCCCCGCACTGGGGTCTCTCCTGTAAATGTGCACAAACAGGGTTTAACCGTGTTGGCCCAAGTTGTGTTTGCACCAACTAGGGGCAGAGTTGAAGGTCAATCCAAAGCAAACTCTACTTGACCTCTAAATCCCAGGATAAGCTCTACAAGCTGCCAGTTGAGGGACTAAAAATATACAAAAATGGAACCAAGAGCATTAATAAGGTTCCTGGGAATCCCATTACATTTTTGTCATAGAATTTTTAACAGACTTTCAAGCTTTTTATGACAACAATCCATTTCCTCCTTTGGATTATTCCTTCCATAGAATTTGGGGCCTATTTGGATTTTGAATCCCTCACAGTGGCAGTGACACTGATCAGGAGCTGGTAGGAAAAACAGTCAGAGTTCCCAGCAGGCACACTGTGTTTTCCCCCGGAGTGAATCCAACTGAGCCTACCAGTCTGGCCAGGTGAGATCTGCTTTGGCTCCTGGCTTTTGCCAGGGAAATAATGTTTTTAGTTCATTGAAATTAGATTCCAGGAGCTTCATCTCCTGGAGATTCCCTGGGGAGCCAACCTGCTCTCCTGCGTCTCCTGCTCTCAGTTCCCACCCAGCCAGAGTCAACTCCGCAAAGGACGTGAGCACTTACACCCTGGATAAGGAATGGGGGATTGGCTGGTGCAGAATTCCCCTTAAAGAGTTAAGAAAAGGAATTATGGGAATATCTAGGTCCTCACAGAACCTACTGGAAGTAGAAAAGCACAACCTCAAGTCTCTGCATGGTGCGTGGAGTCACTGAACCTAAACCAGCATAAACCGATAACCCAAAAATGAACCATGAGAAAACAGGACCAAATAAGGGTCACTCTCACTATGGAAAGGAAAAAGGAATTGTTTGGGCCTTGAATTGTCCCTTTGGGTGATGCTTGCCCCTGTGATGAATATATTTTCATACAGTTGACTGCCAAAATTTCCTAGCCCAGAGGCTTTCACTGACATGGCAACACAAAGATTGTTTCCTAAGTGGTGCTAAGATTTGGGGTTTGGTATCAGCTTTGCTGGTTTAGATGAATTCTACCTATAGCCAGAATCCCACGCTGAATTCCTGCTGGAATATCCTCACAGTGCCTTATGGAGCCCAGATATTCCTATGCAGAGCTACCGATCTAACACCAGGTTTGTCAGGAACCAGCCAAAGGAAGCTCAGCAGTGTCAGGACAAGGACAGGTTTATATTCCATAGAATTTGCTATTTATAACCGTCGTGTCAGAGCCCCACAGGTGTCTCTGTGGGGAACTTTACTGGGTTCCCTGGAATTCAGCTGATTTTCACACCCCTGAAATTGGGCTCCAGGTGGTATTTTCAGGCAGGAGAAAGCGGTGGCTGGACATGCTCCTGACACATAGTGAGGCAGCATCTGAGCACAGGTGAGGACGTTTCTCCATGCAGGAAGCAGATTTCATTTCCGAGCCTCAGGGTGGCCTCTGGAAGTTCTTTCCCCTGAGAGAAGGGTTGCACATACCTGCCTTCAGGGCACCTCAGGTCTGACCCACCTGTTAAAGCTTTCCATAGGTTCTGCAGTTCTGGTTGGGAAAAACTCCAAACTTAGTCCAAACAAAACTTTATCCAACTAAAATCTTTCATTTTAAGGCATTTCCAAGGGAAATTGTTTGAGATTTGATTTCTATGAGGAAAGATTCCCTTGACTTTAATGCTGCTGATGTATGATGTCCTCAGGCTGGAAGGGCAGGGATTTAGGGTGGGCAGGATATACCTGAGGTTGTGTGGGAGCTCTGGGAGGTCAGCACCAGGAATTGCTGTCTGTGTTCCTCCCCAAACACAATATGCCAACATTCCCAAGTGCCAGCTGGTTTCTTTGGGTAATATTGGGGTGTTGGTGGAGTCTGCCTGGGGTGAAGCATCTCATGGTTCCTCTTCAGAGCAGCCCATGGTGAAAGGACTGCAGGCATACCTTTATCTGCACCCATCTGCAAGCTGCCCAGGCATCCCCGGTCCTGTCACTGGGTTCCCATCCCTGGGATGTGTGTTTTGCAGACAAGCCCTGCCTGGGAGACAAGTTTATCTTTTGCCAGGTTGGTAAGAGAAAGATGTTATTTGAGATCAAGACAATTCACAGTAGCGCCACTAGACACAGGAAGCAAGAGGAAGAATTGGCTGTGCTGATGGCCCAGTGTCTGGGAGGTCACTTGAGCCTGAGTGCTGCCCTGTGCGGTGCTCCTCCCAGCACCCTGGGAAACACCTGGAGTCTCCTTTGGACATCCAATCCCAGTAATCTGTGCTTCTCTCTAAAAGGAGAACTGCAGGTGTAAAGACATGACGTGATGGCACTCAGAAACCATTAAAGCGGGAGAGAATAGGGATGCAAAGAATGACTAACAGCTTGCCTATTGCTGTGCACTCAGCCAAATCTGTGGAGTTGCTGGTTACTTATTATTACCCTGTCCTCAACTAAAAGTTAAACCAAAATAAATCCATCTAACTCGATTCTTCACTTTGATTTAAGTAAAAAAAACATATCAAATGCTAATTTAACCCTTACAATTCTAAATGTTTACTGCAGGGCAGAGAAATTAGATGTTTGGACACCAGGAAACAGAGAGCATAGACACAGTTTCCATCATCAGTCCCAGGTTGCAACAGTATATGTAGCAATGGTGAGCCACATCATACCAGGCTACCTCACAAGATGAAAACAAAGGTTGAAACTGCTTTTGGGCAGAAGCTCCGCATCCCATTTCCTGGATCACTTTAGCACTGATACATTATGCCACAGTACATTTGCTCATGGGCAAGAAGGGATTACGTGTTATGAAAAACATCGTACTCGCAGGTGTCCGCCTTAGCGGAGCGTGATCCCTCATCCTTCGGCAGCAACAGCTGCCATTACCACTTTCTAGGAGCTTTCCAGACGTCCCTTCTGCTGCCCTGAGGGTAAAACTACCGGAGCCCCGAGGGTAAAACGCCCCGTGCGGGGATGCGCGGGGAGCGCCCCAGTCTGTCCGGCGTGCTGGAAGCGCGGCTGTTTCGATCGCGGGAACAAAGTCACGTCAGTGAGGTGTGTCAGACATAACTGTACCCCAGGTAGCGGCTCGGCCAGCGCTGCCCCTCTCCCTGGCAGGCTCGTAGTAGTTGCCATGTGTGGCAACTACCAGGTGGGGAGAAGCGGCTGCAAGGCGGCGGATCCCCCTCGAACCCGCTCCACCGCCTCTTCATTCCGTACTTTTTTTCCTTTATAGGAAAAGTATGCGCGGGCGCTGGGGGGGCTGCCTGACTCACCACGGGCTGCGGCGCCCGCCCACGCTCCAGGGGCCCGGGCCGGGGCGGGGTTAGCGCTCGCTGCCCGCCGGGGCCACCGCGAGCGAGCCGAGCCGAGCCGAGCCGAGCCGCGGTCCGGCCCCGCAGCCTCCCGGCCCCGCAGCCTCCCGGGCCCTCGGCCCCGCGGCACGGCCTTCGCCGCCATGACGGGCAGGTAAGGCCGGGCAAGGGGGAGCCACGGGGAGCCCCTGGGCGGACGGAGAAGAGTCGGAAGCAGCTCCGGCTCGCCCTGGGTAACGCCACGGTGTGCCCGGTGTGAAGGGTCAAGGGGAGGACGTTTTGGTGCCGTGAAGCTCAGGCGGAGCACGGCTGTCCCTCAGTGCCTCACCCCGCTGCCCGGGAACAGCGAGGGCCGTGGGAAGACCATAAGCAGAGCTGGGAGGCAGCAGCCGAAGGTGCGAGCAGTGCTTGCCCAGCAGCCCGGTCTCTGTTAGCCCCTCAGACCCAAACTCACGCAGCCCCTCTGCCCACACAGACACTCTCCTCGTCTTGGAGCTGGACTTGGAGTTAAGGTGTTCCAAGAGCTACTTAAATCTGGAGCTTGATTCTCCACCAGTGCTGTGTGATAGTGGAGAACTCTGAAAGGTTACCTAGTTGAGAAAAACAGCGGGAAAAGCATTTACTGGTGTTTTGCGAGGATTCGCACAAGTGCTTTAGTGTCCTTTTGTTCTCCTATCTGTAAATAAAATCCAGACGTTATAAAGCAGTTTGTGAAAATAGGCTTGCTTTTGTGAAATGTCTTGGAGATGAGAAGCACGAAGAAGTAATAATAACATTAGTATGGTGCCCTTTTCAGGATATTCATCCTCCTAAATCTTACTGTCACTGTTGTAATCCTGAAGCATTGATCTTTACGACTAGGAATGCTGAAACGGATCCACGGTAGTTTGTGTATACGTATTCATTTTTCTTTTGTGTGAAGTCTTGATGTTTGTATTATGCAGCTTCTTACAGTTCAATGTAGATCCTGTAGGTTGTTGGGTATGAAAGCATGCTGAATAATTCTGTATGCTCATCTGTGATTTGGGTGGGTGTTATTTTTGCTCTCTATAATGAGAAATCGGTGCTGTTGGGTGAGTCTACATGCTCAAAACATTTCTGGATTTTGCCTCTTGTCTTTAATGGTCCCTTTTTTATTTTTCTGACATATGAAATAGGTACTTACAAGTTTACATTAATTTCCTTACAACTAGAAGAAGATTGAAGAGTGTGTACCCATCCAGCTTCTAAATGGAGATAAGATAGACCTGGAAAGATTTGTGGCTGTATATGAACCCAGCTGATTTTATTTTTACGGAACTGTAGTGTGATACTGTTTAGAATGACAGGTTTACCTCAGGTGAAATCACTCAGCTGAGGCGAACAGTGAGAAATAGTGCACAGTGATCCTTGTCTTCTCTCCATGCTTCCTCTGAAAGCTGCCTGTAAAAGTGCAACACCATTCCGTGAGAAGCTCTGACATGAAGCATGAGGCTGGGTGGGGAGTTCCAAGGCTGAGACACTGCAGAGTGTGCAGTTCAAAGCAGTGCAGGATTTCTGTCTGTTTTTCCTCGGGGGTACTTAGAGGGTTGTTAAAATGAGCAGGCCTTGGCTTTAGCTTGTGAAAAGTGAAGGAGAGTGTTATTTAATGTTTTCAGAAATGTTTGTGCCGGGAAGTTTGTCAACTATGAAGTATTTCTAAAGTTCTGTCTGCAGTCATTTCCAAAACAGAACAATTAACTGTTCTAGCCAAGATGTTTGTCATAGCTGTTTCCTGGTTTTTAGTATCAACCATTTAGAGTAGAAGCTTCCCAGCAAAATGACATGTCTGTGGCTGGAGCATCCCTGCAATATTCATCAGTGGGAACCTTCCTAAGCCAGGAGCAGGGCATAAACATGCCTCTGGTCTTGAAACTGTTGACAGAGGGAAGGGAATAATTGTGGTGTTTTACAGTGTGTTAAAGCAAGGAAGACTGGAAAGCATGAGATGTTCAAACAGTATTCTTTTTCATTTCACCTTTCTTGTCAAGTAGAAATACATAGGGACTGTTTTGTAGATACTCTGATTACTGATGCATTATTGGTAATTAAAATAAATGAAAAATAATTCCATTTTCATAGTGTTCTGTCCCATTTAGCTGTGAGGGCACCTCCCAAATTTAAATAGATGCAGTGATTTGACTTAGTGATTTTTAGCATTAGGGAAAACTATAACTGGGGAAAAAAGGAAAAGAAAGACATGCATTTTTATGTATTCATAGTAGAAAATTATTAAAATGATGTGACTATTTAGCAAATGAAATTAAAATCTTACACATTATGACTTATGCTGTTAGTGTGAGGATTGCGTTTTGTTAGAGAAAACTGATAAGTAGATAACTGGAATGTGCAAATAGTATTTGTGACTGCCAGGTCTGCGCTAGACTATTAGTAGGGTAGAGGAGGAGAGCCACTTCCCTTGACCTGGTCACCTTGTGTGACCTTTTGCTGGTCACACATTAGGGTTTTATGAAGTTACATGTTGTTTAACTACATTTGGTAATAAACTCTGTATAGAATATAGTGTGTTAGATGTAAAAACAGTATGTTTCTATGCACTCCTTCTGTGTTTTGCAGTGTTGAGAAATACAACTGATGTGATTTTTGGTGGCTTGGGAAGTTTACTGTGGTCCTTTCTTACTCATAAAGGAATGGAAGACTGCTTCTGCAATTTGTGTTTGATGTATTTGGTGCATCTGTTAATTTGGACTTTTGCATTTTTGACAATTGGTGTGGCATTGATTATTTTTCTTTTTTTATTGTTGTTTGTTTGGGGTTTTAATTTATTTGGTTTTTTTTTCTTTGTCTTTGTGATGGATTTTTTTCTAAGAAAGAGGATCTGTGAATGACCAGTGAGCAAAACATTGTCAAATGCACAAATGGAAGAGAGTTTCTTTTAAGACTGCTGCTATGGTGTTGATTTGAAAACACGAAGGTAAAAAATGCCTGGGCTGTTTTGTATTGCATTTAGAAATCAATCTAATACAAAGTCCAAGAAAAAAAATGTCCTAAATGCATGTTTCAGAGCATAATTATTTTTGTAAGAAATTTTTGTTATCACTATACTTGGTCAAATTTGGATCTGGATACGCCTATGTACTTCCTGTAGACAACAAAAGAAGAGCAGCTGCATTTACAGATATGCTTATTGATTGCTCCTAATCCAGTGGAGGTAAGAAATAAAGAGTATATTGTTTTCAATTAGGCTAGCTTTTTAATGATGCTTTTTAATGCAGTTGAGGGCTGTTGCTGCTGTGCATATGCTCCATTTCATGAAGCAGTTACAAGTAAAGTGGCTTAAAGGAGGAGGAGGGAGTATAAAGGGTGATAATGTTAAGAAAGGTTCTTTGCATTGCTTAGAAAGTACCTGCATCAAATAAGAGATGTCTCATCTCTCTGAGTTAGAAGCAGCCACTTCTGCTCTTCTGGTTTGAAAATGTGGTTTTAATCTTGTCTTTCCATCTAAGTGCTTTCTGCAGCTCTCTGGATAGATTGTAACTTGTTGGAAGCCCTTAGTCTGTTCTGGGACCGTAGAGGTGCTTCTCAGAGGAAAAACCACTTGTTAATGCCTGAAAAAAGTCTAGCTGCTTTCTTCTATGATTTGGCCCAGAAAGTAACCACCTGTAAGATTTTGGCATCAACCCTGTCTCTTAAAAGCAATCTGTCAAGACAGAAAGAAAAACAAACCTGTGCATTTTCACTCTTTATGTATGAGGTGGCAAGAGTGAGTGAGCTTGTGTTGAGGGATGGGAAGATAGGATATATATTGTTGTGATGTTTTTTATTTCTTTAATCCCTTCATCTTCCCTTTTGAAGAAGATAGTCATACTTTCTGTGGAAGAGTGGTTATTTGAAAACTGCTAAAATCATATAAGTCAGAACTGTGAAAGTTTAGGTGTTTGAGAGAGAAGGGGTTTTTAGCAAGCTTGCTAAAGCATAAGGGAGATTAATATTGAGGTGATTTAATATTTTGCTTTGTGCTAAAAGTAAAAAGCTGATTTACTCTTATATTTTAAAAGTGGTTTTTTGCTCTAAAATTTAAAAAGTCAGCAAAAACACCCAGTATCGAGGACATTTTTCTTCTGTTCCATTTATATCATAAAAAAAAAAAAATGGATAAACCACACAATCTGAAAGAAACAACATGGCAGATTGCTGTCAGGTTAGAAGCTGACACTTCCAGTGAAATGTGGGGTGAACTGTAGATTCTGAGGTTGCTAATTTGTGGTTTTGAAAGTATGTTGTTTTTATGTACACCTGTTCTGCTGGGCCCCAGCAAACCCTTCTGTTTTTCTTTATTGTCAGAAGGGATATCTGCTGATTAATACTCATTTAGAACTCATGAAGTCATCACTCCTCTCTTTTCTCCTCTGTAGCTTGCCAGGCTGTAGTCATGCAATATATTTCATGCTCATACTACAAAATCCTCTTTTTTTAAAAAATTTATTAAAAAGGAGTTTGTTGGTAATGACTCTTAAAATGTTTTCATGATGATGCTCAACAAATGGCACTGATTCTGTTTTTCATGTCCTCCACTCCTTTCCCTTTATTCTCTCAAAACCTGACTTCTGTAATCTCAGGACCTGAGGTATTTGTGCAGTGTGATCCTCCTTCTCTCTTGCAGTGGTGGATGGACAGAGGGAGTGGTAGAAAGGGTGAACGGCTGTTTGAAGGCCCTGTTCAGTTCCCAGCAGAGAGCTCTGGAGGCTGGAATGCCAAGTATGTTCCATCTCCCTGCTTCCTGGCCCTCTGCTGCGTGGCACTTCTGCTGGCTACAGCATGTCCAGAGAGCAGTAGTATTTATGACTTTGTTTTTGGAATATGCTTTATCCAAATGGAAAGCACAGTTCTGTTGTTTACAGTGTCCATAGGACATTGTGTGGTGTAGCAGCCTGCAGGGAAGTATGTGGACATACCAGGGTCAGATAGTGATCTGCAGTAAACTGAAGTGTTCCCTGTTTCTAGTAATCTGCTTTGCTTTTCTGTATTTCTCTGTGCTTTGATCAGAAAGTTCTCTTGAATTGTGTTTTAACTACATGAAAAGTCAGGATTTTTTATTTTTTAACCTAATGTATGACATTTATACAGATCCATTCTGCAAAGCTAACACAGAGTGAGGTGCTGATGTAGACCCTGTTGTGTTTCATTGAGTAGGTAATACAGGAAAGGTGGAATACAGGAAAGTTGTCAGATCCTTAAGAGTGTAGCAGAATGGGAGACAGGTTGTAAGAAACAATGCCTGAGCAGGGGTCTGTGCATCCTGTGTTAGCTCTTCTAAAATGTAAAGGCAACTCCCCAAAGGAAGGTGACTCATTGAGTAGGTGTCGCTGGTGTTGGCTCCAGTTGTCTCTCTGCATTCCCCTTCCCAGTAGCCTTGGGTGCCATGGCTGGCCTGAGGCTCCGGGGGCTGGCATCCTCCAAACTCTACCAGCGCCGGCAAGATCGGCTAAGTGGCACCGGGTCACTGCTGAGCAACAGGACACACACAGCAGCTGGGACTCGTAGGTATGTCTTTGAGATGAGAGGAATGGTGCTACTGAAGCATTTCCTGGGATTTCATAGGAGTTTGGTTCTGGTGATGGGGCTTTTTTATTTAAAGGGGGAGTTGTCTGCATACAGGCAGAGAGGATCAGGTTTATTTTCATTTCCAAGTAGATTATGAAGGAAGGGACTTTCCTGATGAGAAAGCTTTCAGTTTTTAACAATAACAGGAAAACAACAATGGAGAACCTTTCCCGCTTTGAGCTCTGTGCTAGACTGTTCAGAAACAGCATTAATGGTAGTATTGTTAACAGTAAAGTATTTGGGCACTGTAGGAATAAAAAAATGGTGAAATGCAGTAATTTTTCAAATGACAATAAAATTCTATTGTTCCTTGTTTTTTAGGGTTCAGTAGTCCATTTCTTCACCTATACTGTTAATAGCAAGCTCGCTGATTTTAGTTGTTGTAAATAACTCTAATCCAGAAGAAACTGAAGTTTCAAGTGTAGCTGCTTAATGAGATTATTTAGAACATGTTAACGAGAGCTTCTTAAATCTGTCCAGACAATTCCATTTGCTTAATTTGATCATTACTTTTCCTATGATTCACATTAAAATTTTACTTCACTTCTGAATTTTCACTAGTGAATTTTGTGCAGGAGATAAATTAACAGGAGTTAAATAAAACTTAGTTTCTTGCATTTTGGGAGAACTGTGAGCTGCAGTAGCAACATGGGATCTGAAGCCCATGTCACTGGGGAGAGCATTGAGCATGAAGGAGAGATTTTCTAGCAGTTGGGAGTTCTGAATTTCAGCCTTTTCTTAGCATGAAATAGATCTGATGCTTGCCTGGAATCGAGGAATTGGTTTTGCCTTTCAGTTTGAACTGAGGATCCCTCACTAGAACCCTACTTTTCCTGCTGTTTTCCATTTAGCCAGTAGCTACTAGTTAGTAAATTTTCAGTTTTTCTTACACAAAGTTGTGGGCATGAATGTATGAGAATTTAGCAAGGAGGGGAGAGTAAGAAGGTAATGAAGGAAACGGTCGTGCCATCGAGTGGAGAGGATGCTGTTCAGGAAGAGTGAGAAGCATGGAAGGGACCTGTGAGAGAAAAGAAAACAAGCATTGAAAAAAGCACATGTGCAGGTAAATTGAATACATTTTTCACATTGTCATTCTTAAAGCAAAGTGAACATGAAGCCAACATGTTTTGGTTTTACTCAGCAGGTGACAGTGCTGAAGATTATAATCCATTTGAGAAATTTGTCTCCTGAATTGTTGCATTTTATCCACAGTTTTTGAGCTACTTATAACTTTTACTTCTCTTTCCTGATAGGTCCTGGTAGTTTATGTCCTTTCTTCAGGCAAATGAGAGTAATCCAAAAGTAGTGCTGCTGCTAGCTGGTGATAATTGTTGAATACAATGGGAATGATCTGTGTTATCAGTGCTGGTAAACAAACATCATATTTAAGCTCCTTTGAGATAATGGAAGTGAAGAAGAGAAAGATTAAATGTGTGTAAGGAGTTACTTATCAAATAGACATTCTGGGTGAAGTGGTACATACTTGATAATAAAAGTGTGGGTTTCCCGTGTAAGCGGTATAATTTATTTAAAACCTGTGTGCCCCTTTTTGTTGATGGTTTGCTTGGGCTGAGTGAACACTGCTAAATGTGTATCTTTTTAAGTGATTGATTATGATTTACTAGCATTAAGTATTGCTTTGTGTTGAGAGGGACTAACAGGTACCCATGGCATGGGATCTTTTTCTGTGTGAATATCAACAGACTTTCACTGCTGCTGGTCTCAAAGGTCTGCCTGATAGCAGCTTCCAAGCAGGCCAACCATGAACATTGTACTCTGGTCTCAGCTGAAATATGTGGAATTTTTTTAACCCCCTGGCTTCTACTAATAGCAGGTTGCTGTTGCTGGTAGGCTAAGGAGAGATTGGATTTTTTCCATATTGTGACCATAAGTTGCATTGTGTGTTTTTCTTAATTTTGCTTATCCCTGTGTTCTAAATAAGAATGGAAAATGTTCATTTCATTGAGAAATTGGGGACTGCATGGTCAAGGAAGATATACTGCGAGAAACACAATTCATTTCTTATTTAGCCAATGCAAAAATACTTAATTAGAACGAACTGACAGTTCAAGGCAAACAGAAGGAGAAATGCTGAAAATGTTAAGTTGTGCACATAGTTTAACAAATGCACAACAAATCATACCTTGAACAAATGGGATTTTTGTTTTCCAACATTTTATGGCAAGTTTAATAATAACTTTAAAGAAGTTCATTCAGTTTGAGAAAGTTGTCGAGACAGAAGTCAATTGCAGCAAACAGAATTTGGAATGATAAGGGTAGTTGAGGGCTGGTTTTCAGCACAAGTTCATGAACTGATACCCTTCCTCTTTCTTTTGTCTTTGCATTAGTCATTATCTGTGAAATTAATCATAGAGTCATAAATTGATCATAAAGTCATAAAGCAGATTTTCTTTTTTTCTTTGTCTACATTGAGAACTTGAAGCCAAAAATTCTCAGCCATGCTATGATGGTAGGAAGAAGCCCCTCTGTTGGAGTGCTCTGATTTTTATTTTGGCTGCTGGCATCTATGGTATATGCAAGTGGTGATAGCTCTTTTGGTTTTGACTCTTCACTATCCTACCCATGTGTGTATGTACATTGAAAATGACCGTGTCCATGTGATCATACTGGCATATTTTCTATATACACTTGTTTCTACTGTAGACCAGAATGAGCAGAGGATACCTCTCTAGGGCGCCCCAGCACAGGTACAGCACCTGTCTGCTGAGATTTGGATAATGCCCTGGGTTCTTGTGTCTTGAAGTATTGTTTTCCTTTCTTTTTGTAGTATCTTTTAGGTTTTGGGTCATCTCTATTAAAGCAATTCTTTGTCAGCATTGTGATGAAGGAGATCTCTATTTGATACTAAACTCAAAAAGGTTTTGAAACTAATTAAAGTGATTTTTTTTTTGTCTGGGCTTTTCTGGCAGAAGCACTCTTTGCTCCTGCAGTTCCTTTCTTGAATCTGGCTATGTCCAAGACTTCATCGCTTCTCCTGTTTGTCCAGTTTTGGTGACTTTTGTCTTGCTGCCGCATTTAAGATAATGAATTCTATTAATGCGAAGGCTGGAGATTCTCTTCTACTCTGTTAGCAGTGCAATTATTAGATTTGCTTCTTTTTCTTCAGTCACCAGTGCTAGATCCCTGTGAACAAATGTTCAAAAAAGGAGGTAATTTTTATTTCAGTGACAGAAGGTAAAATGCTTTCAAATATTTCTATAGCACCTATATCTGTGGCACAGAAGGGGTCTCCTAATTAATGTCCACTTCCTATAGAAAAGGAATTGTTATTTATTTTTCTTTCCGTTTGAGAACAATTTATAGTAAATATTTCTGAAAAATCAAAGCATGAAAAACCTAGTTATAATGGTAAAAAGCTGATTTCTGTAAATTACGTACCTTGACAAATATATTTGTTAAAGATATGGCACATAATGGTGAAAGATTGAAAAAAGCACTGTTTGAGCAGTGGTATTTTTTGAGTTTGTGCAGGACAGGATAACTTCAGGATGTTGATCTCGTCATGTTTTAATAGTCTTTCCTGTCTTTGTGTCACCAGTTTATTGTTAAAACAGAGGAAGATTCTTTATTTTACTGAATAGCAAAAACTCAGTGAGCAAACAGAATAGAACCAGTACTCTGTATTGAGCACTCTTCTTTGTGGGAAAGATTTAGATTTAAGTATCTCATGATTGACACAGCAAGTCAAACTTTTGTGGCCACTCCTGGTATCACCACCATCCAAAGGATGGTTTCGGTGTTGCCCTTCCTCTCGCTATACTGCCTGCAGAAGTGATTTTGCAGCAGTGTAGTAAACTGAATCATAAAACTGCTCTGAATTAGCACTGTGCTCCCTTTTCCTTTCAGCCTTGGTTAATTTTAACCTTGAGCTAGTTGAATAAATGCTTGGTTTTGCACAAGAAAGAGGGCACACAGGTACTTGAGGGAATTTAAGAAACTGGCAAGTGTTAAAGTAAAACTTCTGCATAAATGCAAAGTCATATCTTTAGGACAATGCTGAACTTGCAAATTTTAGCTTGAGTATAAAACAATAAGGCGTCTTAAGTGAAAAAGGATGCAAACTTAGAAATAGAAAAAGAGCAGAGAGGTAAAATTGTCAAAGAGCCGCAGCTGCTGGTTTGTATTGCGGGAGACATGTTGGTCAGGAGTTGATGTGTGATTTAGTTGACTCCCAGTAGTATGGTTCTCTCCAGAAAATTTCAGTTAGGTTTTAGCTGCAGCAGAGAACTCTGTTATTTTGTGTACTGGTTCTTTTATTTTAAATTTTCCTGAGCTGATAGTTTTTCTCATACGAGTAACAAGTCACACTCATTAGCTGGTTTGCATGGACAGCTCAGGCTCTATCACAAACATCTTCCTTACGCCCTTGAAGAAATCTTGTCAGCATCAACAGCAGCATCCTGAGTGAGTCCATGTACTTGCCAACATAGTTGTGGGATTTGTGTGGGGATCTCTCCTGGTGTGTGGTGTGAAGTGGCTCTGCTGTGTTTTACACAGAAACGTGGCTGTGCAGGCTGGAGACTCTAATTGTTGGGAACTGCCATTGTGGAGGTGGCAGCTCTGGTCTTGCAGAGTTCACCCAGCAAGTTGGTAGTGGCAGTGATGGGTGCTTTTGGGGAAAGGAAAAAGAAAGAAAATCAGGATTTTTAAAAATGTTGATTTCATATTTAGGAAAGGAAAAACCCACCAAACACAACCTTAGATGGTGCTTTGTTGTTAGTAAGTAGAGTGTAATGCTTTCTTGCTTGCCTGGTTTTCTTCCTAGAGGAGCTTTTCCACCATGTTGACATGAGTCTTTCTTAATCATGGCTGTTGGCTAGCTCAAGTTCGGGAATCAAATTTTTCAAGAGGGGAAAAAAATCCTTGATGGGAAGATTAAATTGTCAAGTCCTGGCACACATTTGCATGGTGTAACTGAGAGAGTGGTTACTGAAAACCAAGCCCATTAGGTCTCTCAGCTTTGCTGCAAACACTGCTGGTTTTATGCTGACCTATTCCTTTGATACTGTGTCAGGATAAAAATGTCTCTTTAACCTGCGATCTCTAGTTTATGAACTTATAGGATTTCCCACTTGTCCATAATTCTGCTCCATATCTGTTTTTAAAGCTCCTTCGTACTGCAATAAGGAAACAAGCTGTAACAAATTTCTGCTAAATTGGTATTCTATTCTTGAAATTATTACAGTCTCCCTTGGGTTTTGCCTCCCTTGGAACTGAAGCAGTACAAGGAAAGTCTCTTATTACTGAGTGGTCGCTCCAGGTCACAGCGTAGGATTACAGCAGGCTGCAAATGGGAGACAATTGGCTTATCTGAGCCAGCTGGAGTGCAGGGCTGGCTTTGTTGCCTCAGCAGTATGAGGCAGCTGCCTGCTCAGTCCAGTTGTGCTCAGAGTACAAAGCCCTGGCATACAGATAGTGGGGTGTTTTGTGGAAGGACCAGAGGAAAGAGAATCTTCTGCTACTGGAACATGCTTATTGAATTACTGTTCTCTAGGAAGAGGTGTAGAAAGTAGTGTATTGGGGTGTAGAATAACACTAACAATGGACATTCAGCTCAGAGCAGCCTTGAATATAAAAAGAAGGAAAAACAAACTTTTAAACCAAGCCATCTTTCATTTTATACTTACATTACATATCTCAGGAAAAGTACTCTACAAAGAGTTTGGAGACTTTTAACATGCTGGAATTTTTTTATACTCCCACCTATAAAACTGCAATCTTTCCAATCATAGAACTCAAAAGGTGCCCAGAAAGCATAAAAGAGTTTTTCTCTATCTAAAAATGAACAATATTGAGTTTTTGTATTATTGGATAATCTGGTGATTAAAAGAAAGATTGCATTGAACAAGAAACTGGGACTTGTCTTATGATTTTTCTGTCCCCATTTGGACATGTGATATATGATTTTAAAACTGCATTGCCTTAGATTAGCATGATGGCAAGCATGAAAATTTTGTGAAAGAGGTTGGGGTCATTTCATATTTTAGGGGAGATAGAGGAAGTGTTCATATTATGATTTGTGAGGGCAGCTTTGAGGGATTTTTAGCCTCACTTTCTGAGCAAATGAAGGTGATGAATTGGCCAGGCCGGCCAGAGGTACTCTTCTCTTCCCATATCTTTGTAATACTTTGAGAGTTTCAACTAAGTTAGCAGGAAGACAGAGGCAGGTAGAGGGGGAATGCCCTGTAAATTCCTACAGGGAAGGGGAGACTGCAGTGGGATGTCCATGCTTATTACATATCAGAAAATCCTCAGAGGTGTACATCCTGAGACCAGAAATCCCAAAAAGTTAGAATCATTGGGTTTGCTGCTCTCCAAACTTTTGGTTTATTTAAAAATGTGAATGTTTGCTGCAAGCTCTTAGCAGCATAGAACATAGTGCGATGCAAAGACTGGTGAAGTAGCTAGAAGTGTGCAATAGCTAAGTCTGCTACATGACCTCATTTGCCACGTATGAGTTGCCAGAACATTATTTCTAACTGGTGTCTTTGATGAATTGACTCAGTGATTTTTTTCTTTTCATGTAAAAAGGAGTTTATAGCAGTAGAAATGTTGTGTTCATAGGTGTTGGGGAAACTTGGATGATATGGTTATACTCACAAGATTTGCTGTGACAAATGCTCACATTCTGACTCGTCTTCATTGCAGCAATATGTCAGATGCTCTTGCAAACGCAGTGTGTGAGCGCTGCCAGGCGCGGTTCGATCCTACGGAGAGGATTGTGAACAGCAATGGGGAACTCTACCACGAGAACTGCTTTGTCTGTGCTCAGTGCTTTCGGCAGTTCCCAGAGGGACTCTTTTATGAGGTGAGCTCTCAGACTGTGTGGAAGGCAGGAGAAATAGCTCCATTAAATTGCAAGGAATTGGGTGAAAATTCTGGCAGAAATGAGAATTTTCTTTTTTTTTTTTATGTTTAATTTCTTAGCCCTATACCTCTATTGCCATTTTTTGGAAGCACTACCAACTTAATTTCCCTTTATTTCTTCACATTTATTCCTTCAGTAACAGCAAAGCTGCTCTTTGGGTGAGAGGCATTTAAAAAAGAAAACTAAAAGTGCTTCTTAATCATCACAGAATCATAGAATGGTTTGGATTGGAAGGGACCTTACAGACCATCTCGTTCCAGCCCCGTCATGGGCAGGGACACCTTCCACTAGACCAGGCTGCTCAAGGTCCCCTCCAACATGGCCTTAATATTTCATTATACATAAGTGATTTTTTTGTCTTTATTCTAGTCATTTTGTATCAAACTTTGTCACTTGGGCAACTGAAATAGGTGAACCCATTTAAAAATTAGATTGAAATTTTTTACAGAATATGTGTGATCACATACGATGAATAACACATTATTTTAAACATGCTGCATTCTATTTTGACATGAGTTTTAGCCTTGTGTAGGAGGAGTAGTTCTGAACTAAGCTGAAGCAAAAATGTCATTAAAGGTAACTATAGGAAAAGTACTCTGGGATTCTTCAGGATTTTTACTGTCTTGTAGCAGCATTGCTATTAATTTAACTGCTTTCTGTGCAAATCCACTACAAGGCTGAAGCCGTATCTGCATATTTCTTTAAGAAAAGCCTTTAAGAGTTGAAAAACAGGTGTGTATGTAAGCTAGAAAGAGGAAACTTGAGTGACCTTGACTCACTGGTCATTTCAATAGAAAATCATGCTGAACTGTTGAGATGTATAAGTAGTTCAGTTATTCATGAAGGCTCCTTCTCTCTTGTTTTGTTCGCAGTTTGAAGGTCGGAAGTACTGTGAGCATGACTTTCAGATGCTGTTTGCTCCTTGCTGTGGGGAATGTGGTAAGATGTGGCACATGTCAACACCGTGGGGTAACAGCTACAGGGCTGTGCAAACCTGTCAGTGTTGCTGTGACATCCAGCCCTGGGCTGGGATTGTTGAGGTCATTTTAAGGAGCAGGAGCTCTGGGTGGAAACAAAGCATGATACCAGCAGTGATTTGGGGTATTCTGGTTGTGGGAATAATTGTGGTTTTTTCAAAGTCACACTGTAATAGTATGTGTGGAATTAAAGTGAAAGAATTATGAAGGCAGTAGATTTTGATGAGTGTTTTCTGGTGCATCTCAAGCTGATGCTTTCCTTTTGCAGGTGAGTTCATTATTGGGCGTGTTATCAAGGCAATGAACAACAACTGGCACCCGGAATGTTTCCGCTGTGAGCTCTGCGATGTAACTCTTGCTGACTTGGGCTTTGTGAAGAATGCTGGCAGGTAAAATAGAGAAGGAGCTTGGAAAGTTTTGTCAGTGGGTTATTGATCCAGCAGTGAGATGATGAGAGCGGTCAGTTAGTTGTACACAGAGGAAAAGGTTGAAAAGGTACAGAAGAAGCTTTAAGGAGTAACCTGTTAGATGGGAAAAGGAATGAAGAACAGTGTTCTTCATCCAATGAAATATGCAGAAACTCAAATGTTAGTAGCTAGTGGATGGGTTCTGGAAAAGAAAGGGATTTCAGGCAGAAAGCTGAATAGTATCTGAGAAAACGGGATTATGTGATCACAGGCAGGCTATTTATCAAGTAAGCTGCTGAGCAGGAAATCAGAATATAGAAAAAGGCCAAGAGAATAACACAATGATTACAGCAGAGTCTGTTCAGCATGTGATTCCACTGGTCTTCAGAAATCACACATTTTATGTAGAGAAAAGTAAAAATGAGTCCTAGAGGTTGATTAATACATTTAATTAAAAAGTAAGAAATAAAAACACAAAAGAGAGCTTATACAAAAGCATACCATGATAAGAAAATAGAACAATCCAGCAGTTAGCAGGTAGTACACAAATCAGAGCTCATTTTAGGCTTTCATGTGTCATGAGCAAAGCCTAGTAGTCTATTGTAGAGTTTATATTATGGTGAAGAAAGGAAAGAAAGGTTTTATACTTGTACCCTGTCCAGCAGGTAGTCCTCTCAACTCCCTCCTCTCTTCCATCCTGTATGCAACTTCTGTGCCTTTGTGCCAGCTAGAGCTGGGCATAACTGATGTTCTTTTGACACCTAAGCTTGTTAGAATGGGCTGCGGGGTAGCACTTACAGTGTTTTGGGAACACAGTCAAGATTGAAGCAGTTCAAGCAAAACAAAGTATGTTTGATTTCATAATTTGTGGGCCAAATCTACAATAGTTAGGAGCTCATAAAAATATATTTCACCTGTCACATGATTTCCTATAATGTTTATCTCCATAGCACTGAAGCAGACTTCTAATAAATATTATTAGAAACTCTAGCATTCTCTTTCACCCTTCTTATTGTATGTGGTCTTCTGTAGACTGCCTGCCGTTTCCAAGCATTCTGCTGGAAGCAGAGATGTGAGAATAAAGAGAATCCCTGCTTTATCCACAGGGAAGGAATAGTCTTGCTAGATAAGTCACAAAAAAAGAATTGTAAACTATCTTAAAGATAGGAGTCTCTTCTGGACCAAGTAGACCTCATTTCTTCAAACACTTAGTTTTCTTCACTTCTGCTGTTTAGGTTCATATTTTTACAATTCAATATGTAGCAAAGATGAATGCTATATTCCTAAACAGCCCTTTTCCACTCCTCAGTTTCAGGGTTTTCGGGGTACTTGGGGTTTGCAGGGAACTGCATAAAAGGGGCAGTGTATAAATATTGTCCAACCACTGTCTGCAGCTTTGAGACAATGGCAGAGGGCAGGTAGAGAAGGTAGTGAGAAGTTTCATGCTCATCTCCAGTTCTGAATGCTGGAAAGAATTAAAAAAAACCCCAAACCCACACTGTAAGTTCTGTTTTAATTCTAGTCCACAGTGGGTTCATTGCAGCAGTTTGGTCTTTTTTATTTTTTTCTTGTAATTGTTTAGTACCAATTTCGTCTCTACTACGTAAAAAATGCTTTGCATTCAGAGACTTGGGCTAGTGTCTTGCTTTTTCATCAGGCAGGTCTGTTTCAGGAGTGGATCTCTACTGCTGGCACAATATGACATTTTAAAGAGGGCTGTATGCGTTTTGCAGAAGAAGAGTTGTTACTGAGTGCTTTGGGAATTAAGTTCTTTTAAAAAAAGTAAAAAAAGGTCTGTTTCCCTCTTTGCCCCCTTGCCTATTGCTAAGTGCTCAAGCCTCAGTTTCACATCTTGGAAGTCAGTAGAACTGTCCTTCTGTCTGCAGCTTCAGTAAGACAAGGACATGTGATCTCTTTTGTCAGAGGGGTTCTTGCTAATTGCAGTCCCACAAAACCAACAGAACTTCCCTTCTCGGGATGAATTTGACTCTTGGTGGACTGTCTCATTGCCTATTGGTGCTCTCAGCTGCTTATGGTGGAAGAGAGTGTCCTTAAGTCAAAGTAGTGACAAGAGTCATGTTCACAGTTCAGATTTAGCACTTAGTGAGCTTTCATTTGTCTTACCCTCATATGTTTGAGGCAACATTACTGTCTTTTTAATACAAAACAGATTGCACAAAGCTTCATGGAATTTCTCAGCTACAAAAAAATACATGACTGGGTCGAAGGCCCCGTTGAGACTGGTGAGGCAGGAAGTGATGCGGTTGCTGAGGGCCAGGATACGCTGTGTTTCACAAGAAGTTTTGGTCCCATTGTAATGGAGAATATAAATGTAGCGATTGACATGATAAGGTACAAAGCAAATCAGAAAGATCATCAGGACCATGATGATCATCTTAACAGCTTTTTCCTTCAGGTGTTTTTCAACTCTGTTCCCACTCTTCAGGCTTCGGATAATGAGTAAATAGCAAGTCACTGTGGTAACAAATGGGAAGGTGAATGCCACTGCTAAGGACACAAGGGCATGACGTGAAGCCTTTTCTCTGTAGAGCTGCAGGCAGACAGTTGTGTTTTTCATCTGGACTGTCTGCACACTGAGCAGCAAAGGTGCCATTGCCACCCCAACAATGACCCACAGAAAGGCACATGCCACATGGGCATAACAGGACCTGCGGAGCTTGATGGACTTCACAGGGTGCACAATGGCCAGGAAACGGTCAACACTGATACACATGAGGAAGTAGATACTGGCATACATGTTGAGGTAAAAAAGGAAGCCAGTGAGTCTGCAAGGGATCTCACCAAATGGCCAATGGTTTCCAGAAAAATGGTACACCAGCCGGGTGGGAAGTACCAGGACAAAGGACAGGTCAGCCACAGCAAGATGCATCAGGAAAATGTTGGCAGGCGTACCTGACTTTTGGTCCCGTATGAAGAGCCAAAGAGCAAGTGCATTGCCAGCAAAAGCCAGGATAAAGTCCAGGAAGTAGAAAGTGGCAAAAAGGATGTTCTCGATGTGTGTCTCTTTGCCACATTGCTCTGATGTTTCCAGAGCAAAATGTGATTTATTTGAGTAATTGAAGAGTAGGCTTGAATCTGCTGGGCCATTCATTTTTCCCGACAGTTTTGAAGGAAAAAAACCCAAACCTAAACCTGAAAGAGTTAAGACAGTATATTACAAAAAAGCCTGGGTTCGTGCAACAACCCAACCAACCAATGAAACAAAACCCCAACAAAATACCCAAAAAACTATGGACGGAAATCAGTGATGTCTCCTTTTGCTAGTATTGGTATTTAATGTGACAGGTCAGTCTGAGTATAAAGCTTTATATCAAAATTCTGAATACCCCCTGCTCAGCTGGGATTTTCAGACTGTGGTGGTTTTCTTGGTTTTGGTTTAGGCCTTCCCTAGTAACCAGGTTATAACTAAGGAAGTATTCCACACCTTTCCTTCACATAATCAGGTGTATATAAAGACAGGAGGAAGGTTCCCTCCCTTGCTCTCTCTCTCCCTTTCATGTGCATGGAGGACATCAGCTCTTTGTGCTGGCCTAGCTCTTATCTCTGTGAGCTGAGGCCCCTCGGAGAAGCTGCTGTCCCAGTCGTATGGAGGGGAAGGGCCTGCCTTCTCTTAAAGGGGAGTGTTGGTGAGAATTGATTGTATTAGTTACTTATTGAGCTTTTCCCTGAGTTTACGAGTGTGTGTATTTGTTTTGTTTGGTTTTACCCATTTTTGTCCAATTTCCCTTTCCCCCTTTTCCCTTTTGGGGGTTGTTCTGGGATTTGTTCTGTAGATTCATAGTGTTTGATTGTATATAATTGTAATATATGTGAATATATATATGTACATACTTTTACTACGGTTGTCTTTTTGGTACCTTTTTTTCCCCTTCTCTCTTGGGACGGGGTGGGGCGGGGTGTGGAATCTTTGTGGCCGGCAGTTGGGCTTGGCAGGGAGCCAACCCAAACCTCCACACAGACCAATAATTCTGGTGGAGGGAACCTTAGTAAAGAGCTGGCTAGCTGGTGATGAGTTGTGTAACCAAGGAGTGAGATGCTTGTGTCTAGTTAAGAGGAGTGGAAGTGGGTTTTGTATGTCTAGCTAGAAAGTATTTGCCGTGTTGTAATCTGAAATCCTGATTCAGGACTGAGACACTCCTGGTGAGTCAGCTTTTCTGAGCCCAGGTATATATTGTGAGGTGACCTAGCTTAGAATATCTGTCTTGTTCCTAGAAGATGTGGAAGACAGGTCAGGTATTGCTGTTATTAAAAAAATCTGCAGTATTCCAGGAAATCTTTGAGGATTATTTTAGTCCAAAGTCCTGTATTTAAGACAAGTGCACCTATTTCCAGTATGGGAGGAAAGTTTTCCCATTTGACAATGAATTGACTCAAAGATTATTAATAATGCCATGCTGTCAGTCACTTGTCAAAGTGTTATCCTTCCCTGGAGCATTTGTCTCCCGGCACAGCAATCTCTTTTCCTCCCTCAAAAGTCCAGACTCCACTGTAGCTTATTCAGGAGCCTTTCCAAATACAGCTTAGTAAAACTGAGTTTAGCTTTGCCAGTCTGTGTTTGCAGTGTCCTGAACAGCATCAACAAAAAGTGGTAAGATTTTCTGTGCACCTCCCCATGGCTTTTTATACATTGAGCATCAGTGGGTGTAGGTGGTGGGGAAATGCAGGCCATCTGAAATTCCAGCATTGTCTCTGTTTCTTGGATTCTTCAGAAGTGTTACAGTATGTGTGGCAGTACCTCCATTGTGCTCACCATTGCATTTTGTACTGACTGACCATTTCTCCATATTATTCAATACATCTTTAATTATATCTAATGTACAGTGCATCCAGCTTCTCAACATAACTCATTATTCAGATGTCTATAAAAATAGGGATAATGGAGAAACTGAAATAGGACTTAGGATTTTGGCTTACATTGGAAAATGCAAGCAAAATTCCAGGGTAATTAATATCATTTGTTTAGCTGCTGTTACTTTCAGATGAACAGAAAACTGCAATAGCTAGAGATTAGTGTGCTGGACTGCTTCTGTTTGGTTCACAGTTGAAGAGACAAAATCAGCAGAAGGAAGACTGAATGAAATTCAGAAATTGAAATTTCTTCCTATGGCCACAGAGGCCCCTTCTTAGTCCATGCATTGCCTGGATATCCTTCTGGATTTGAGTCTTAATAAGAAGTTATTATCTTGCCATTACTTGCAACTGCATGGACAGGGAAGACTGTATAGCCCTTTTGTCCAAGGGACGTTTTATCTATATAAATACATATATGAAGTCCTGGTTTCATGTCCAAAACAAAAATGCCCTGTTGCAGTTTTTTTGTATGAAGCTCACAGGTTTGTGGAGGAGCCTGCAGCTTTTAGTATTAATTTGTCCCTTACAAAGTAAAACTTGCAGGTATTCTGGAACATGAGAGTTTGAAGTTTGTATGTGATGGTAATGTTAACTCAAATACTTGTCCTCCCTGGATGGAATTAGTTTAAATACGTGTTTTTCTGTTGCATACCAAAGAAGAAACACACGAGACCATGCCTTTTTACTGTTAATTTACAACAGTGCCTATGACTTCATGTTCTGGCTATTAAGCCTTTTTTTCTGTCAGGCCCATTGTTTAATTATGCTTTTAATCTGCAAAAAATGTAATCAGGTGATGTTTATGCACACAGCTGTCAGTGGTGGGGTGGTCTGTGGCTAAACATTACTCTGTCCATGGTTGTGACACCTGAGCAAGCAGTAGGTGCTGGCTTGGAGCAGCTGAAAAGGCAAAAGCAAGAGTTGTCTAATGGAAGAGACTGGGCTGGCTCTTGTCTTGTTGAAATGATTTAAATCAATTCAGGACAAGAAGCAGTAAGCAGAGTTTTCCCTGTTTGCAAGCTAATTATTAGGGGTTTATAACACGATACATTGAACCTATTCTATTTGAGCTGATTTCCTAAGGAAGATCTTGGGGATTCAGATTCATCTGAGTGTCAGTGCCAGACTTTGAATAGGCAAGACTTGAAAGCTGAGGGTTCTATCCTCATTGATTGCAGTACTGAGTCTGCCATGAATTTCTGTCTAGACCTGCTTTCAGTGCAAAATGCTGTGGGGTAGAGTAAAAAGGAGAATGTCAGAGCTATCTAAGAAGCCCAGTGTGTCTGCATCAGGAAGAGGGAGGTTTAAAACTAGTGATAAAATTGAAATAAATTCAGTCTTTGCAAATGTGTGCCTTCTCATAGGCAAACTGCTGTTACCCAATTTGCTTTTGAAAGGAAGGTGAAGGAAGGCATTTTTTACTGTCTGATTAGAAATCATAGAAAAGGGAAGTGGTCTTCCTAGTTTTGCTTATGTTTTAAATTAGAAGGAAATTATAATTGAAGTGTTTATTTATTTTACAGTTCTGCTTATTGGGTGAAAACTGTGGCGTAGGTTGAGTAGGTTAGGAAAAAAGCAGTGTCACTAGAATTAGTTGTTGGCTTATTTTTAGAACATATAAATTTTCAAAAAAATGCTACAACTTTATAAAAGTAATAATTCTCTGACAAGTGTGTTCTATAGACAGTGTTGAAAGCCCTCTGCTCTTATTTACAGTTCCACTTCTATTTTCCTTGGGTTTAGCCTATCAAACTAAAATGAATATTTTTAGGTTTTTTCTTCCTTTTTGTTTTTTTTATGCTCACAAAAAAAGCACTGGGAGTCCTAGAAAGCCTATTGTACTAGTCTGCATAAATGCTAAGAGCAAACTAGAAACCTTCCCAAATTACCTAGAATGTGTAATTTCTGTTAAGCTATATGCTGCAAGAGGCTGTGACTCCACAGACAGAAAACTCCTTTAGGAGTCTGGCTCATTATCCAATAATTTCTGCTTGAATTGCACTCTTGGTGTTGCGTCAATATTTAGTGATTTACATGCTGCTAAACAGAGCACAGTTCTGGAAGGAGCTATTTTCCCAGGCCTCCGAGGGCTGAGCTGTAATGGGGATGTCCCTGCTCATTCCAAGTGTGCGCACTGACCATATTTTATGCCCTGTTTCTCTTCTGCTCAGAAACAAGCAAGATAACAATCCATAAGTCTGTCAGTGTGGACATCATGCAATTACTCTCTCAGCAGATGCTCCATCTATCATTAATGAAACAACTAGGGGAAGAAATCTTTAGCTCATTGTTAGTTACCTGACTAGTTTGGAGCTCTGTTACAATGCCTGCTGCAAATAAATTTGAGCTCTATCTTAGAGTTTGTGGTGGATATCAGAAATTCCTGTTCTTGCCCTCAGCTAGAGCAGTTTCTGGTTTGTGATTACACTGCACAGTGTGTTGTTAGAATTATGGGTTTAGTGTCTTGTCAAATGGGAGTGTCTCCTATCTTTCACTCTAAGTACTCTTCATTCGAAATAGTCTGCTTCTGACTGAATTTATTCTCCTGAAAATCACTCCCTGCTGAGCCCACCACCCTTCAGCTAAAATACTTGGGTTTTGTGAGCATCAAAGCAGTATCAGCACTGGACATACCATACCACTGGCACAAATGGATATAGGTCATGTACAAAAGTTTGAAAACATTTTTGTTTTGGAGGAGCAATGTAAAGAAAAGCATGGAAATTTTTCTTTGAAATTCAAAAAATGCTGTCTATTCTTAGATTCAAACATTTCCATTATATTCATCCATCTCAGTATGTGTGCCTTTGCTCCTCATTGGCACCAGCTAAAACTAATGCCATTAGGAAAGCTCCTAAAAATGCTCCTAAAAGAAGAAAGCTCTTAAAGCCCCTTCTAACAAAATTTTGTCTCTTACCTCTTTACAGTGCAGTCCTGTGGATGGAGTATAGGGTCCTTTTGGGGAAAATCTCAAGGAACTCCTTCTGATGACATCAAACCAAACAGAAGCAGAATGGAGAAAACAAGATGATCCCAAAAGATTGTGCAGTTGCAGAGTTGCTGAGGGTGGAGGGGAGAGCTCCTCTATATAGTGTCCTCCTTGCTCTGATAGCACATTATCAGCTCAGTCACACAACAGAGCAGGGGAGAGGACACCCTGGCACTGAGGAGCAGTCTTCATCCCAGCTGAGCTGTTGGCACTGGGAATGCTGCTGCTGGTATAAATATGAACATCCTGCATGAATATTCCAGTGTTCATGGTGCTTTCTGAAGGCCGCTACTGAACTCCCAGCCGTGAACACAGACTCCTTGGAGTCCCTTGATTATTTTAGGAGAGTGGAGAGAAGCATTGTTTGGGGGAAATCTAGTATTAATAGACACAACAGGGCATTTCAGAATGGGATAATTCCATAATGGTGGGAGTGGGGAGGGGGGAAGAGAGGAGGCTGCTATGGTAACAGCTTAGCCTGTCCAACACTTCCCTGTGCTTGCAATAGAGGAGCGTCTGTGGGAGGGCAGAGGGTTTGTGAGTGGGGAGAGGGTCGATAGTGGTTTATCAGTACAAATGGCTGAAGGCATTTCATTCAGCTGAATGAGAGGGATCTCTTTCAGGACACTTGCTTCAGGGTCCCCATGTCCTGCCCTGTATAATTACTCTGCATTTGACACTGCTGAATAAAATTGATGCCTTTATGCTGAGATGAGCACAGCTGCATGTTTCCCTATAATGGAGTGCTGTTTGCTTTTTCTGGACTCTGTCTGGGCAGACAGTAGTTCCCACCCTGGACAGAGACACTTGCTGACAGGAGGACTCAGATTTGGAGAGAATAATAACGATACTTAGACAGGCGCCTGCCAGCTGAGGGCCATAAGTGTTTGAGGTCTCACAACAACGTCTGTGTTGTATTCTTACCCTCATTCTACAGATCTAAGGGTAAGTGATTCATCACAGCAGAATTTTGGAAAGGACCCTGCGAAGAACCCACTGCTTCATACTTAAATCTGCCCTTTCCTTTTGAACATTTCTTTTTGTCTGGTATGTTTTGAGAATGACCTGTAAATCTCAGCAAGTGTTTGACATAGTGATAGAGTGAAAGGAATCAAGCAGACTTGTTAGTTTTGGGACAAAGCAACCCACAGAAGTCATTCGTCTATCATTTTTGTTTTATCATAAATTCTTCTCAGCACACAGTGTTGCAGCTAGAGGGTTAGGCAGTAGGCAAGTAAACTAAACAGCTTCTCTTCAGAGCTCCCAAATATTGGGATAAAACTGGTGGGTTCCATCAGCCTTTACACAAGTTTTTTTATGCTTTTGTCTTAAGTTTTTCTACCAGAAACTTGCTTTATCTACCTATTCAGGAATGTACTTGCAATGTATTCTAAAACGTGATAAGAACACAGTTGCATTTACCACACAAAATTGCAAATTGCATAGTTATTTTCTTTGACTTAAGACTAAAAGGAATTTGTAGGCCAAAGAGCCAGCATTCAATAGTCTTTTGTTTGTCCTAGCTATTGAAGACTAATGAATCCATCCATGGTAAAGGCATGCAAGCAATGCACTTTGGTTTAATACTTTTTATTCTCTGTCCTTGACTCCCTCGCAGTGCTATAATGCCTCTGTTATGGTTAGATCCCATGGTTAGTAACAGAGAGAGAGTGTTGCCACCTTTCCTTGCCCAGCTATCAAAAAAGATCTAAAGGGTTGGAAAGGATTCCTGGAAGGATAACTCTGTAATATCTCTGATGGGATGTAAACCAATGAATGTTGAAGGAATATTCCAAGGAAATACAGCTCTGTGACTGCTCTATCCACATATTCTTCTCTGTCCAACTGGTGTAAAATACTGGATACCAAAGTGAGTTATGTTTAATCTGAGCTTGAAAGACACTTTTGTTAAATAAAGCACTTCCTACAGTATGCACTGTATGTTGTTTTAAGAGAAAGTGGGTTTTAACATTTTATTTTCTTTGCATTGTTCAACCAGGCATCTGTGCAGGCCATGCCATAACCGTGAAAAAGCCAAGGGACTGGGCAAGTACATTTGTCAGAAGTGCCACTTGATAATTGATGAGCAGCCTCTGATGTTTAGGAATGATTCCTACCATCCAGATCACTTCAACTGTGCCCACTGTGGGTATGTTCTCATACTGTAAACCCTGACAAAAAAGAGAGAAACAGTTCAGTCAGCACTGCAGTCCTTCCCAAGGCCTGAACTTTGCTGCCTTCACATTGTTGAACACACAGAAATTGGGTAAGGAGAAATTGCATTAAAATTGAAAAGCCTACAGGAACTTTAGTTTTATTTTGCCATTGAATATTCACTTATTCTAGCCTTGAATGACACTACTTTGTAATGAAAATGAAAATATTTCCTCAGTATAAACCTATCTGAAAAGCCATGTGCAGATTACCATAGTAGTGTTGTCCAAAGATAGCAGTTACCAGGCTATTCAAAATAGTTTCACTTTGAATTCCTTCATAGAAAAAAAAAAGATAATTTGGTGAGCTGTGTCAGTGTTCTGGCACAGGCCATTACCATGCTGGTACTGTCTGACCTGAATTACTTGTCACAAAGGCAGTGTAACTGGGGCACAGTACTGCCCTAGACTGGGTAACAGTGCAAGTAAGTGGCTCAGTGTTGAGCACTACTGGGATGGACCTTGTACCTGAGCTTTCCAGTTCAAAGATAGTTCGAGTCTTAGCATGGCACTGCATTGTTCCATGTAAAAGTGCACCTTATATTTCTGCAAGAATATGAAGGTGAAGACGTGATGTTGCACATATATTCTTGTCTGGCAAACTGAGAAAGCAGTATTAGAAAGATGAGTTGACAATAACTGTATTTCACTGGCTTAACTTAATGACTCTGCATTTGTGGCATGAATGTTGCCTAGGTTAACTTTCAAGTTTAGTCTTCCAAAACTTCATCCTGGGCATTAAAGGGCTTCACTTGGTCTTCTTCAGGGAATGTTTGTGTTTCAGGAAGGAGCTGACTGCCGAGGCTCGAGAGCTGAAGGGAGAACTGTATTGCCTCCCGTGCCATGACAAGATGGGGATCCCCATCTGTGGAGCCTGCCGCAGGCCCATCGAGGGACGAGTGGTCAATGCTCTGGGAAAGCAATGGCACGTTGAGGTGAGGCCTCTCCGAATCTGAAACTTCCCTCAAGAACCAGTTTGGAAAAGGACTAGTGCTATTTGGAAGCTATAGATAGATAGGTGGGTGATCTGCAATAGACAAATGCAGACAAAACCCAATTGCTTATGTTTCAGGCTGTCTTCACCTGTTGTGTATGAATGAGTGCAGCAGGGCCATCAGGGTTCCTAAGAAAGCTATGCGCTCGCAACTGTTATAACCTTTATTTTAAAGTGCCTGAGTTGCATTGTAAAGATTCTTGCAGAATATGGTTCACTGGACAGCATTTGCTAACTAATGCATTTCCATATTTGCTGTGGTGTAAGATATATCCTCTCCAGTTGCAGTTAACAGGTATATAATGATGTTGGAATTTCTACTGCAGACAGAGCCAGTGCAATTCCTGCTGCCTTTTCAGTTTGTTGTTTCTGTAACTTTCAGTTGAGTCATCACAACTTCCTCTGAATTTTTTTAGTGATGTATGTTTTCAGTCATTTAAGCCTCCTAGGACTTGAACTGAGAGATGCTGCTGCTCATTTGAAGTGTACCCATACCAACTATGTTTTGTGTTCCTGTTTCTCTTCTCTGAAACAGGAAAGATAATAGTCCACAAGTCTATCAAAATCCAAGCTGATTGTCCTTCCAGCAGGTCTTCTACTTATCTTTAATACAACTCTTAATTACTGTAGAGAACTACACATCTCATCTTTTCTTTTGCTTTCATAAAGATTTTTCTGTCTGCACTTCATTAAAGCGTTAAGAGGCAACAGTTTTAAACAGAAAGAGGTAGGTTTAGATTAGATGTTAGGAAGAAATGGAGGTGAGGCACTGGAACAGGTTGTCCAGAAAAGCTCTGGCTGCCCCATCCCTGAAAGTGTTCAAGGTCAAGTTAGACAGGTCTTGGAGCAGCCTGGTCTAGTGGAAAGTGTCCCTCTCCATGTCAAAGGAGTGGAATGAGAATGATCTTTAAGGTCCCTTACAACCCAAACCATTCTATGATTAAGTGTCATGTATTAAGCCATGATTTGTAGCCATGTAAGTTCATCCCTGGTGATGGGAAAGTCACTTTGCCTACCATGGAATATCTTTTTGGTTTCTACAGCATTTTGTTTGTGCCAAATGTGAGAAGCCTTTCTTGGGACACCGACACTATGAGAAAAAAGGACTGGCTTATTGTGAAACTCACTATAACCAGGTAAATTCTGCCATCTACATATGCTGTAGGAACTTGCTCTGACCGCTAAATGCTTTTTTACATTTTAACTATGCAAAGCTGTGCAGATTTTGCATAATCGAAATTTGTACAGGCAATGCAATATTAAGAAATTTGTGAGATTTAACAGAAAAAAAAAGCTTTTCTTGGTAGATGGAAGAGCAAACAGAAATTCTAAGAACAGAATAGAAATGTCTTGGGGATACTGATTTTAATTTGTGCCATTGACAGAAAAGCACTGACCATGGGTTGTGATTAAAATCCCTGTAATTGTACTTCTAAACTATTTGTCTGGGTGTCTTTGATAATACTTTCTTCCATGGGCCTGAGACAACTGTTATGTTGTCTAAAGCATAGAAAAGTATGTTTCAGAAGCCAGTCAAACCCTATTTTCTTCTGTATGATTCTAATGATAAGCTATGAGTTTGGTATTTTCTTCTGTCCAGTAAATGAGGTAAGTGTTACTGTTTTGATTAAAAGCTCTGGGTTTTACTTTGGGGTTCACAGTTGAGCATCAGGAGATGTTTGTCTACAGTGAACATCATACTCTACCGAACCTTTCTTCTCCAGTTGCCACATGTACAGGACTTTTAAGATCCCATAACAGTGGTAGAGTGTGAGGCATCGACAAAAAAGGTTTTATATCATTTAGTCATATGAGATCCAAAGGAACATAGACTATTTGGCAAGTATATGAGAAGTTATTCAGAAGATTTAAATTGGTATATCTGGGGGCTGCTGCAGTATCTGGGAATTCTTTGATTGTTAGGATTTAATGTTCACGCCAGCTGTGTATTTTGGGGAGCATGAGTAGTCAGCAACATGAGTTCCTGTTCTTATTTCTTTTTTTGTGCAGCTTTTCGGAGATGTCTGCTACAACTGCAGCCATGTGATTGAAGGAGATGGTGAGATTTGTTCTCTCCTCTTTTTGGGTTGCTGTCCTTGTTCCCTTTGTTAGTGCAGCTGTTGCAGTCCCACAGTTGCAAGGCACCAGTGTTTGTTTTCACATCTGGCCTTGTTTGAATTTGGATATAAATCTGAATTCAGATAATCTGGCAGTTTCCTCTTACTTTGTGCTTTTGCTTTTGCAGTGGTATCAGCTCTTAACAAGGCCTGGTGTGTGAATTGCTTCTCCTGTTCCACCTGCAACATCAAGCTCACACTGAAGTAAGCCAGTGTTTATATTTTGGACAATGAGAGGCATTTGCCCCTAAGACAGGGTATCAGCTTGGGGGAGCCATGAACCCCAGAGCCTCTCTGAGGAGCAATATGCCTCTTCTCTCTGGGAGCAGGTGCTTAACAATTCCACTGATTTCAGCACTAAAAGGGAGCTGGCACAGCATCCTCTCTGATTTATTTTTCTTTATTAATCTGTTCTGTAAGAAGGTTGGGTAAGAGAACTCATTCAGCAGTACAAATGGAAGGCTCTAAACTTTGAGGAACTGCCTGTCCTGAACAACATGCAGCCTCCAGGTCTCCTAAGTCTGCATACTCCCTTCAATGACAACATTTGCTATTGCATATATTATTTTGAAATAAAATACTGTGCTATTTACCTCAAATACATAGAAGAGAGGCAGGAAATAGCAATCCTACATTATTCCTTTCTCAGGTTCAAACTGTTATCCTGCTATGTTGGGTTGGCTCCACTGGTCTTGTATATGAAGGAGCTCTAATTCGTCACAAAGAGGATCTTTGAAGTGACACTTGAATTCTACAGTAACAAAATTACTGAGATTGTTACATACAAATATATAGCAAAATCTTGCTCCTTATTTAACTAGTGATGCTAAAGACCCAAGTTCCCTGGTAAGAACTCAATCTCTGTTCTTATATCACCTGATGAGGAAATGAGTGGTTTCATAAATGCAGTAGAACACAAACAACCATATTTTAGATGTAGGTGCATGGAGATTTGAATTAGTGAAGCATATAGTTTTTAAATACCATTTTAATAATTGTTCTTTGTGTTAAAGGAATAAATTTGTGGAGTTTGACATGAAACCTGTGTGCAAGAAGTGCTATGAGAAATTCCCTCTGGAGCTGAAGAAACGTCTGAAGAAGTTGTCAGAGCTGGCATCCAAGAAGGCCCATCCCAAGGCTCTAGATTTAAACTCTGCTTAAACAGGTCTGCCAGTCTCCTGACTGCACTCTTCCAAAAGCTGCTGCTCACTGCAGCTGTTCATTACAAAGGCAGTTACTAAGAAGTGAAACCAAAGATAAGTAGTCCCTTCCCTTTCTTCTGGTAATGTTACTTGCATCTAGACTGTCCCTTTTCTCAAGCAACTGTCTATTAACACTGTCAGAAAAGAGGAATATGGTTTCTGCTTAAGCAGTTTACAGGCTGGTTATTAATTTGCTAATAACAATGCTTTTTGCCTTTGTGGAATTGCACAGTTTTTCTTTCCTCAACTGAACTGCAGTTCTGTCTCCATTCCTCTTAGCCTAAGGAACTTGGAAACAGTGGTTGAGTATAGGGCTGGAAGAAATGTCTGATTTGCTCTTTTTCAGATAAAATGTCAAAATTTTTCTTCTTACTGTGGGTGAAGAAATTTTTAGGTTTTTTAGTATATAGGCAAATATTCTGAAAGTTGTGACTTTGCCACATGCAAGAAGCTCTGGTCTTTCTCCAGATTCCTACCGAGAATATATGGGTGCCCTACAGTCCTTCTGGTTTGCAGGTTTATTGGAAAAGCCCAGGAATCAACAGCTATGGCATCTGCACTGCCTGCTTGTCTGTCTTAGGCCCAGTGCTAGGAGAGATGCAAAAGTTTGCTTTGCTGCTTTGCTGTTCAGTACTGAGAAGATTTCAGTTGCCAAGGCCATGTCAGCCTCTTCAGAGCAGTTGGGTTCCCGTCGAGGAGGAGATGGCTATGGGGATATGAAACTTTTTATCAGAACTAAATCTATTAATTTTCTTTGTTCTCTGCCACTATATGGCCACTAGAGCTTTTGCTGGTCAACAAAAAGCATGTCCTGTCCACTGGTATAGCTGGTATTTCTTGAGGCAGTGTGGCTGGAGCCTTCATTATTTTTTGCAGAGGGAAATCAAATTGATAATATGGTACCAATTTAGGCACTTCAGTTTCCCTGTTCTCACTTTATTTGAGTATAGGCTTGTTGGTCGCACTCCAGAAAGTCCAATTACATGAAGGAATATCTAATGTTTACAGTTTGTAGCAAGTGTGGTCTTATGCAGAAAAAAACCCCAGAAAGTAGTTTTAAAATTTTTTACCCAAATAAGATTTTCCCATCACCTTTCTTCTAAAGACCTGAGTGTACTGAGAGGATCTCAGCCATGAATGTGTACATCTCAAGCATATAGTCCTGCTCTGTAGTTTTGCCTGTCACCAGTGAAGTTTCACTGGTCCTACTGTTGCTGCTACTACAACCCAAGGTGCTGAGAAATTTACTGGTTTTGAAAATTCTTAATACTTCTTTAGGGGTGAGCCATCAACAGTGCTGTTCCTGAGCCCACCTGCATGTTCTATAATCACAGTGAGCTTCAGAGTCCTCTGGAGGCATCCCCCATATTTTATTGTGCTAAAATAATCTGAGCAGCCTGAAAATCCCTTTCTATGAACAGTTGTGAGACTTGCCTGTTTGTTAGGCTGACAAGCACTGGAGGACTGCTGTCCCTTGCATGATTTAAATCTTCCAAAAAGTGGCTAGTTTAGTAGGCCAGGCCAACACAGCAGTTGGGCCTAGGCACCACCTTGCAGCCCCAGGTGAATCAGCTAGCAAGAAGCTAAAGCTTCCTCATTTCCTGTATGTGTGAGCAGCAACTGGATTGGGGCAGTAATCTACCTTAAAATTGTGTTAACACACTTGCAGGATCTCCTACCCATGGAACTGCACACCTGATACCACAGCAGTGGTGGGAAACACTGGTTAACTGTGTGCAGATCAGAATCCTGCATGTGAGAGCATCTCTTAGATCCTCATTGTCTTTGCTAACTCAGTTTCCTTCACCTGCTTTCCTTTTTGTTGCCCTAAGTTACCATAAACTTTTACGTGTGTTATACTGCATCCACTGTAACACTGATGAGGGGATAGGCCTAGGTTTAACAGTAAACTCTTCCATCCTTTCCTGGTCACAGTCTTTGTAGATTCCATAAGAGCAGCTGCTTGTGTCACTGCTTTAGGAAAACACATGGCTGTTCACTCTTCTCTCACTAGCCCTAAAATGGACTTTTAGTTAAGGGCACAAAGAGCATCATGTCTTTTGGTGCAGCAGTATGTGGCCTTTGTAAAGATCCATCCTGTAAACCTATTGTTGGCACTTTGTCACAGCATGAGAAACACAAGAAGTGCTGCTCTAGGTTTCATTCAGTTTGTTACGCAGATCCTTCTCAGCATAAAGCATTCTGGTTAGTTCCTGTAATCTCAGTCCCAGGCCATGCCTTGTGCAGAATCTGAGCACCTGTGTACCCCCAGCCTCCTGACAGGAAGATGTAGGAACACACAGCAGCACGTTTCTGGTAGACAGGGAAGGTTAGTAAGCAATAGGCAATATTCTTTCAGTGGCCATTCAAGTTAAGCAATGGAAAACATATGTATGTGGAGGTGAATGGAATTACTTTTGTAGTGCAAGTAGAGATTTAGTGTGTGCTCTTACCTTGTCTCATGCTAGAAATCCAGCAGACATAGTAAGCTTCAGAGTTCAAAGGAGAATTGGTATCATTCTCTTTGATAAGGTGTTCAGTTCTCTGGGACTTGGATTATGTCCTTATCATCAGGACATTTTGAAAAAATTAGTGGGTGGAAAAAATCATCATAATCCCTGATCTCAGTATTAGTGGAGGGTGATAATCTCTTAGTATCTCTTAATTTACAATTTTTTCACAATTATTTTTCTTATACTTCTGCTGCCGATAGCCTGCAATGTGCAGAGTTACAGTAGGGAATATTACTGACCTACCTTTTGTGGGAGAGTGGAATTGAAGGAGTAGAAGAAATCATATAAATAGTTTTAAAAAAATGCATCTTCGTCTACTCCTGTGAGTCTGCTTTTTAAAAAGCAAGTAGAATATACTGCAAACTCATGAGTTCTCCCTAGGCTGTTGATAGGCTGACAGCTTTGTTTTCTTTTGTAATAAGTAAAGTCAAGGTGTCAGTCAGAAATAAGCTGCATGCTTTTTTCCATTGCTGTAAATAGACATGCTGGCCAAATTCATCCTAAGTATCACAGCACTGGAGAGTAGAAATTTATACCAAGGTTGAACTTGGCTCAGAAGTCTATAGTTACTAAAAGCTGTTGTGTCATTCTATACATTTATAGTTTACATTCTTATTTTTACATAATTAAAATCACTAACATTAACCAAGCACTTGAAAATGGTTTTGCTTTCTGAAAGCAGTATCTGAAGCTTGTTTGTATTCAAAGTTTATGCTAATCACTTGCAGTATTTCTTTATGGCAACTAATCTGCTCTCTAGAGTTTGCATCCTGCTGTTTATTTTTACAGCTGTCTGTCCAATGTTGGCAAATACTGGTCAGCCTTTGTTACAGAGGGTTCCTGATGTCGGTCACCTCAGCAGTGGTTGGATGCTGAAGGAATAGATTGCTGGCAAACATAATAAATGTGGCTGTACTAGTCTGTAAAGCACAGTTAAGTGCTGAGGGTGTTATAGAGTGAGAAAAGAATTAGCAGCCTTGGTTCAGGCCTTGATGAACAGTGTGTGTTGCGCACCGTGTAGAGCTCTCATTTTATCACATATGGCTTGTGCTGTCTAACCAAAATGTGTGATTTGGATTGAAATATTGTAATACTGTACCTTTGTATGTTCCTATAATAAAGTTAACTGTAATACATTTTAAATCTACCAAAAAAAAAGTAAAAAATTTGTATAATGTACAGTTAAAAAATACTGCATTTGCAATGCTGAGCCAGAGAGCATTACCAACTCTAAGGAACCCTGGGGATTGCCCAAAACTGAGGCACTGTAGTAGTGAATTCACGTTTTGAATCTGTGCTGCTTGTGTGGTGATGTGTTGGTTGGTGAGGATGTGCGGAAAGAGGTATCATCCTTTTAGAGGCTGTGTTGTACAAATTGTGATGTGTATATGACCAGCAGATGGGATGCTATGATAATTTACAGGCTGTAGTGAATATTTGGTTTAGGTTACATGGATCTAGAGCAAATATTCACTTTTCTTGTTAAGGAAAGGACATTGAAGTTGATTTTCTGCAATCTTTTATTTAAAAACCAGAAACAATACAGTTCGGCTGCAAAATTTCCTTCTGTACAGGTGAATTATTGAATGCCTCTCACTTATCGCCAGTTAGATCAGACACAGGATAACAAAACCACTACAAGTAATGAATCTCCAATGTTTCCATTGCCAGCAATGGGCATTACAGCACGAGTGTCTAATTGCTTGCAAAAGGATCACTATTCTGACAGGTGTGGCACTCCTTTAGATGCACAGAGAGAGTGGGGCTCTTCCCTGCCATCCATGTACAAAACTCCTATCACCATTTGAATTTTACACACACACACACACACACATGTCTGAGGGAACAAGGGAACCATTGTGCATCCATTGGCAAAGTTGAGAGATCAGGCAAGAGTTGCTTTTCCAGCACTGCCAGATTGTGTCTCAAGGAACTTGGTGTAAATGCTTTAAGACATATCCATGTTTCACTGTGAGCAAGAGAAGTACTTTTTCTCTGAGGGGGATCATCTCAGTTTACTCCCACCACAGTGCATATCTGCTTTAAACACTCAGCACTCTGGTTCCTATGGGACCAAAGCTATGCGTCTAAAAAGGTCTGAGAGATGAACATAAGTGTTGAATCAAATTTTACCACTCAAATTGTCTGCTGAACAGGAAACAGAATCAGGAGTTTAAAGCTATTTTTGTCTTACGAAGGAATGTCTGCATAACTCCAAGCTGAGAGCATTTTTATAGAGCAGAAACGTTTGTTTTCAAGAGATGTCTGTTAGGCTGAGTTCTTCAGTTCTGATTTGCACTGAACAGTACATCTATAATTTGAAATAGGAGCAACTAAAAGTAATGGACCCAAAATCCAGATTAATTTCAAAGCTTATGCTTACTAGAAGCTGCATAGTAAAAGCAGTTGCTAGTTTCCAAGAGCATATAAAAGGTGGAAAAAAGAAGACTTTAACCAAGGCAATGGTAAGTCATGGGACAGCCTGCTAATTTAGCTATACGCACGAAGGGCAGTTACGTTCTGTAACTGGCTGTCCTAGGCTACTGTTACGTGCAGTAACAGTAACCTAGGGATCTAAGGATGAAACCCAGCACTTACCTTTCAAAATGTCCTGTTATCTATTACTGAAGGGCATTTCTCCACTCTTAGAATTTCCAGTAGGAGAAAAAATATTACCTTTGTTTCCAGACTCATGGAGTTTATGCATGTGGTAAGAGCATATACAATAAGGGTCATTCTTTCCAAAAGGAAGACAACGCTTAATGTGTGTCTCTCTTTGAATGGCGGAGATTCAGGCTATCAGGCTAACCTCATAGGGTTCCCCTACTCCCATATAATATTACATTCTGTCTATGCTTTCTCTAAATTCAAAATCTGAATGGAACTCTCATAGTGCATCTAAGATAGACAAGTGTTACAGATACTTGAAAGCACATGCTCACTTGAGCTTTTCTCATAGTAATCTTTCAGCAACTCAGTTCATTCAGTGTGTGATCAGAAGACTGATCACCAAGATTAATATTTTTTAAATGGCATTTCTTATAGGAGATGAAATTACAGTTTGGCACAAATACAGGTCCCGGGTTCTATCCCTGCTCTCAGTCTGGGAGGTTCTTTTGCTTGTTTACAGCATTCATGAGCAGGCGTACATAGGATGTTAACAGGTCATCCATTTTGTAACCCTGTCAGGAAAGAAAAAGGTCTTAAATCTCTCAGAGAGCTCCAGAAACAAAAATAACTATCATTTCTTCCCTGGTTTATCTTCTTAGGTTCTTCCCTGCACGAACATCTCTTCCAATAGCTGTCACTGTTTTAGTAACAATTTCCTCTGCTCTCATAGATATTCAAAACTTTACAAAGCATAGCTCTGCTGTCTCCCCTGTATTCACTCTATAGCTTGACTTGTACTCTAAGATTCTTGTATTTAAGAATCCAAGCTTTTGTGTCAGAGAAGTTACCCTTCAAGTGTTTTTGTTATTTTTACAAATCTACCATTTAATATTAATACAGTGATGCTTCTCTGAGTCTTTGGACAGTCTGAAACCAAATCTTAGAAAGGTGGTACCACTCCTGGAAAAATAAAAAGTCTTACAAGGCTGGCTTTCCTGCATAGATGGAGGCAGACATGCAAGACAAAAAGCCTCTTACATACTTACGCAGTCTTAACATCTCAAATGGATAGAATTTTGATGTATGGGAAGAATTTGGAAAATTACTATTTTTTTGTGTCCTGTGTCTTATATCTTTGCATCAGATGGCATTATATAGCACTGAATCAGTTCTAAATGGCAATTTTTTTGACGCAGTAGTGAATGCTTTTTGTGTCTGCACTGATATTTATCTGTTTTGGCACCACTGTAGAAATTCTGGATATAAAAGAAAAGTTAGGAGGTTATTGTCCAAGTTGAGAAAACTCTTCTTACCAGAGATGTCTCACATAAGAGCCGGTTTCCTCGTACCAGATTCCCTATTGTCATGTGAAAGTATGTGCTCCCACTGCTCCAGTTGGAGATTTTATTGAAGGGATAGACTGTCAAAATATCCTGTAAGGGGAAACAAACTGAATTATAGAACATTTCTCAAATGAAAACAGGCTGCTACATAAGAAAATCTGTAGAGCCAGAGCATTCTTTTTCTTTCTCACTTCATTTATAAACACAGTGGATCAAGGTAGTACTTGTATCTAGACTAGTGGTATATTTTATTTTCACTGAGCAGGTGAATCTTAATCACACTAATGAGACTTCCTTTCATTATATATTGATCTCTGCCTTAGCACACTACCATTATATCTACAATAATCTAAAACTTGCTGGATAATTGTTTCATTATTAAAAGCACATAGTGTTATTCCCTTTTCCTGGGAACTTGGTAAGACCAGTCCTGGGCTTAGACAGCAGCTAAACACTGCCAGTCAGCCTGAGCTTTTAAACAGCTGGGGTTCCTGCAAAGTGTTTTTCTGAAGCAGGTGCACTGCCCATCCATCTGCCTAATCTTGCCACTTTGCCGAGATGCATCACGATTCTCATATCTTTTCAGAGATGCTCTACACTGTTTCCTTTCCAGTACAGAAACTGCAAAGAACTAACTTGAGGCAGTAAAAATTTCTTATGTTTCACACAAAAAATGAATAGAGGGCCTCTATTGTCTCCTATAATTCCTGGACGAGGTCCTATTGCTGTCCCTAAATAGCACTGTCAGTTAAATCCTTCCTTCCATAGAATTGTGAAAAACAACTGTTACCTTTGTCTTCTGGTGTATCAGTGAGACTCCTTGCTTGTTGATTGCAATCAGCACAATCTCTGGGAAATTTGGCTCTGAGGCTTGCTGTAAACAAGTAACACATCAAGATAAACACAAAATGAAGAAATTATCTGTATGAGGTGCACAGTGACCTTTAACTGTGTCCAGTGCTGCTTGTGCTCTTTCCCAAATGAACACTGAAACCTCTTGGCCATATATTGATGACTTGAGCCACTGCTACATGAAAGCAGAATCAGGCCCATTATTTACTACACTGATGACAGGCTTAATGGCTGGTTGCAAACCAGTTAAGGGAACTTAAGAGCCTAGCGAGGAGAAATTAAAGGTAGCAAGTGGGAAATGATTCTTGGGAGGTATCCTCTCTGGAATGAGAGGATTAATACAGTTCTCTTCTAAGGGAAGAGTCCCCAAAGAGACAAGATTTGACAGCATTTTGTTGTGAAGAGTGATGACAGGACTAACTGCCTGCAGCTACTACGTAGTTGTAATATAGGTATTATAACTGGAACAACAACATAGCCAGTAAACAACAGACATAGTTCAGAATGGATAAAGAACCCACCTGCCCACTTTGAAGGAACTGAGTTCTTCTCAATAGAAATTCAGGAATTCAGAGGAATTTCAGAAATTCACAGGAATTCAGCTTTATAATGTATTTTCACTTATGCAGATATGGAATTACAGTCAGCCTGTATCCCCCAGTACTGATCTGCCACCAAATCCACTCAGACAGGCCTTCAAACCTACCTTCACCTCAAAGAAGGCTGATCCAAATGTTGGCCACCGGTGTATCATTTTCAAGAAGGCAATCTTGGCCTCATCCACAGTTTTTCCCTCATGTTTACTATATGCTGCAATAATGCTCTGTTTAGGAAGAGTAGATACAAAGCCTGTTCAGTTGGAGACAGGCAGGTTTCCAGACCCCAGCATTAGCACTAAAGACAGCACCAGATCATCACCAAGATCAGGTTTTATCCCCGAGTAACACAAGACTGAAAACAAAAACAGCCTGCCATGCCAGGGGGCAGGGTGGAGCCAGAACCCCACAGTGTTTCTTATTCATGTGCTGGGTGAAGTAGGCCCAGCAGCCCCAGGGAATGGACTTCAGGGTAGAAGGGCAATGTAAGATGAAACAAAAGAAAGGCAGCGTTCAGCACCCACAGACATGTATCACATCTGCTGAAACATGGAGGGTCAATTTTTCATCTGCATTTGAAATAGTGTTTGTGTGTCTTCTTCAGCAGACTAAGAAGTACCTGCTCAAACTTTCTTGCCTTTTCATGGATAAAAGAGCCTTTTACTGTAAGTAGCATGCAGATGGTGCAAGGAGTTTGATTTGCTTCCAAACTGTGCAATATTTGTGACATATCTTAATTTTCTTTTTCTGTCCAATATCCTCAAATTCCCAGTCCCATCACTGATTTCCCTATCTCTAACTCTTCTGGAGACTGGAAGTAGATTAGTATCTTCAAGAAAGATGCACATCTCAAATCAGCCATCCACACCTGCAGATATCTTTCAGAGCTTTGCTAGAGAGGATGCAAAATTGGGATTGTAAGAGCCAAATTGTCTCACTATCCTGCTGGCAAATCTAGCAATATCCAATAGCATCCCTCTAGTACTTTCAAAGATCATCAGCTCAAAAATGTAGTGTGGCTCCATGGCTGTCTTCTATCCCAAAGCTCTGCCTAAGTAGTATGACTAATGAAAGCTGATGTTCTTACCTTCTTCCATTCATCTGCTGAGACTGCTCGGAGCAGATTATCTGGCACCAGCTCCTTCAGGATTTTGGGAATGGTTGCCAGCTGTGAGCGATCATTGTTAAAGTGCACTTTATAAATCAGCCCTGCCAGCTGGACAGCTTCATCCTTGGAACACTTGTGGTAGCCTCTGAGGTACTTTGGCAGCTCCTGGAAGAGATCAGCTCTGAATCCAGGCAGAACAGGCTGAAGCAAAGACTGGCGTAAGCATTTTAAATCTGTGAGGTTAGGATGTGAGTCTTGCCAAGCACAGTCCAAGGATATCCCAAGAACTTTTGAATCCTGAAGGTTCTCAGGATGACCTTTAAAGGTCCTTTCCAACCCAAAACTTTCTGTCATTGTACAATTTATGGAGCAAGACAAGCATCTCCACTGAATAATTCGATAAGGGAGCTGTGCTCCTAACATACTCAGTATAGCTAAAGTGTGAACACTGTGAGAAATAAATCTGCACCTGAGGCTGAGCTGTGCCTTCTGGAGGCATTCCTCTGGAGGCTCTATAATGCAGGCCTTGGGGAAGGAGACTTTCTCAGGAGGGTTTCTTTCATTACACTCTATTTATGCTTTAAGGAGCTGCTTACTTGGTGGTAATGGAAAATGGTATCAGCTTTCAGGTCCTTCCCAGGAGTGACATTCAGCCACAGCTTTCTCATGAAGTACACCTCATACACCACAGTCATGGCAGCCCCTAGGGAAACCAGATCTTGTTAGTGATCTCTGTGTCACTGACAGTTTTTAAATGGCTTGTGAGTTTGTTCAGAAAAGTAATTCTGGTTTTAACGGTCACAGAGAAAGTTACTACCCAAAACTTACAAAAAGCCATTTTAGATTACCAAGAATTAGTAGTCAGTTCCTGGACACTGCTCACGCAGTGATCTGAGATGTGGGCTCTCCAGAGATGGAGGAGAAGCTGAGGGTGCCTGCAACTGAGTGTTTGTTCTTTCTTGGTGCTCATGACAGCTGCCTGCTGGCACACAACACACCTGAATTCTGGGACACTGATGCAAGTATGTACCCTGATGGCTGTGCTTACGTCAATGAATTGAGATTTAGTGCCCCCACATCTTTATGTTGAGATTTTCAGAGCTCCTAGCAGCTGTATCAGCTGTCAGGGGAGAAGTTGGAAAGTCTTAGATACAATGACAGAGCTGCAGGAAGTTAAACTTCTGCTGTCCTGAAATAAGCAAAGGTTATGATAAATTGATATGAAATTTGAGTGGAGTTTGATGTAGATTTCAAAATGTACGTTATGCATGGCAAGGAGCTAAGTGCAAGGAATAGCTGTTACAAGTATTACATTGTTTTATTCTAACAGGTGTTTCCCTGGCAACGTAACTTGTGCTTGGGTATCACCATGTAATAATCTGGTTAAAAATTTTCTAACAGCCCAAGGAATGTGTGAAGAACCTATTTACATGTGTTGGCTGATGCTTAATACTTGAGGATCAACCTATATCACTTGTGTGTATCCAGCTGTATGTTGTGGATACAACAGGTCAAAAATCTGTTAGCAATTTAAAGTTTCTGGAGAGACCCCCCACACAGAGATGCTCTGGTGTTTCTGACAGCCTGTGCTTGGCTGCTTTGGGTCACTGGATCTTGCTGCTGGTGCAGGCAGTAACCAGGTGTGTGCAAACAAAAATAATATAATAAGACTCTGATAAACACTTCTCAAGATGGAGTGAATCCTACTGGGCAAATCTGCTGCTTTCCCAGTTCAGCACAGCATGTCATGCAGCTTCTTGTCATACTGGCATTCTCCTTACCATCTTTCCCTGGTTTGTTTCTCCTGTTCCAGTCTGTCACCTGCCTTAGTGAGTCAAAGAAGTAGTCTGCTTCATTCTGACTGATCACCTGCAGAGAGAAAGGAGGGATTAGCACATCATATAAAATACTGCTTGCGCCAACATACCCAAATCCAAATATCAGTCTGAATTTTCTTTCCCTGTCTACAGTAAGAGGGCAGAATTACAGCAGGAAAGACAGAGATAAGGGGAAAGAAGTAGAGAGAGAGGAGGAGAAAGGTTTAATTTATTTACATTTCACATGGGGATTTTTACTGAGTCTTCTGTTGCTTTTTGCTTCTGAAGCTGCTTATTGAAGTCAAGCTGAAAATGCCTACTGTATTCTCAGCCATCTCCTCTTTGATAAATATTGTCACATACTGGGTTCCTCTTTTCAGGAAGGCAGCACATCAGAAACTCCCTGTGCTTGGCCTCAGTGCAGCTTTTGCTTTGATCATAGTTCCAGAGAGAAAGGATCTCTCAGCAAGGTAGCCAGATTAAGCTTCATCTCAAGAAAGGCAAGCTCTTGACAAACTAGAGAGCAGTCAACTGGTGCTGATTGCCCTTGCTCTCCCTAATCCCCAGTGGGCACTGTATATGTGGAGCATGTCTCTGGGAAAAGCCTGAGTGGAAAAAGGCTGAATCCAGCACTATGCAACAGCCAACTTAATACAATCCCAGCAGCTGCCAGAAAGCCCATGTCTTCTCTGCTTTTACTACCACCTGGGTATCAGCAGACTGATAGAAACTGCATCTTCACCCAGCCTCTTTGAGAGACTTAATTGTTGGGTGCTAAAAGTTTGAGTCTAGGTTGTATCTCCTCAGTAAGACAGAAGCAGTAATGACCTGCTCTGGTCCTTGGCTTCATGTGGTTGGTTAGGTGGTCTGGTAAAACAAGTAAGAGAGGAGGGGGTGTCTGGCTACCTTGTCACAGTTGACAAGAGTTACCTTGTCTGCAATCTTCACAAAGAGGCTAAAACCTTCCCAGGAGCTCAACTGCAATTTGGAAGCAATGTTCTGACACAGAGTCCGGATTTTGGTGTTTGTTCCCACATCGAATGTCTATGAGATAACAAGACTCTTGTTAGAGAGGAAGAAATAAGAGCACTGAATGTCCTCAAACATGCTCCTGGATGAACACGTCATGGCTAGAAAAATGGTCAAGGCTGGGAAAACAAGTAAGTGCTTACCTGTTCTGTTTCATTGGGGAAGCAAATCTTGTGTGAGATCTTAGTGTTGTTCTGTAAGATAGCCTCAACCTCCACAGGATGAGGTGCCCACTTCCTGCAGCCACTCCTGGAAAATGCCACCACCATCATAAAAGAGATCAGTGCTGGATGTTTAATCACTGAGGAGCTGAACAACAGTATTCCAGCTGAACAACAGACTCCACCCAAAATGCTGGTACTGTGTGATGGGGCGGGCTCCAATGGACCTTCACCCCAGTGAAATTCAGTGTATTAACATCAAGAAATTGATGGTCTTATTACCATATATATTAAAACTATTTTCTACTCTGCTGGGAGATTGCATGAATGAGGCACCTTCCTAGCCAGTACCATTGTCCCTTCTATGGATTCAAAAGCATTTTTCCTTACTTAAGTGTGAAGATTATGGCTACAAGGAGAAATACATTTTATTTAATTCTTGCATCAGGAAAAAGATATGTATTCAGATACAAAATTACTTATGGCACAGGAGGCAAGTACCAACAATGTTTGGAGGGCTCCTGAAAGTGTTACATTTTATATAAGAGCTGGAGAGCAATCACTGACTCAGGAACTCCTTAAACTGTACAAACCCAATTCTTTGAAATTATACCTCAGAACAGAGCTGCCTTTTAAAGCAAAGGAACTGGCCCTGAAGTCTGAGTCATGCCAAAACCTTGACAGTTAAGTGAAGACAAATCTAGCACATTACATCCTGGGGCTGGTATGTTCCTGCCCGCAGTGGCACAGAGCAGGCTGCTCAGAGATTTTGTACACCATAACTTATAGGCCAGACTCCTCTCACACTGGGTCAATATCTCAAGAAGAGGTTAGTCGGAATCCAGCTTCAGTTGTGTAGAGTTGAAAACTAATTTATTTTCCATTCAGTAAAGTAGCAGTTTCATTGGAAAAGGAAAACCTGACTGTAGCCAAGCTGAACAAGTTGTGCTTGTACCGTGCGGGCACTGTATGAAGTGTGGACTTGCCCTACTCAGTCACCTATTCCTGAACTGGCAGAAGGTGCTCAAGGAAGTGCAGCAGTGTGCTGGTTTAGAGGTA
>WBMV01006488.1:0-77850 GCA_013396655.1 Campylorhamphus procurvoides
TTAGAAAACAATGATGCTGGCATCCATCCTACATATTGCTGCTGATTTCCTCTCAACATCAAGCTTTTCTGTCATCTCTTTGTCAATAGAGCAAAATTCACCTAGGTGGGTGGGTGTTCATCATTCGGTAGGTTTCGTTCAGGTCTGGAACTACAGTATTTGCATCAGTGCGGTATTGCAGATGGGCAAGTGAAAATGGGAAGGTGTTGTGAATGGTGAAGCCACCTTGGTATATGGACAAAGCATTTAAGGAAAAATTTCTGTAAAGAGTGTGTGGGGAGATTACAGCCAGCCAGAGAAACTCAATTTTTGTAAGGTCACTTTTACTTCTTATTAAGCAGTAATATTTCTTATATTTCCAGAAATCTGTGTTGCTTCTTTCCCTTTTTCTTGGCTGGCTGAACCGAGTCAGATAATTTCTCAACTTCCAGAAATCGCCAATAGATTTTCTGTTGTTTACAAAGCTTACTGGTTTTTCTGCCACAAGAGGCTTCATAGACTGGTACCTCCATCATGTGGGGAAAATGCAAACTGCATGATCTTTGCATACAGTTTAGAGGCTTCAGATTCATTGTATCATGTACAACTCAAACATTATGTATAAAATGCTATCGGTTATACTTTGTGAAAATATTGATTGTTATTCGAAGTTACTATGAAAACATGAAACTTAAACTCCGAAGGCAATATTAGAATGTTGTATGTAAAAGAGCACAGAAAGCTGTCTTCGAAAATTTCACCTATGACTGGCAGATCTGGAACTCTCTGAGATTTTTGGCAACTTACTCAAAATCTGTTTATTTTTTTTACTTAAATATTTAGATTATTTTGATAATTTTTGAACTACTTAAATATTTTAATAGTTTCTTGCAGTTTTCTGGTTTTTCTATCTCCCAGTTTGTCAAGTAATTCACTTCCCGGGTCTCAAATTGAGCAGTCAGTCCATTTGCATTTTGACTTCTGTCCTGTTTGGAAATACATGCTTTGAGTTTTAAATATATCTGCTTGTTTGAGTTTGAATTTTAAGAAGTGAATTTTGAACACCACCTTGACATCTGCAGGGGCATTGTCAGTAGAACTTGGGTATGCCTTTTTGTATGTGATAGTCTCTGGGGGAAGCTGGGAAGAAGGAAATAATTTTCTTCAATGTGTTTTCCAAAGTGGTTAAACCTATTACTGTGACTTCCTTTTTGTGGGGGGCTTTTTTTTTTCCTGTTCACTTTGATTAGTGAAGTACTTTCAATATTAATATAGCTTAATTAGATGTTACTGGGTAATAACTGTTGAAATAAACTCAAGGCTTTTAGCATTACTGCTGTACTTTATCTCCTGAATGTTGCTCAGGAGTAGGAGTGAGCTTCAGGCAGCAGAGTTGGTACTTTGCACAGTCAATACTCCCTGGAACCATAGAGTGGGTTGGGTTGGAAGGGACCTTAAGGATCATCTAGTTCATGGGCAGGGACAGTGTCCACTAGACCAGGTTGCTCAGAGCCCCATCTAACCTGACCTTGAACACTTCAGGGATGGGGCATCCACAATTTCTCTGAGCAACCTGTTCCTCACCACCCTCACAGCAAAGAATTTCTTCTTAATAACCAATCTAAACCTACTTTCTTTCAGTTTGAAGCCATTTCCCCTTGTCCTATCACTGCAGTTCCTGATGAAGAGTCCCTCTTCAGCTTTCCTGTAGTCCCCCTTCAGATATTGGATCGTTCCTATGAGGTCTCCACGTAACCTCCTCTTCTTCAAGCTGAACAGCCCCAACTTTCTCAACCTGTCTTCATAGGGGAGGTGCTCCAGTCCCCTTGTCAACTTTGTGGGCCTCCTCTGGATTTGCTCCAACAATTCCATGTCCTTCATATGTTGAGGACCCCAGAGCTGGATGCGGTACTCCAGGTGGGGTCTCACCAGAGAGGAGGAGAGGGGCGGAATCATCTCCCTCAACCTCCTGGCCACGTTGCTTTTGATTCACTCCAGGATTTTGTTGGATTTCTGGGCTGTGAGTGCACATTGCCAATGCATGTTGAGTTTTTTGTCAACAAGCATGTTTCCACACAGCAGTGCTTTTATGCATTTGTAGCTCCTGTGGCCCTGGGACGCGTTGGGTCTCTTGTACATGTGCAGCACAGTGAGTCTGCTGGGAGGGAAGGGGGCATTAGTTCATCTGCATTGAAGGTAACACCACTCTCTGCTGTCTCTCACTGGGATGTATCTGTGAAAAGCAGTAAGATTCAGGACCACTTCTGCAGAATGAAAACTTATTTTTAAATTTTCAACATGTTGCAGTGAAAGAAATGGTAGAGTTGAAAAAAGGTACAGCCAGACAGAAGTTATAAGGGAGGTAGATTGTGTAAGACAAGATGTTTTTTCATTTAATCCCTTTAGTTGTGAGTTCCAGTCAGGATGTGCTATGATTTGAGTGCTATTCCTCAAGATAAGGTTTTAATTTTTAAAGTACTTTCTGCTGATACATTAAATTTCTTTAAAATGTCTTCCATGTCTGCTTAGAAGATGAAGATTTCAAATATCTTTGTGAATCTGTACACTTTTGACTCTAGGTTTTATTTGTATTTCATAACTTGCTCTATTTGCTGTACTAAGTTATAATGACAAGATTAATGAATTTGGCTTCTTTTAGGTACAGCTGCTTCTGGTGGAAGTGACTCCTTGCTTTCTATGGAATGCACGTGTGTGGTCTCTGACAATCCAAATTGAGATGCGAGACTTGCTTTCTGCCTTTCCAACTGTGATCTTCTGTCCTTTCTTACCATTTTTGTTCTTTTTTCCTCTGCTGCAACACATGTCACTTTGTGCTTTGTTCTGCTGCCGAAACCAAATAGACACTTGGAGTTTTTACCTTGTGTCACAAGCATAGTCCTCAGTGCTGCATCAGTGTCCTGGAGCAGAAGATAGAGCATCCACTTTGCCAGCATGAAGAGATGGTGACACAGCTCTGAACATGCTCATACTTGAGGACTGATGCATTTTATGTCATTCAAGGTTCTTCTAAAAATGGATTGCACATGCTGTGCACAATGTCCATGTTTCAGTTCTGATGATTCAATTATGTTATTAATCAGATCTCAGGTCTACTACTTGTGTTCCTTTACAGTCATCACTGAATTTTGAGAAACATTCTGAAAATTTTTCATGGACAGAGAATCGTTATGAGGCAAATTGCAGAAGACACAACTCTTCGGAGGCATTTGATCCTAACATTGGACGGCCTAACGGAGGTATAATTTATGGAATGTTGGGAATATGTTTATGTGATTGCTTTGTTGTACTCTAGCTGGAAAAGAAGTCTGATGATGAGAGCTCATCTATGCTGAATTCTTTTTCTACACTGTAAGAGAGCTCTTGGAAAGACAGATCTTCTGGGACTGGGTGTGAGCACTAAGGCTGGGTTTAAGTAATGTGATTCTAGGTGTATTTCTTTCCTGGGAAGAATAAGACCATTGAGTTAATACACTACCAGCAGCATATAAATGAACAGCCAAATGAGGCTGACTTGTCTTAATGTTGGCTGACTGCCCTTTTATTCTGGTGCTGTTTTGTAAATTTTTCCCTGCTGTTTATGTCAATGAAAACTTGTTTACTGTGCTATCATGTCCCAGCATATAGAGCTGTTGACTTAGCTTCTTTAACAATTATGCAAAAATAGAATATTCTTTTTAAATTGTTTGTAATTATGTTTCTTTAAAATTTAAAAATCTGAAGGGCATTTTGGGAGAAAAGAGAGGAATGGTTGGCGTTCACAAGGCAGAAATGGTCCGGAAGATATAAACCATTGTGGGGCATACCATGGCGGAGGTTCCCGTATTCGTACCAGCACTGGCCACTGTGGAAAAGGGCAAGGACTGCATGAAAACATTGTACCTGATAATGAAACACGCAAAAAGGAAGACAAAAACATACCCAACCAGTTTGAGGCTGAGGATTTTGTAAGTCAATTGTAATTATAATAAAGAAGGTTTCATTTTCTCTGCAGTTACCATTTTGCCCATTACAAGCTGCTTCATGAAATTTCACCGGTTTCAAATCATCATAGAAGGGATCCATAGTAGAAGGATAGTAGTCATTTGTCCACAAACGTTTCTCATTTTGTATCCAGATTTTGTCATAGCATGCTTATTATTGTCACTTGTTTATTTAAGTGAAACTGTAGTTGAGTTCCAGTTTGCTGTGATATGTGTATGTATTAACTTCTACATGATTACCTTACTGGAAATCTGAAATAGTAACAAAGTGTCTTTATGCCAGTGGCCTTTTGGGATCCCATGCTTCAACTTAGAATGCAGGATGTAAGGGGGAGCGTGATCTTCCTCTTTAAAGAAACATACGTTGTTGTTTTTTTGCTTTCTCTGGGCAGTTCATGTGATAGTATTGGCTGCTGCTTGATGTATTTGGTTGGAGAAGAGAAACAAGTGAGCATTGACCTGTTTGGATCACAGAGGGAAGTGTCCAGTACAGAGGGAAGAGTCTAGTCTGTCTGCATTTAAACATCTTTGACAGCAGAGGTCATACTGCAGGCATTACTGTGATTCTTTATTTCATTCATTCCAGAATTCAAAACTTATCTTTTTAATAATGATAAAACTTTCTTTCAGCCATCTTTAAACCCTGAATATGAGAGGGAACCAAACCAGAATAAATCTTTAGCTGCAAGTGTGTGGGGTGAGTATTTTGGATGTTTTTAAATGTAAAAAGGTAGTGGAGATCTGGAGTAGTTTTATTTAAAACACAGGCCTTTTTTTTAGAAATATAAAAATATAGATTGAAATTGGGAAAATTATTATGATGTGGATATCTTTTTTGGAAAGAGGTAACACTTCTATTTGAGCATCAGTTGATTGGTCTGTAGATGCAGCCACAGCTAGGATTCTTTCGTGGAACAAGTATAGCTCTTCTTGTAAAGATGTCAAAAATTTATCTTGACATTTATCTTTATGTTCAAGAAGAAATGCAGTGAAGATGGGTCACCTAAATTAGCAATGTAATTGTTAGCTGAAGGCTTTGTAAAAGTATGCTTATGACTGATTAGACATGTTGGAAAAGTTTGGAGAGAAGCCTGGGAGAAGAGTAGGTTAGCCTGCAGAGATTTAAGGTCTCTCTCTGGAAGCAAGTGTCTTAAGCTGCTGGTTGTGTTTATGAATTATTTGTAACAAATACAATCCTGAGGATCAGCATGGGAACAGAACTGTGGTCTGGGCTTGTTTTCTCATCTCTATCTGATCACATTTGTCTATCACTTTACAATTCAATGGACTTTATGTAGTCAGTTGTTTACCCTTAAGAAGGTGGTAGCTTTAGATTGCAGAGGTTTTAAAGTAATAAATGTACACAAAATAAGAACACTTCCTGTTATTTAAGTAAAAGCAATTACTTAAACTGTTGCTAATACTGAGATTTTAAATGGTGCTTTATTATGCTGATTCTTGTTCTCATACTTCCCCAGTAGGTTTTGCACTCTTAGGTAACTTTGGACGTAGGCCAACCCTTCAATATGAATATCTGATTGTGATGAAACTTTGCAGGATCCTAAACAATTGAACAGCTTTCTGGTTTTGTAGGTTTAGCAGCTTCTATGTGAAAATCACAACGATAACTAAATTCTTTCCTAACCAAGTTGGGAAAAAATATGTAGCAACTTGAGGGAAGGCAAGCTTTTCCAGGCTTTTTGGACATCAACCTTTACAAGCAAAAGGAAGAAACAGTTCTGTTAACTACATAAAATTATAGAATGGCTTTGTTTAGAAGGACCTTCAAAAATCATCTAGTCCAACCTGTAAGCTACTGTGCAGTGGCTTGTTAAAACTTTCCAGTTCCACTTTTGAAAACCTTGTTTTGTAATTGAAAAACTGGAATTAATAGTGGTGTTATTCCCTTTTAAAGGAAACAATATTCAGTACAGAGGAGTGTTACAATTCATTCTAATACCTGTTAAAAATGTATGCTTCTATTAGATTCCATTTTACTGTTTGAATACGTGATGCCAGCATGCAAGTATTATGAAAACTCTTGTCCTAAGATTTAATGAGAGTGAAGCTTACAGTTATGGTAAATGTTTTGTAACATCTACCTGCTAAAAAAAGCTAAAGTCATACATACTTTTTAAGATAGAGGTTTTTTTTTAAATGGAGGATATAGTGACTCTGCCTGCAGGAAAGATGATAATCTTGGAAAAGGCTCTTAACACAGCATTGGAATGCATGTACAAAAAAAATATATTTTTTTTCACTTTTTGAAAATTTCAGAAGTGTTTTTAATAGGTGTTCCCCGAAAATACTAAATGTCTATTTCTCTAGTATGACAGCTGACTGTATGTCTCTCAATTAGTGCTCCATTGAACACGGAAATAATCTAAGCTTCAGATTTGCTGTTTTGCTCATCTGAGATATGAAGGTAGAGAATGTGGTCATTGCCATGATCTGGAGTAGTTCACCTCTTGTCTCATGTTTACAGATCCTCCGTGTGGAGCATTTGGCTTTAAACTGAGCTGTTAATAAATATGTAACTAATTATTCTTTTAGAAACCTTAAGGGGAATATGAAAGCCCGAATCTCTTTTGAAGTTTGGGTAACTATCAACAAGTAATAGTATTTTGATTTTAGAATTGCTGTATAGAATTGCTGTATAGCATTCTGTAGAACTGTGTAGCTGACTTGTTTGAAGAATATCTTTACTTTCAAGAAGTGCACTTCCTACATTGCCAAGTGAAATATTTTACAAATAATGATTGTAGAAAATTGAGCACGATCTGTGTTTGTTCAGTATGTTATTTGTGGAACTAATACTGAACCAAGTTCTTGATTTATGCCTGTTTGCTCTGGACCATGTAGCTGTCCAGTACCTTATGAACTGGAAATTAGAAAGATTGTATACACATGCACCTATGTGGACACACAATTTCTTTTTTCTATTTTTTTTAGAGTACCCTTTGAATCCTAAATCTAGATCTCAGAGAATGCTGGTCATTAAAAAGGGCAATGCAAAAGAACTATGTATATCTGGTTTTCCAGCAGTGGGAAGTCTTCATTCACAGCCAGTAAGGAATGGAACTGGCACAAGTGTTTATAAAGGATTAGTCCCCAAACCCATCACTCCACCCACAAAGGTGAGTATTGGATACAAGTGACATGAAAAAGATGCCAAGAAAAATCACACTGGAATTCTGAATATGCTTATTTCATCCCTGAAACTACTGCTTCTGAGTGCAGCACATCTCAAAAATGAAGACGAACAACCTTTTCTCCTTTTCAAACTATACTGTAATTGAATCTCTCTTTATTTCTCACCATTTTTGAGAAGTGCAAAAACTGTACAAGTGAGAGTGAAAATTATGTTTTTAACTAATGGAATAACAGTGCCTTTTGTATCTGTGATTTTAACAGAAAAAAGTAGATACCTAGTGGAGAGGTACAGTCAGCATAGTCATACCTTCAGAATTTTTACCAGATAGAGATGATGTTGTATCATATTAGGTCTTTTTGTAATTGTCTCTAGTTTTTTGTTTCAGGAATTTTTCTGTCCTCTTAAGAGCTTATTATGGGCTAGTTCTTTAAAATTCTGCACTTAAAAAGAATACTTGCAGCTTTTGAAGACTCATATTTTCATTCTAATACCTTAAGTATGAAGATCTTAAACTTTTTTGAAATTAGTCTTTATATAAATAGTGCAAATAGTATTTATGACTAGATGAATTTTTCATAAACAGCCTCTTTTGCACAAGAAAGCAGATTTTTCCGCTACATTAAGATTGTAGTTATGATTTGGTTTTGGTTAAAAATTTTTCTGAAGATGTCTTAAAAGAATCCTTTTGTAGTGAATGACTTTAAATTTCTATTTTTATGTTTAGCCCACACAGTGGAAAATCCAAGCAAAAGAAAATAAACTTGGGAATGCATTTCCTCTTGAATCTGCATATGGTGTTGGCAATTTCAGTCCTTTCAAATCGACTGTCAAGGCATTTGCAGTGATGCAAAATTCAGTGAAAGAGGTAAAGCAATGTCTGTATTTCTCATCAAATCTATAAAACATTTGTTTTGATGATGATTAGTAAATTTTATGCAGAATTGTATTAAATATATTTTTTGAAAGTTAATGTATGAGAAAGATGGAAGGCACATCAGTGGCCTTTACGTACTGCACAGTTTCCTTTGTAGGTTTGTTTTGGAATAAAACCGCTGTGTTAGGAAGTATAAACTGATAGGTTTAAATTTCAAAACTTCGAATAGGTCCACTATTCATTAGCAGTGCTCTATAAACCTGCATCTCGAGGTTTACATGTACAAAGTTCATATGCCGAAATGCAAAACTTCCCTCTCCTTTTGACTATGAATATATGAGAAACCTGAAACTACAGGTGCCTTTGTTTTTATTTCAAAGTTTTCTAATGAATAAAGTTCTAACATTCTTTCTTTTTCTGATTTCCTACATTAGTGTAATCGGTCAAATTCCTCATCCCCGGTGGACAAATCTGGTCAGCCTCGTTTAACAAAATTGACAAGAATTCGGACTGATAAGAAGAGTGAATTTCTGAGGGCATTGAAACAAGATAGAATGAAAGAGGAACATGAAATTGAGAATCATGATGTGCAGAAGGTAGTTTGGTTCATACCTATTGTAGATCAACCATAGTAGTTTTCAGAAGAACCATAAACTACTTATTTTGCTGTAACCAGCTGTTCACTCATGGGTTTGAATCTCTAAATGAAGAAAAGGAATTACATTTTGATGGATTTAAATCTTTCTCCAGTGCTGCTTCGTAGTTTCTTTTTACCTTTCTGTGGTAATTGTTAATGGACATTAATGACTTAGGTACACGTGTGTCTTTAACAACAATAAAAAGAATAAATTAAGCTTAGTAAACTAACCTAATCATAGATTCATTTATGCTGGAAAAGAAGTTTAAGATCATTGAGTTCAACCATTAGTCCAGCCTTGCCAAATCGACCAGTACACAATGTCTGTAGTTGTTGTGACGTGGAGTCTGAACTTGGGACTTGGTGTTTTGAACCTCATACCACTGTCCAGATCCCTCTGCAGAGTTTCCTACTCACCAGCAGATTGAGACTCCCACCCACCCTGATGTCATCCGCAAACTGAGAATGTACTTAATTGCCTTGTCCAGATCATGAATAAAGATTTTAAACAAGAGTGGCTTCAATACTGAGCCCTGGGGAACATCACTCAGAACTGGCTGCCAGCTGAATGTTAACTCCTTTCACCACCACTCTCTGGGACTGGTCATCCAGACAGTTTTTACCCAGCCAAGAGTGCACCTGCCCAAGCCATGGGCTGCTAGCTTTTATTAAAATCCAAGCAGACAACATCCACTGCCTTTTCACTAAGCAAGTAATCTAGTCATGAGAAGATAGGTTTATCAAGCAGGACTGTGTTGGCCGGGCTTTGTTCTCTGGTTGTCATGTATTTGCCACATTATGGCATTCACAGTGATCTGCTCCATGACCTTCCCTGGTACTAAGGCCAGGCTGACAGGCCTGTGGTTCCATGGAATCTCCTTAGAAACCTTTCTTCTAGATGGGTGTCACATTTGCCAGCCTTCAGTCACCTGTGACCTCTCTGGTTATCTAGGACTGCTGAGAAGTGATAGAAAGTGGCTCAGTGAGTGCTTCTGCAGCTCCCTCAGTACTCCTGTGCGGATCCCACCTGACCCCATAGACTTGTGAACAGTGTTTTGTAGTTTGGCTGTTAGTTATCCTACAAAACAATGAAAAAACTTGATTCTGCTTCTCAAATAATTTCCTTTCTAATTAGCATTTATATAGCCAGAAGTTCTCTATTCTTGGTCTAATCATAGGAGCAATGGCTCAATATATGCATAAATAAAGCACTAGTTTTTACTTCCTAATTGGGAACTTGGAGACCTCTAATGTCTGTGTATAATATTCATCAAGCTTCTTTCAGTCTGAATTGATTTATGCAGTGCTCGACTGACATCAGAGCATATTTGTATCAGGGCTAGCAGCCACCAACAAGTTACCGTACATAGTTCAAGTGAAGATAAATATTTTATTTTTCAGAATTAGGTGATTACAAGCATGCTTGCTTTAAATGAGTGGTTTAAAATGTTTTAGTAAAACAAAAAAAAATCATGAAATACAAATCGACCGGATAAATGAGTGCTTTTGAGGAAGGTTTATTAGTATTCCAAGATATGAAAAAAAAGAAACAGTGCCAGTGCACATTGCTTATAAAAGTAAGCTTGGCTTGTCTGACCCTATTTCAGGCAAAATAAAATTTACTGTGATGGGACTGTACAATTTAGCGGTGTTATATGAGTTAAGAAAAGTCTGCATCTTTTCATTAGACATTCTGTGGCTAGTGTTCCTATGTTCAAAAAATACTTGAAGATTTTGATTTAAGATGAGAAAGATACTGGGAAGATACTGGGATACTAGAGGTTCAGAATTCCTAAATAATGAGGTAAATACTACTCAGCAGCTGAATCATGCTTGGAAGAAGCTATTATTCCCTGTATACTAAAAGTGTTTAATATTTTTATGAATTTTTCATGATAGCATGAGATGTGTTCTTCAGGCATATGATGCAACAGCTGAATGTATGTTTACTGAGATACATGTTCTTAACAATTTCTTGGTGAGCATTCTAAAATTCAAGGAAGCGGACAACACTGAGTGGCAGGAAAATGATGATGGTCTTGATACAAAGGCAGAATTCACTGAATTGTGTGATTGCTTCCTGCTGTGGGTAATGCTGTTATATGCCCAGTCTGGGGATTTTGTTTTTGAAAGAATGTTAACTAGATAATGATCATACTTTTCTCTCTGCTTTTACAGTTGGTAAGACTTCTGAGGCTATTTGGCTCATTCATAAATAAAAATTGCACGTTGCTGAATAAATAGGAAAAAAAAAGAATCATCTCTGGTTTATAGGTTGGGGAACTTTTAATTCTTGACAGAACTTGAACAGTCTGGTTTCTAAATAAACTTTCTTCCTAGTTCATATTTCATGGCTAGTAATGTACAGTTGCTGTTCACAACAGCCTGAGAACCTGGGGTGAGTGCATGTGAGTAGGGGAAGTTGTCTGAATTTGAAGAGCAGTATCCAGTCTTTTTGAACTCATGGCAGGGAATTTGCTGATGAGATATTGCGGTTATGACCTGCCCCTTAACACTAAGTAAACTTGAGAACTCTTTTGCTTTCCGACTTTTCCTGGCCCACATGACTCTGGTATTTAATTAGGAACATTGTTTGTAAGTTCAACAGATAGCCTGTTATTTCTGTTAATATGAAGGGCAGCTTAAACAAGTTTGAATTTTCAGATATGTTTGAAACTTTACAGAAAAAAGTTTGAGAAAAAGCATGAGAGTTGCTTTCGACATTACCTGATCAGTAGCATACTGTGAGATTTCTGTAGTATGCACATATTGAAAACTCTGATTCTTTGTGAACAGTATTACCACCTGAAGGAGTTTGGAGTCTCTCCATTTAAACTTAATTTAATCTAAATGGGATCACTGAATTACAGCACTTCTGAATATTTATTTGTGGATGGAATTCACTTTTAAACTTTGTAATGTAAAATTGTTTTTAACAGGATGGTGAGTCCTTTAACTTGCGTAACAGCAATAGTCCTCATCATGAGAGAGATATAAACAGAAACTTTGAAAATGAAATTCCACAGGAGAATGGCAATGCTTCAGTTACACCTCAACAGATCATTCAGTCTTCAGCTTTCCCTCAGGCAAATGTTCTTTCAAGCTCACTTGAGGCAGAGCATAGGTATGTATTTCATTATGTAAAGTGTGTTCCTTCATGGGAAATGAACATCTTCATAAATTCTTACTAGTTCAGAGTCTGAAAACTGAGAACACATAAAATGTTTCATGAGTAATGTCAAATGTATTTTTTAGACATGTACTAGTTTAACATGGAGTATCCTGTGTTTCTATTAGACTTGTGTACTGATTTAAATTTGCTTTAGTTAAAATTTGATGTATTTCTGTATGAAGAAAAAAGCAAACTGCATAGTGACTTCCTCCCTCTGATTTTGGTCTAGATGTGTCTAGAAGGAGCAATGCGTGTAATTGCCATTTGTATTAATAATACTTAGAATCTTATGTAAAGCTCTGCTGAGTTTGTTGTCATAATTAAAGTAATTAATTATTTCTGTAGCTGACTAGTTGACACTGGCAGTGATACCGCAAGACAGTGCACTGGAAGGTGAGAAAGAAACTTCACAAAAAGGATTAAAAAAATTCTGTTATTAAAGTAGCTACACTCATGATTGATAGAGATGATGTCACTAAAAAATCACAGCTCAGTCTGGAGGTGAGCTTGTCATGAGCTCTGTCAGATTCTTAGGTTTTCTAACAACTGTAGAATTGCAGTGATTGACTGGACAGATTTTTTTTTTTTTGCGATAGAGTCTGTGTACACATTGGACTAGAGAACTCTCCCTTTTGTAGAACCTGCAGAAGAAACTTTAATTTCATCTTACTCCTCATGAGTATGAAAAGTGCAATGACCACAGCTTTGTTCCTTTTTTTCCACCATTGGCTGTGGAAGCAGAAAGCCTTGGCTTAGTCCTGTAGGTATAGCATTATTGCCATAAGTGAGTCGTGTGACTGGGGTGTTATGGATGTTGACAGGCTCTTCAGGAGGTATAGATGGGCAAGTGATGTCCTGTCTCATGGAAGGTACAGAATTTGCAGTTAGTGGTGGTGTGGTTAAGGACCTCCGGGTAGGGATTAAGGGGCAAACAAAAGAAGCAGATGTCATTGTGGGAGTCTGCTATAGGTATGACAATACTGATTGTTCTTTAAGGAACTAAGAGACACCTCTGTATCAACTACCCCTGTCCTAATGGGGGATTGCAACTCGCCAGATGTTAACTGGAAATACCTTGGATGTGGGAAGACTACAGAGATTCTGTTTGCCATTGCAGAGGGAAAATCTGTGTGGTCAAAGCTCAGTTAGAGATGAAGCTGTCTAGTACTGTGAGGGACAATTAAAAGGGCTTTTTAAAATATATTAACAGCTAAATGCAGACCAGAAATAACACTGGCCCATTAATTGATGAGGATGTCACTTCATAAACAGGTATATAGAGAAAGCAGAGACCTTTAGTACTTACTTTGTCTTGGTCTTCAACACTGATGGTGGTGTTAAAGCTTGGAGAGGGATGATTACAAGAATGGTAAAATCCCAGCCAAACCCAAATGTGTGTCGGATTTGCTGCTCCATCTGGATTGCTGTAAGTCTATGGAGCCTGAGGGGGTTCATCCTAGATATGAGGGTGAAGGAACTGGCTAATGTCATCACAAGACCTGTCTAAATGCCTTCTAAATCATCTTGGGACTTTTGAGATGTCCCAGTCACCTGGAAAGTGGTGAATGTTGTTCCAATTTTCAAAAAGGGCAAGAAGGATGACCCTGGAAACTATAAGCTTGTCACTTCAGTGTCACTTCAGTGATTGGAAATTATGGAGATTATTGTGGGAGTTACTGAAAAACACTTGAAAGACAACTCAGTCATTGGTCATAGCCAAGTATGTCTGCTAGGGGGAAGTTCTCATCTTCCTTAACTCACTCAATTTCATTTTATGATGAGGTAACTGATCTAGTTGATCAAGGGAAGCCAGTTGATGTAATCTTTTGGGATTTCAGTAGAGTTTTGGATATTCTCTCAGCCTCTTTCTGAACAAAATATCCATCACACAGTTGGATGAACACATCATCTTCTTGAGTGAGCAGTTGGGTCATGGGTTGGGCACAGAGCATAAATGAGGTCACAACAGGTTGGTGACTGGTCATCAGTGGGGTTCTGCGGGGATCCATCTTAGGGCAGGTTCTCTTCAATGTCTTCATGCATGACTTGCACGCAGGATTTGAAGGTATAAAAGGTTTACTGGCAAGACTAAGCGGGGAGGATCTGTTGACTCCCCTGAGGAAAGAGAAGCCCCAGAGAAGGATCTTGACAAATCAGTTGGATGGGCAATCACCAACCATATGAAATTTGACACGGGCAGGTGCCAGATTCTGCACCTGGGATGGGACAACCCCAGATGTACATACAGATTGAGGAAGGAGAAGATGAAAGCAGTGCTGTGGAAAGGGACCTGGGGGCCCTGGTTGATGGTACGTTGAATATGAATCAGCAGTGATCTGGCAGCCAGGAGGGCCAACCCTGTCCTGGGGGGCATCAGGCAAAACATCGCCAGCAGCTGGTCAAGGGACGGGATTGTCCTGCTCTCCTCTGCACTGGGACGCCCTCACCTTGAATATTGTGTGCAGNTGGCCACTAGAGGCTGATGTTTTTTTGACTGGAAGATGACACTCAAATGTAACTCTTCATTTTTCAACTCAAATTACTTTAAATGGATTTTTCATAGGTTTTCTGGGCAAATGTATTTCCTTTGTGGTATCTCAGAGAGCCTGTGTCTCTGTACTGTCCCAGCCTTTTGGCTGTGAGCTTAGCATGCATGGGGACAGGTGTTATGGTAAGCCTTTAGTGGTAAACTGTTCTTGAAGCCACCAGCCTAACTCCCAGGATACTTTTGCATACCTAATAATATATTGGCACATCTTGTACAAAATGCATCTTGGGCTTCCTTCCTGCTGGAGAAGTTTCCAAGTTGCAGCAATCCTGTTGATATCAAGTTTGCTAACCCAAAGTTTAATTTTTTTTAGATAGTTCACACTTTTAATCATTCTACAATGATTATTTAAAGGGATTTGTCTATTTAAAGGGATATTAGTACAGCTAAGTTGACACAATGTTGCTTACAAGTTAATTAGCAGTACCCTAACGTTTACTTATGTTAGCGGAAGCTCTTTTCCTACTTTATTGAATGCTGTGTTAACTTCTGAGTTTGCTTGCAGTAAAACTGTCTCTCAACTGTCATTGAACATGTTTGGCATTATGACTGTTTTTCAGTACAGCTAAACAAATACATGTATTCTCTTAGAATTTTGGATGACTTGCATATTATTTCTACTGCTTCTTGATGATTTAATTGTTCCTGGCTGTTACACTGTTCAGTTTGGTCCAAATGCTGCAGAGGATGCAATTTCCACTTCTGTTATTGTCCTACTGACTTTTTTTTTAAAACAGGGTAGTTTTTTTCTCCTTTTTCTACAATTTCAAGTTGTTGCAGTGGTTCTAACAGTAATTAGTTCCACTGATCACCTGCAAGTTTGCCCAATGCACATCCATTGTATTAGGACATAGAGTTCTTTGTGGGGAGTGTTATATTAAAGGGCATTTTTTGCTGATGTTTGGTTAAATTAAGTGTCTGGCATGTGACATCAGCTGTGAATTTTTCTTACTTCCCTACTGTAATGTAATCAATGTTCTGAGTGTCTGTTTAGCATATAGTTTAGAAACCCCTTTATTTTTGTGAAGTATCTTTAATCTCCTTTATAGTTTAAGGTCAGTGGATGCCTGGTTTGCCTTAAGAAGGTGCTAATCTTTTTGCCCAAAGCTTCACAGCTTATATTGTCATTGTTAAACATCAGGGTTTAACATTACCCTCAGACAACCCCATTTCACAGCATCTTCACATGTAAAACCATCTTCTTCCTGCTCAGATATTGGTATCCTTGTCTTTTGCGTATTGCATCTTTGGGTATCTCAAGCTTAGTTACAAGAGGAATCTTTCTTGTTTCACTTCCTCCCCTCATCCCAAAATTCACTCCTATTTGTAGTTGGTCTGTGCTGAAATATCAGCGTGTGCTGTCCGCTGAGACTCAGTTATAAGGAAGCCTGGCACAGCTCTTGACACTATCATGTGCTATAAAAAAGAAATTATTCAAGGCCATTTCATCCTGAACTGGTTCCTATCAGGGCACCACCAATTCTCCTCATGGCTGCCCTATTATCCAGGAAGAACTGCAGATTGCCTCTGCAAGTTTTTTTATTCTTACTGTTCTCGAGGGGATACACTGCTGCTCCACTACCAGTTATGAGTTACGTTAAGGAAATAAATTCTTACCTTTCCACCTGTCATAGATCTCTTGCCTTAGAATGCAGGTAACACTTTTCACCACATCTAGTGGTGTAACAGGGTCATCTGGGAGGGACCTGAGAACTCAACGTCTGTGATTTATGTATCTTTTGCAAGGCCTTGAACCCACTTTTATGTAACAGTTTGTTTAAGAAAAATACTAACTGATTAATCAATGCACTTGTTATGAATCTTTAGAAATATATATATAGGCAGAGTTTGAATGTGTGTGTAGTAAATTCATTAATGTTGTCCTTTTTAATTTAAAGGTTGTTAAAGGAGATGGGCTGGCAGGAAGACAGTGAAAATGATGAGACATGTGCCCCACTAACAGAGGATGAGATGAGAGAGTTCCAAGTCATTAGTGAACAGGTAACACAGGCTTAATGTTCCATTGTAAACTTGTGGTTGGCTAGCCTAAATGCCTACCTTTCAGGAAGATCTGCAGTAATTTTGATGGTTAATGATGTTGCTGTTTCAGTACCATTTCAGTACTGTGCTTTTGGAAGTGAAGTTGCTTTTAAAAACACAGGGTATGACTGCTAAATGTAGCTAAGGTCCATTTGGAAAATATCAAGGGAAGGGTAAGGGAGTGCTTTCTGAGTAATTTCAGCGTTGCTTGTGCTCGAATTGTGCAGGCTGTCTGGCTCCTCAGATTAGCCTCAGAGAATCTTTCAAGGTTTTTTGCAGTTTCCTTGAGTAGTCCAAGGTCTGCATTTTCTTTGTTGGGAATTGAGAAAGATTTAATTCACTTTTAACAAAGTGTGAAAAGGCAATCTAGACTGAATTTATTCTTAGATTGTTTGGTTTTTTTTATTAGGAGTGTTGAGTATACCTGGTTTGGTTAGTGAGTAGGACTGGAAAGGAGAATCATGTGTGGTATTAAATCTGAACATTTGATATTTTCATAAGTTTAGTCACACATATATTGATTAGAGCATTTGGAAGATTAAACTCTCAAATGCTTGTCTTATTATCCACCTTCTGCATTATGTGTGGACATGCAGTAATTCCTTTCTTGTTGTAGAATCAAGTGTTTCCTTTCTCTTCAGTGTCTGAATTTCCAATGGCATCAAGTAGACAGACTGGGTTACTCATCCCTCCCTGCTGCTTCTCTTCTGGTCACATTCCTTATTGTAGACCCTGGCCTTCATAGAATGGGTGTTTGCAGCACTGTGGGAAAGCATTGCAGAAGAGACCACTTGGGAGGAGGGATCTCTGGGGCAAGACCAATGAGGAAGTGAGTGAACTGTTGTTGACTGCAGTTTAGCACAATTGGGGGTACTTGGCTACAGGTGGCTGGCCCAGAAGTAAATGTTCTCACTGAAGTTTTTCTTTGTGTGTGTATGCAAAAAGGTAGTGATGTGGATGCAGTGTAGCCCAGGAATGACGATGTAGAGAATGTTGAATTGCAACAGATTGCTGTGTTTGGCTTTTTCTTTCTCTAAATGTATCACGTTTTCACATTTCAGTTACAAAAAAATGGCCTTCGGAAAAATGGCATTTTGAAAAATGGCCTCATCTGTAATTTTAAATTTAGCCCCTGGAAAAACAGCACTTTCAAACCTGCTCTGGAGAATGAGGATTCCGAGACGAGCAGCAGTGATACATCAGATGATGATGACGTGTGAAGACTTCTGTAACACCCGTAGAAGCCCATTTTGTTCTCATGAAGACTGGGGATGTGTTGTCCAAAAAAAAATAATTCTAATTTATGTAGTAACATGCCCACTAGAGGAAGAATGATGGGACTTTTCTCTTAAGGAAGCAAGGAATGTTTTGTTGGGTGTGTTGAAAATCACTGTAATTTGTCTGTAAACAAATGTTGTAGAATGAGGCCTTGGGTTGACCCAGCATTGACTTTCATCACTGAAGCATTTCTGACTAGCAATGTGACAATGATATAAATCAGACTTTCTCACTTAATAATAAAAGCAAAGAATTGTGTAATGTCTTGCAAAGCTTTTGTCTTAAAATGTCTAAGAAAAAAAGGGCAGCTTGACACAGTGTTTTGCTTACCAAGTCATTTCTTTCCTATAGTGGAAGTCAATTGAGTCCACTTTGTACGCAAAAAGGGCAATGTAGCATGTTGGCTAAAATGAGCAAAGTGCACTAAAACTCTTTTCCTTAACTGAGCTGTTGAACTGTTCTATTTCCACAAATAACTGGTCTTTAGCCATTTGTAATGTCACCGTTGTTATTAGTGGCAAAATACCCTGATGTTACAGTTCCAAATTTCTAGAATTAACCTTTGAATTGAAAGCTTTAAGGGGTATTGCAAGACCCTTATTCTTACAGTGAAAACATTTCTTATGGGAAAATAAGCAGTTTGATTTTACTATTCAACATGCAGAAAAATCATTACACTGACTGGATTTGTCCACTACATGGGAAATAAACTGATTTACAGAGTATTGTCTCAGTGCATAGCATCATGGGTATTGTTTTTAAATCTGCTAAGTTTTGCTTGCATTTATATTAAATGTACTCTGGCAGCAGTGGCTGCATTTCAAAATGAGGTAAAAATACTTTCAGTACAGATCTTGCTTTTACAGCAGCAGAAGTACGTTTGTGCAATAACCACCTGTTTTGCTTACCTTGTGTCAGACTTTTTCTTTAGAATTGCACATTTAAAAAACAATATTGTTTTATTCATAGTTTTATTTGATTTAGTTTAGCTCTTTAAATATTTTTCACAATTGTACAAAGTATGTAGTATTAATTCATAAAAGCACAACTGCTCTCAGTGATGTCACAGACATTTATAACATAGCTTTTATATATGTAGACATTCCCCTTCAAGATATTTTTGAATTGTACTATTTCTTATAGTAAATTACTTGCAGTTCAGAACTGTAAAGCAGAAATATTTATGAAGTTGAGATTTTGTCCATATTTTTTTAGGAAAAATACCTTTTTTTATAAGGCGGCATCAATTTTAGGCCAAAGTTGGTATGTTTCTCTTTTTTATTTATTATTAATTTAGACAGATATTTGTATTCAAGAGGTCAGTTTTTGTATTAGAATGGGCATGCAAATGTCGGTGTAGTTAATTTTGGCATGATGTGTTGAAATACTCCATTTTCTAATCTAAATTTAACGGTATAAAAATGTTTCTTTGATAAAGAGAAAACTACCATATCAGTAATGAAGCCTTTCCTGCCTGCATGCCTTACATACCTTTCTTGTTTTCTCCTCTTGCATTTTTTTTTAACTGACTTTGACACCCTGGTGTAGTTTGTTCACTTTTTGGTTTTCACATATTATCAACAGGATCTTCTGCCTATCCTAATTATGTAGTGGTATGTGAATGCACTTTTTTTGATATTAAGTAAAAACTTGTTTGCCTTGGCATTACACAAAGTGGGATGTAGGCTTTTCACCCCCTCTTTATTCAGTTTAGTAACAAGCGTCGCTTCTGTAATTAACCCTTTGGGAAGATAGTATGATTATAAAAGAACTGCGTTGCAATTTTATAGACTTGGGAAACTTACAAGTTGGAATTGAGAAAATTCTCTTTAGATAAAAGTAGAAATACTAGCTATACTTGGTACTTTTGTTTTGCTTGTTTATATCCTGAAACTGGTAATGGAAGGCATGGTTATAATGACCTGTGAGCAAAGGAGGTAAGAGGAAGTGGGCAGTGGTTTTACTTTGCTTTGTATAATGAAACACCTTTACAGCCTTTATAACTTCTTTGTGTGTGGCTGCTTCCCTTGTGTCTGATACTTTTGGATTAATTTCTAGTCCTGTATAGTGGTCTGTTCTTTCAGTTCAGAGAGCTGACAGAGGTCTGCATAGTCCCTAGCTTAAATGGTTATCTTTCTACTCTGTTACTTCTGTTTGCCTTTCACAGCAGTGTAGAAGTGGGTAAGATTTGGTATTTCCCCTGAGGAATTGGATTACCTTATATTTACTTAACGGCAAAGCTGAGTAGAATATTCATCATCTTTTGTGTCATCTTAAGAAACTCTTTCATTAGTCACTCATTATGGAACTCTTCAGTTTTTTTATTTTCCTGGGAAATGTTACATGAAACAATCTTTGGTTTTCATATCTTTCTTCCATAAAATGTATAAAGGCATTTTATTGCATGGTTCCCCTCCCTTTCATTCAGTGCTTGATGATGGAAAGCAGATTGACATCTGATTCTCTAGTATTTAACAATGCAGCTTTATCCATCTGTGACTTTATTCCTTTCCCAGAGCAATTTTAGTAGTTCATTGGTCCTTTTCTTCACTCATATGTAAACTGTGATCTATTCCCAGGGTAAATACTCTCTTGTTTTCTGCTTGAGCAAATGTCTGCCTTAAAGGCTTAAGAAGTTGGTGACTAAGCTTGCCATGGGAGGTACTAGTCAGCTTTGGATGGTAAAGAATGCCTGCTGGAGATAGTTCGTCAGTGCTGGGCTGAAAGAGCTTGACTTCACTGATGGTAATGACTGCTGCATGCAGACATGGCACTGCCGTATGATTTGAAGTCACGACCATTTCACTTCATCATCTGGCTTGACTGGACAGGAAGGATGTGTTCCTGGTTCCAATTTCAACACTCCTCAAAAGCGGACAGAAGAGATAAGTCATAGATTTTCCTCATCTGCTGTGGATGGGGGATGTGCGCTTTTCCTGTTGCTGGTGTCGAGGGTTCCTGCATTTAGGGTGGAGAGCTAGGACTGCGTTATCTCTAGAATGACCAGAGGCCTCTGTCACTGACTTGTGCAGGGTCTTTCTTGCACTTGAGGAAGAGAAACTAGTTACGTTTCCTGAAAATGGTGTTTATATTAAAGGTGTCCATTGGCTTATATTGGATCCAGTCAAGGTTCTGAAGATTTTGGTGTTCATCTCAGTCTTTGAAAAATGTTACCAAATGTGAAGAAAATTAAATTTTATTCCCCTATGCAGTGGCCCATGAGGGGAAAAAATGTGCTTGATTTGTGATGGAGACCTCAACTTTAATGTTTCTTCTTTAAGGAATACCTGTTCTACAGTAAATACATTTAAGCTGCTGGCTGCTAGAAACTGAAAGGGGTTTAGTTAAGGATGTCTTTGTTTTGCCATTTTCTCTTTGCTAGGTGGTGGCTGAGGCAGTATAGTCAGCTGCAAGGAACTTTTGATCTGATGAAGGATTATTGCACTTGCGCACCAAGAATTACTGGCTCATTAGGATGATAAATGTGCTGACCAGCTGGTCAGCTTTCCTCATGCTGTTGTTTATAGTTATCAGTGAGCTTTATTTCACACTGAATGAGGTTTGTTTCGTGCCCTGTTCTCTCTGCAGCCTTCCTAGAGGTACCTGGAAATGCCTTTGCTAAACCAGCACTGGCAGCGATCTGCAAGGCAGTCTGGCTCAGTGTGAGGCATAGGGCAGTGTCAAAAATTGTTCTGTCTCTGGAGGCTTGTGCTTCCTCAGAGATTTATAAGCAATTTCTGGGGTTTGTCTCTTAGAGGGTTGCCATCTGGAAAAGATCTTCAGACAGACTCAAGAAAACCTGATACCTCATACCAGTTTGTCAGTAGAGGGTACTACTCTTACTGAATTCAGTGCCTACAGAAGTCTGCTTCCATCACAGTCTCTTGTGCAGTCCAAGTCATCTGATGATGTGTGAGGTCTCACAGGACCTATAGTGGCACACATTTCTTAAATTGCTAGAAAGATACATGAGAGTAAGCTTGCTGCTTAGGCTTCCTTCTGTATATATCTTCTTGGACATCTTCATAGTATGCAGCTATTTATGTCACTGGCACTAGCATGAATGTTGTAGAGAAATGACTTTCCATACTTGCAGTACAAGTGCTCATTTAGTTTTCTTTCCTACACAGGTCAAAGATACAGCTTTGAAGTAGAAGAGAGTAATTTTGGCAACTGATGATGTCAAGGCAGGCATCTGCTTAACAGACTGATGGAGCTTGCGTCAATATGGGGTACTCCTTAGGCGATGTGGGGAGGTAACTCCTGCAAGAACTAAGCAAGGCACTACAGAGTTTCAGCCTGGGCAGCAAAGGACAGCAAACTCCTTCCACTCTGTCAGGAAGGGTCAGATTTGAGAACTGATGCACGAAGTTCCAAATGCTCAAAAACTTGGAACAGCCTGGTGGCCTGAGCTATCCCATTTTGCTAGTCTACCAGACTGGCTGTGTGCTGTCCTGAGCTGTAGTCTTGTAAGCCTCTAGATTCTGCAAAGGCCTCTTTGCATCAGGTACCAACAGACTGACTGGCTCTGAAGCCAGTCAGTATCCACAGTTGCCTTAGTGCTATCACAGTTGGGTCAAGGAAGATGATGTAGCTTTTCTTCCAAATTGTTAATCAGTATAGCCAATACCAGGTCATGATGTGCAGCTCTGATCCTGCTTACTCTAGCATAGTGGCTTTGGTGTGGTGGCTTCCCTAGGATTCCTTTTCCTTCTGTGTCATAGCTTGATGTCTGGGACCTCTGTGCTATTGTATTTGCAACTCCCATTGCATCCTGCTAAAGACTGCTGAAGTGGTACCATCTTTAGGAAGTCGTGGAGCATCCTACCTGAGCTAAAATGACAGCATCATGGGGTGGGAGGGGGTGGGGTGGCAGTGGTGAAAAACACTTGAGCTTTGAGTCATTTAGCATATATGTGTACACATATGTGTGGCATATGTGAGCTCTATTACAGTTTGAATGCAATATGAGAGGACATTGTAGAATTGTCAGCAACAACCTATTTCCTGTGCTTAGCATTTGTACCTGTTGATGTTACTGGTGGCCCATGTCATGAGTATCACATTCTTTCCTTCCCAGGGTATACAGGACTTAAATTATAGCCAGGCTGAAAGGCCTCTTCCTCAATTGCCGGGTTTACTTTTTTCCCCTAGAACATTACATTATGTAAGAAGGCATACTGTTTGAAAGGATAATGTTGGAAATGAGCTGATCTGTGAGGAATTGACATATGCTGTAAGCAGCCTGCTGAATCAAGCCACTGTTTATGCAAAGCTTCATTACCAAAAGCTGAGAAATACTTCTGTCTGCATTGGAAGGCTGTTTCAAATAGAAGCTCAGGTATGAATATAAATTACACAGATATTTTACTAAATCCTCACATGAACATTTATTTTTCTTTACTTCAATTTCTTTTGTTGTCTGTCTTCAAAGTGGGCATGCACAAATGATCTTTGTACAGAATAAATTAATTTTCATAGTTGAGATGAATGAAAATGCAATTTGGAAGGATCTGAATGTTCCAGTTAAACTATAAATTAGTATTATTTAATTTTTAGCCTTTTAAACTACTGAAAAACAAACATTATTGCAGGTGGAAGTGGTGATAATGGCTGTGGTTATGGTTGCCTTATGCTTCCAGTGGAGGAATCTGTTCACCATCACTTAACTGCCAAATACTTGGGGAAACCAGTTTTCCCTGGCTGTCAAAGTCACCCAGGAGGCAGCTGCAGAGTGGCAGAGCCCGACAGGTGCACCGAAGGTAGGCATAGCCCTGGAGAACTTAATGGCAAAAGAAATTAAATTTCAGTGATGAGAATAAATGGAAGCAAATGGGCTCATAATTCTGAAAAGAAAGGTCTGCAAAATGTCTCTGTCCTGATCATGTAGTGAGAGTCTTCTGATGCCAGTGAAGTGTTCCTCCCTGCCCCTTAGGGCTGGTATTGTGTTGGAAGATTACAGCCAACATTTGTTGCATGTGATGATCCCAAATTATGCAGTATCGTTGTAAGAAAGCATCTGAGGTGGTTCATTTAGGGGTTTGATGTGGTTCTTTTATTTCTTGCCCTTTTTTTTTTTTGCTTTATGTTGAGAAAACAGAAAACTGGTCAGGACATGTCAGGCTTAGCCATGAGGAAGCAAGATGTTGATTTTAGTGAGTGTTTCTGAAAATTTTTGTCTTAACCTTGGTAATTTACTTACTTGAAGAAAATGGATCACACTGTGGGCTAACCACAAGGACACAATGGTAAGTTAATGAAGTCTGTACAGGAGTACAGACACAGTTAATGGGGAGGGGAATAGTTCTGTGTTCCGTGCACAGCATGGATGATGTGTTGAGTAGGTAAAACCAAAATACTTTGTAAGGCAGGTGTCCTTCCAGGTGAATGGAATGTGCTCATGCAGTTGAAGACTAACAGGTAACATGCCTGCAAGGGCTTGAGGGTTGCACAGGCTTGTGCTTCCTGGACTGCAGCAAGGTTCTATAATTCTCATCTTGACCTTAATTTTCTTTGAATACCTTTGTTGTGCCACTCAACAAATGTGATCCTGATGTTAGAATAGCTTCTTGTTGTTTGAATGGGAAAACTAAGACTGAAAAAAAGGGATTAGAAAAAAGCTGAAGCTTCTCTAAAATCCCAAAGGAACTTTCAGGAGCAGGCACAGTTCTGTGGGTTCTTAGGATGAGAGTGCGTCCTCCAAGTAACCCAGGGTGTAGAAGGGCCCTCACCTAAAGAATCACTGCTAGAGTAGGGGAGAGGTCAGAGCTCTCTGAGGTGGGGAGGCTTGACTGAAAGAAAGAAAAAAAAATGCACAGCCTGGCTTAACTCATGCGTTGGTCAAAACTAGGTCTCTACAGCTAAATCTACATTTTTCTTCACATTTTTTTTTCTTTCTTGTCTGGCTACTATTAGGCCTTCAGAAAGGTGAATTGCTTCACCTTTGAATTTTTGGTTTTGTGGTGCAGAAACAGCAAGTCAGTAGCAAAATGATCTGCTCAAGAGCTGCTTCACTTGACCTAAGGGAGCAGGACATAGACACCTTCACCCACTAGGATTCCCTGGCTCCTTTCCTGCATGCCCAACAGCAGGTAGCAACTACAGGTTGATCTGGATTCAAGGAGTGAGGGTGGATAGATAAGACTGGAGCAAAAACTGCTCTGATCAAGAGAGGAAAACAATTTCTAAAGAAATAGTAGTAACACAGAGTGAAGAGGACTCTGCAGAGGCATTGCTCTTGGGACTGGGTGGTGGAAGAGCTCAGTGTTCAGCAGAAACAGCTAGACAAAATCAAGGATGGTCAGCTTGGCTCTGCTGAATAGAGGGCCTTTGGCAGTGGTACAGCTGTGGATCAGGAGCTGGACCTGAGCTGCCTGATGGGGCTGTGGGAGCACACTGCGGGAGAGCCATGAGGGCAGCCAGTGAGTCCTTGGGGCTGTGTTGGCTGCAGGAAGAGTGGGTGCCATGAGAGGGGGAGGCTCAGTAGGGCTTGAGGGGTGCAGAAGCATGCCTATGGGAGGGGGAGCTGCAAGGAGCAGGAGGACTGATGGAAAGTGGGGACTTACAGCTCCAGGCTGGGTTAGAACGCTTCGTAGGGCAGCCTGTACCTGGTGCAGCCAGCAAATACCTACAAGCAGGTGAGTAATGGTGTTCAAGCCCTGTCAGAGAGTAAATGTGGAAGCAAGGGGAAGAAATGTGAGCGAAATTGTCCTGGCTGAGCAGTGAGTTGCTCAGTGGTGTATGGATGGAGGATGCAGGGGTTTTGAGCAGAGGAGCCTGGATCTGCAACAGCTTCATTGATATTTTTTTTAATAAAAAATCATAGAACCCATCTCTGCTATGTGAGGTAATTTAGGATTTACCAAATCAGTGTGGACAGATAACGAATAAATAGAAAACCTCAGCAATGAAGAAGCCTTGTTGATTACCCTTGAAATAGTGGCAATCTTGTCAGGACTGCAGGATGACAGGGGATATCTTGTTGTTGGCTTTATTGAGAGGTGAGCTGGTGGAGCTGTTGTGGGGGAGATGGATGGTGAATGGGTTAAGCCTTTGCCCCACCGGGGGTGCAGTGAGCACTCTGGTGGCAGGAGTGCCTGTGGACCGGGGAAAGGTATTTCCTAACACTGCTCACGGCAAGGGAGCCCAGCGGCAGCAGTGTGCTGCCTGCTGTCATCCTCAAGGATCAGTGTATGCAGACGGCGAGGAAAGATACCTCAGCAGGTGAAATGTTGTAAACAAGAGGATATCCTATACAGCTCAGTGCTGCTGAGGGCACTGGCATCCCGCAGTTCCCCGCTAGGTGTGTGTTAATTACCTGGGTCTATCGATTGCACTAGAGCAGGAGGGAGGTTTCTAGCTGCGGTGGTGCCTGCAGACTCCAGAAGAGGGTGCTGGAGATCTTCGCTTTGCTCCTGGTTCCTGCTCTGCTGTGCTCTGTTCTGCTCTCAGATTTCATGCAATTAATCTGGTTTTGTTTTTCTGAACTAGTGTATCTACGTCTTCTAGGTTTTTCTAATACTTTAATACCAACACCTAAATCCGATACAATTGCTCTGTTCCTAGCTTAGCACTGCTCTGCTTTAGAACAATTTATGCCTGTACTTTGGCATAAAGTCCTGAAATGGCTGGCTGCTGCTGGTTGGAGTTTGGCTAGAGAAGTTCTTAAGCACAATAGCCTGCATGTATAGATCCACTGTAAACTGAGGAGGAAAAGAGAGTTGTGACATATTTTTAGCTACACAAACTCTGTGCATACAAGAACATTTGTTTAAAGGAAAGATGAGAGCAAAATCAGTTGCCTTCTCTGTTTTGCTGTGATTCTCCCCTGGAGTAGAATCCATATTTGAGGTTTGCTGGTTGTACTCACATGCTGCAGTGATGCTGTCTGAAACTTTGAAGTTAGGTTTGGGGGAGACTCATGTTTTTCATTCAAAACTTGGCTTCTTTTTAGATGTCTGCTTAGCCGTGTTCAGTGTTCACAAATAGGACAATATGCTCAAAAAAAAAAAAAAGAGCAGTTAAAATGGACAACAGAAAAAGGCTTATTCTGATTGTATTCATCACAAAAAGCTGACACCAGAGGACAGAAGAGATATGGTTTAAACATGCTCTTTTGTATTTTCAGACAGATTGCTTCTCTTCAGAGTTAGGATGAGATAGCTTTCTATAGTCTGCAACTTGCAGCTCACTTGAAGGAGTTTTCTTTTCCACTGGATTTTTATAAGAAGTTTTAAACTCTGTCTTAACCCACAGTTCTGGTGCTGATACATGCTTGCTAGAAATGAGCCATGACCACTTATAATGAGTTTTAATGGCTTTTGAACAAAAATCTTGAAATCTGAGTTCCTAGCATTAAGAACCTTGATTTGGACATGTAATTGCCTTATTTTTCAAAGATTGAGAATGACTCCATTCCTATTCACCAGTGGGAGTAACAGCTACTGTGGTTGAAAACAAGACTTGGTAACTTGATTTTAGACTTCTAATTAAAAGCAACTTTGTTTTAACTATCCAGACCTAAGGGAGTTAGGGGAATAACATGTTTTGACATGCCAGCCTGTCTCTAGGCTGTGAGGTGGTACTGCCTCTTGCTCAGGGAGATGGACAGCACTCTTCCCTAGTTTCTTCTGTACTCACAATGTTTGGGAAACAGATGTAGCTGTTTGTGTCCTTAGTTAAATGCCTTCTAGTTTCTTGATCACATTTGATTGTACTTGTGAACATATCATCCTGCTGTAAGGAATAGTGTGGGACTAGAAAGCTGCTTGAGGATTTTTATAAATAAAAATCAAGGGCTACCTATGCAATGGAGGTCATGCACTTAACACAGTACAAAGCTCCTTTATGGTAGAACTTTAGGAATTCATGGAGGTCCAAGTGGAATAAAGCTGCCCACTATTGTCTCCAGCTCCTTGGAATGGGCATCCACCCAAGACAAGTAAATCCACAGGTCTTGTTCTTGTCAATTCTGTAGTGGAGAAATTATTTGCCCCACTTACCCACACAAGAGTTTTTACTAGGTTTCTCATGCAGGCCTCTACTTTGTTCACCATTTAAATCAGGGCCCAAGTACCCCAAAACACACTTCCAAAGAGTAATTTAAAAGAAATCTCTGCCCTCATCTCTTTCCACACTTTCAATTGCTTTTTTTTGCTCTTTAAGAAGATTTTCAGTATTTCAGTTCTCCGCTCAGCAGCAGTATCCTGCAGTGTCTCAAATCCGAGTATTCCTCCTGATTATGCCAGAGGCATAGCAGATTACATCTTTCACACGTTGATGATTACAGTGATGGTGCACAAGTTGGGGCGTGCACGGTGCATCATGCTGCTGAAAGCAGATGGCATCGCTGTGCGGCAGTGCTTGAGGCAGGGCTGTGCAGCAGAGGGAACGTAAGAGCTCCAGACCTATAAAAATTATTTTCATTGCCTATAAGACAGGCCCAAATCATTACTTTTTATAGAAGAGAGCATTTTGTAGTCTATCTTGCTCTTCTGGTAAAGGCAGAATACATAAAGCAGACCAAAATGTGAAGGATCAGGCTGCCAGCACAGCCAGTGCTTGAAAAAAAACCCACTTGGCTGTACCATGGATGAACAACAGAGCAAGGTGAAATGTAGGAGAGCTAACTAACCATCTCAGGAATGTCACTGCATGATGTGACGTAAGCGTGCAGTAGCCTTTGGAGGTGAGAGTTTTAAATAGGAAATGTACTTTTCTTCAGCTGAAGTATTGAAGCTTTTTCTTGTTAAACCTTTTATAACTTTGTTTGGGAGATGACGTTGCAAAAACATATTGAAGTCTGTTAAAAAATATATATATATATATGGTGAGTCTGCTGATTCTTTTTTACTTATCCCACAGTCAGCTCTTTAAAACCAATGCATATGTGTGTGTATATGTGCATATACATGCAATGTTTTACTTTGTATAAGGACTCTGAGAACAGATCGTGTTTCGGTCTTTGGTTTCTTTTTGAGACCTATCACTTTCTGTGGAATGTTTCATTTTTAACTGCCTTCTCTGTTAAAGGACACACTGCTTTGAAGCCTGTGTAGTACCCTGTAGTACCTACAACCACCCTGTTGTAGTCTCTACGGCCCAGGTATCCAAAGCTACTTAGGTGGGTGCAGCGAGCAGAGATGGAGCTTTTGCTGAATGTCCTCATGTTGTGTCAAACCAAGCAGGTTCAGAGGAACAGCCAGCTGCAACTTTGTGTAAGCAAAGTATGCTCTTCTCCCTCCAGGCTGGGACTACCTCCCTAGAGTAATAAGTTACTGTCTGTGTTTGTTACTGATTAAAATCCTGCCTCAGTGAAGCAAAATATGAACTCTCTGCTAAAGCCTGAGTGCTCACAGGATATTTTCAAGTGTGGTAGGTATGAAATGAGTAAGTCTAAATGAGGATCTGGAAGAGCAGATTGCGTGTAACTAAGCTGTCTCCTTCCTCACCTACCTGTTCAATAACCTGCAGGTGGCATCTGTGCAGGCATAATACCTCCAGATCTCCCTAACAGCATCTCTTCAGTGCATACTTCTCGTGTTAGCCACTTGTTTTTCAGTATATACTAAACCACATGGTCACTTTTAAATATGTTGAGCAATTCTCTTCAAAGTGGAGAGGCTGGTCTGTCCCTCTGGCATGCTTTCCTGACATGTGAGGGGCATTGCAGGGCATGAAGCTGTTGCTGGGGTCACCTCTGTGGTCACTGCTGCCAGTGCACCTACAGAGCACAGGACACATAGTTCCCCTTTTCAGGACTTTTCAAGAAAGCCAGTTCTTTTTTTTCCTGAAGTATGTGATTTATATTTATGTTTGAGCAGTGAATTGGCTTAGTGTGCAGGGAAATCATAGGCAACCTTTCCAAAGGTTGTTTACCATATGTCTAAAAACCACAGTGTGTAATTGAGAAACAGAGGGGTCATCTCACAGTGTTTGTACATACAGACTAATATATTCTGGGGTTAAAGCGAACACTTAGTCCAATGAACTCATCATGTTTGTTTGTTGTTTTCATAGACCTTACAACGTGCTTGGGTTTTTATTTGGGAAACAAAAACAGCAATCAGCAGCTCTTGGCTTTCATGTATCAGATCTTTCCTAAATGGAATGCAAATACACTTTTGTAAAATTGTGTTGACATTATTTATTACATTCTTGCCTAGCCATGAATAAAATAAATTGGTAGGGACAAAGTAATTTTTTTTTTAACCAATATTGCTGTAACTTGTTACCTGCAGGTCTTAAAGCAGGTTTCATCTCTGTTTAATGAGCAATGCAAGTAATTCACTTTACATATTATTGAGTTTGAGCACTTTCATTTTCATATTGATTTAAGCCATTTTCACTTTTCTTTCTGGATCTCTGTAGTATTCCTACTCTCAGGTTATATAAACAGCAAAGCTCCTATGTATCTGAATAATATTTGATTTGCAGCCATGCATGGACAGCTTGATTAAACCATTTTTTCTTTTCTACTGAAGTTCAAAATTTTCTTGGACCTAAGGCCATCTGGTAATGTTCATCTAAGTATGCTGATTTGTATTTTATGGGTTTTAAAATCTTATTTTATTCTGGTTCTACAATCTTCAACAAAAGCACTGGGTGAAGTGGGCACATAATTTTTATGAATTTTATATAGGGCTCACCTGGAGTTACACAGCTTTCTTAAGCAGAAACTGAGAGATCTTAAGGTTTCACTGAATCACAGAAAGTTGGAGGCTTGCACGGGCTGATGGAAGTCATCTTGCCCAACCTCCTTGCTCAAAAATGGCTGTCTGGAGCTGATTGCCCAGGGTCATGTCCACAAGGCTTTTGAATATCTCCAAGGATGGACTGTGGGTTCAAATTCATCAAGATTACTCTTGGTTGTAGAGGTAATGTGACCCTGGGCTGCTTGCAGTTCTCACCTTCTGCTGGGAGTCATCTCCAGGGTCATGCCATCTGCGCTCCCCACTCTGCTGCTGCTGGCTGCTTTGGGCTGTGCCATTGTGGCCAGCAGCAGGAAATTTGAGAGGCTGTGATGGGGCCAGGCTGCTGTATGGCCCCAGGGGCTCTGCAGCACTGTGCCATGCCACTGGTGTACAGCCAGTGTAACCTTTGCCAAAATGGTGTGCCTTGGCACTGAGTTCTGCTCTGCAGAGCTGCTGAGGGGAGGTGATGTTCAGAGCTGCCAGGCCATCATGCTGCTTGGAGATTTTCACTGTTATTACTGCTATAGGGAGAGCATGAAAACATTTGTGTAGCCCAAATACAGAAGCCTGCAAAGCCACCCTGGACATTGCAGGCTGTTGGTTGTGGCTACTGCTGTGCCAGAACCACAGCAGTGCTGGGAAACGGTTCATTGCCGGTGCAATGTTATACAGTCATGGCCACCCTGCTAAGCCTTTGGTGATCACTAAGTGTTGAATAACTAGTGACAGCAGAGTGCTGCCTGTGTTCACTATATCTGTAGGTACTCTGTGCTTATCACTAGTAAAAAGGTCACACAAAACAAGGGAAAAAACTGGAAGTGAATAGGAAGGCAGAGGAACAGGCTTTGTGCACTATTTGTAGGATGAGTTTTAGAGTCTGAATACTTGCCATTTGACTACCTCAGAGGTGGTCCTTTTGCAAAGGGAACTGCTCTCCAGAGTCAAGATATTCAATAGTACTATGTTGTCAGAAGTGTGAGAATAATCCTTAGGGGCGGGGGGAGAAGGAGGAGAAGTAGTCCTTGGGAAGAACTGTATAATGCATGACCAGCAAAGAGGTACCAGCTGCCAATATGATCACATGGAGATTGTGGAGAAAAAGGTGGTGGTTTCTTAGATTCCTCCAGGTTCTTGAAAGTTCAACTGCGAACACAGGAATGTTTTTCCCAAGACAAATGAGCAAGTGGATATTTAGGAAAACAACTCTAAACAAAAAACCTCTTAGAGCCTGGGAAAAAAACTTATGAGTGTTTGGAATCTGCAGCAGGTTAAAAGCTTGTGTGTTAGTGGTAATGTCTAAAGATCTGGTAATGTCAAACAATGTTCAGAGAGGGTTGGGGATGGGAGCAGGGAAGACCTATTGCTTGCAGCTGTTTAGTCAAGGCATAATGTGCTGGAATTAAGAACATGAAGAATCTTGTGTGCAAGATGTGCCACTTGCTTGAAAGCGATACCAGTGTCTCACCCCAAAATAGTGAATATTATACAAATGAAAGAAGTACATATGTAACTGGGAAGACAAACATGTTAGCTCTGCATTTCTGCTGCGTTAGGAAGAAAATGAGTCTTCCTGACATTGCTACATGAGTTTTTCCCATTTTCCATAGAATACCCCATCAAAACAGCCAGCTCTAGGGTATGTGTCACCATCAAAGTGATGTTGTAGGTACTTCCCACCAACTACACACAGGCATTGGGAAACTGAAGTCAAAACTCATGTTTGTGCTGGAGTTGGTGGTTGAACTGGTGAAAAAGACCTCTCTGTTAGCTCCTGGACCTCTCTGTGTGTGGGACTCCCTCCTTGCTGTGGGTTTGTGGTACCATCAGCTGATGATGGGGAACATTGCCAGGTGAATTGACAGGTGTACTCCTGTGTACTTATTATTCCTGTTGTTCCTGTTTCAGTGGCCTTTGTCTTGCTTAGGGTAATGAGGTGTTTTAGTTGCCTTTCTTCTGGTTTCTAGTGTAACTGCGGCCAGGTGTCCTGTGATAATTCAGTTGCACAGCCCTGATGTTTAAAACTTATAAACCTCTCCTTTCACAGTGCAGGTGAAATTATGATTAAATCTTTCTGCTTGTTAAAATGTATTTATAAAACTATTTTAACATTTTTCTGGGCAGTCCTTGGTATAATATTAGCAGTCGTACAGTGTTACTTTTCATATCACTGTAAGATGCCTCTTTTATAAAGCTGTGGAATGAAATGGAAAACAGTCAGCAGGTTATTTCCACAGCCATGCCTATGTCCCTCCCTCCTGTGGTGCACAATTTAGAAACAGGTCAGAATTTCCTGAAACACTTTAGTTTTTTAATATCTTTGCAATATGGACAGACTCTCACAGAACTATTTATAGTAATTAGGCCAGCTAGAACTGGAGAGATCTGAGGTTTTATGGGTTAAGGTACTGCAGAGATGGAAAACAAACAGGTGGCAATTCTTCTAATAGGCATGTGCTTGATTCTCTGAGCACTGTGCAGGGGAACCAGTGCCCTGCTCTCTCTTAGCTCCTTTCCATCACAGTCAATCAGAGGTGCATGCAAACTAATGAACTCTTTTTCAAACAAGTCCTTAATCGAGAGCTGGTGCTGTAATAATTATATCCTAGTTCCTTGAGGGTTTGTTGAAGTAGTTACTGATTTAAGGACATCTTTGGCTTGAAAGTGTATATGTGAGGGAGTATTTGGAAAGCAGTAAGTAGCTCTAACCTTCTCAGAGGCCATGTTTATTTGATTGTAACATAAATCATGCAGCATTTTAAGGTCAGGCTCTTCTGACAGCTGGGGAAGGTTGTTTCTTGTGTGCATTCTGGTACAGGTGAGCTAGGATTATCTGAAGAGCATACACCTTGGGAGCATTTGCTATATTTTAGAGCTGGCGTCAAGTTCTAAATCAATAGCTTATTTCAGAGCTTGTGCATGGATTTCATGAAGTGTGTTCCTGCAGAGGCTGTGGACAAGCACTGCCTGCATGTGTGGTACCCTCACATTGAGGTATTACCATAAGATGTTACATAATGCATGTGAAAGGTACAGCTCAGTGACTGAGGTGGAAGATGAGATTTCAGACAAATGCTAATCATGAAGACATCACAGCTCATCATAAAATGATTAGCTCCTACTGTGCTGAATATCATTTTTGATATCTGGATGCTGAAGTTAAATGGCTGATCCTGAAGGCCATGTGCTTTGTAATAGAAGGGTAAGTGCTTTAGATTATGTGCTTATTGTAGTTATTTACCCAAACAATAACAGAGCTTCCTCAACCCCCATTTAACAGAGGACATTAATGCTCAGGGTGATTTATGTTCCTTCACTTTACAAGTCCAGCAATGCAGGTTTTAAATATCTGTGGGAGATGACATACTGCCAGTGCCCACCAGAAGGTACAGTTTGCAGGCAGATTACATTTGATGTACTTGGAGACAATCAACTCTCTTTTGAAACATGGGCAGTTTTTTCCATGCCTTAAACTAAAGAAGTTCCATCTACGTCAAACTCTTGATTTCCGGGAAAGATGAAGACCGTTCAACAGGATTATATCAACATCAGATTTTTTTTTTTTTTCTAACCTAAACACTATCTGGCTAAATGCAAAAGCTCTAGCAGAAACTGCTGACCTCTTGCATGATTACAGACTCTGCCTGCTGAAGAACTGTAAATGAATCATCTTGCAGTGAAATGTAAACAGGATACTGCGCTTCCATTGCTGCTTTGTTTACCAACATGTGCTCATTGCACTGCAAGGGTATCAAATTAGATGACAACAGTTTGTAGCAATATGAGGATCTAGAGTTAGAGCTGTGGGAGTGGGTATTGTTCCCCTTCCCTACCCCCTAATTCCAAACACAGACTGAAGGAGCGGAGTTCTCATTCTCTTCTACCAGGTCTGAATAGTCCTGTTTTGAGACTGGGTAGCATGAAATTAGTGGTGACGTCTGAAGTGAAAGGCGTACATGATTTGGGACTCACTTCTTTTTGTTTGGGTTTCACCTGGGACCAGAAAACCCAACCAAGTCTTACATCAAAATGAGAGTTGTTGCCTCTCCTTTCTCCTGCCACGTTTCTTGCCCATAGGAAAATGAAGCAGCGAGTTGCCAAAGTAAGTTCTAGAAGTTCAAAGAAAATGAAACACAGCAATGTAACCCTGCTGGTTTCGTTCACATCCATGCATGTTGGCTGTGTTTCCATTTGTTTCCCTATGCTTCTTTGCCTTTCTGTTCAGTATGGTGGAAGACATGGAAATCCAGCTTTGCTTTCTGTCTTCTGTAACAGCAACACGGAAAAAAATTGATGCTGAATTGGAGCAAACCAAGCAACAGTTTACCTAAAATGGTTCAAGAAGGCCTCGAGAAAATTAGTGGAAATAGACTGAATACATAAACTCTGATTCAGGAACTCCTGTAGGTGCAATATCCACAGAAATTATCGCTATGGTGACCATTCTTCTTGCACTCACACTTCTGTACCTGCCTTGTGGGTGGGCAGGGTACTCAACTGGACCTAGTCCAGACATGACATTGTTCTTATTGGTAGATTTGGTGAGTTTTGAATTAATAAAAACAACTTCAGTTTTCCGTGCTTAGTCGAATTTATGGAATTTTTGAAATCTACCATATTTGTGATTAGCATTACTGGGATTTAGATGGAGGCACTGATTTTTATGCTCTGGACATCCTCCCACTATGTCAAGGTCTGCAGTTCTTAAAACAGTTTGCTTGGTATGAAAGCCAGCATCAATACATAGAAAAATGGTAGCACAATATGAAGGCAAATAAAGAGGAGAGAGACCAATGAAGTCTATGGATGAAAATTATTTGGAAATGCTTTAGGGAGTACAGCCTAAAAGGGTGCAAGGATATATAAGTGTCTGTAAAAACTGAATTCTCAAATTCAGCTGTTTTATCTCCTGGCAGTCTGTGTGCCTTTTGCTCCCTGTTTACTCCCTTTTGTACAGCCTTGTCTTATATGACATCTGTTTTCATAAGGGGAGATGATTGAAAGGAGATTGAAAAACAGTTGTGGGTCCCAACCCACAGGAGGACCAAAGAGTTCAAAAACGATTAGTGATCTTCCTAAATCAAAATAGGTCATGTTTGGCTTGTATTTTTAAAATTCATATTGGATAATTCTGGAGATTGTGCTTTAAGATGTTTGAGTTTGTTTCTTGTCCAGCTAGTTTCCTCCTTTAAAGAAAGTTAGCTACAAAGGATAGTGACTCTAATTTCCAGCTCAAGTACAGAATTGAAAGCGATGGCAGGAACTGGACAGGAGTCTGAAATGAGTCTGAACTATAGTGTTAGGTCACCTCATGTGAGCGAGCAACATGTGCTGATGAATCCTTCTCTAGTCCTGCCTTGTTGGATGTCTGTTTAATTATGAACTTGAGTTTGGTTGTCACAGCAGGCACACTAAAAACTCTCTGGTCTCTAAAGGTGTCACATGGTGGATATAAACAGCCAAAAGTCCTGGTTGTAGAGTTGTCACTTGCTCAGTTTACAGACACTTAGAAACTGGAGCATAGAAATGGTTGTCTTCTTCACTAAATTTATAAAAATTATCAAAACTCCACAGGAAACCTCAGGTTATTTTTTCCCCCCGCTCTGTCATCCTTTCTGGGAAGGCAGAAATAGGAGAGCTCTCTTTATTTCAGTTTTCTTTTTGGGTTGGTGAATTCTAGGAAACACATTGAGTTCTTTGTAACATATGATCTATGCTGAGACGTGTTTACTATGTGCAGGATGACAGAAATGAGTCTGAAGAGTTTACACTCAAACTATGTCTTCTTTTTCCACATTATTTTTCTAAGTTTGTCTGTTTCAAGTGAACAGGTGTACGCTGTAGATTCCTGCTAGCAACAGATTCTCTTGCCATTCATGAGAAGGAAAATAATGTTCCAAAAAAGGTTCTTTATGTGACTTACAATGTTCAGTTGCAAAGTATACTTGTACTATGAAGGGCTAAGGTCAAGTCTCATATGCCTACAAAGGATAATTTTCAAGTTTTGGATTTGAAATATTTAATGATTTGCCATGGGATCCTTCTCAAAGACTGACCAGTGAGTCCTAATTTCTGTAAAATTTGAGCTGGGAAAGGAAAGTTACAGACCTTATGCAACTGCAAAGATAAATTCAGTTGAAGTTACAAAAGGAGCTTGTTTATGTTATGTTGATTTGAGAATTCATAGTGTAATTTTTGCCCAATGTGCACATTCAATGCTAGTATGTGCCCCGGTGATTCCTGTTGCTTATATTTCAGGCCTTTTATACCAGAAAACAGGAAAATAGCACTGATTTAAGTAGTATGTCATAAAGAGCCATAAGATTTTTCAGTCTGGCACTGGTAACATGCCCCCAGCAGGTACCTTCAAAAACTTACTGTCCATTTAGTTTTGCCTCTTCATTTTTTTTTTTGCAAAAATGATAGTTTGCTGAGAGGCATCAAGCACTTCACCTATTGCTATAGGCCTCTGCTTTGTGGTAGCAGTTGTTGTGAAGTTACCTGTGTTAAATACTGCTCAGGAAAATCCTAGCTTTGTGCTGGTCCCTTTGCCTGAGAACTTCTGGTGCTCAGTGATTAGGCATCCTCCTGATTCATCCAGACATTGCTGTTAGGAAGACAGTCCCTTACCTTTCATCCATTCACTGGCCAACTTTATCTCTGGTAGCCTGGGTTTAAGATACAAATGGAGGTGTAATTTCATGGCACTGGCAGAGCAAATCTGTCAGGCCGCTGCTATCAGGAAATTGTTCTGCTTCCAGAGCAATCACCTGTTGTCTGTGTTCCTCCATGCTACGGTCCCCCTTGAATTAGCTCACATGTCCTTGACCACCCCAGTAAGCTGATTCAGCTTTATTAATTGGGGAAAAACCCCCTCAAACCTATTTGATTTTTTTCTCAGCAAAGTGGAACTGTCTCTTCCGGTAAGCATGAGATGTTTGCTTGACGCATCTTGTAAAATGTCTTCCTGGCTTTCAGACAGTCTGTTTACATGCAGTTTCTGCTGCACTCTCTCTCTCTTTTTTTTTTAAGAAAAGAGATTGTTGGTATGGCTCTGCAGCTGATGCTCTTCAAATGCTTTCACATTAGCATGACCAACCAGTGTAGCATCTCATAAATCACCAATGTGATCTGAAACCAACTGAGCCAGAAGGAAGCATACCAACTGCATGAAAATTGCGTGTTGTTTGGTAATTGCATGGTTGATGGAAATGAAATGGTCTTTAGTGTGCATCTTATCCTGACAAAGCTCATAATTTGTTTCTCTTCTGCTGTTTTAAGGTAATGGACTCAAAATCAGGCTTTTTAGTATTATGCAATGAAGTAGTTACAAAAAAAAATAAACAAAGGAAAGGCAGTTTAACCATTTTTATATGCTCCACTTCTCCAGAACCTATTGAAATTTGTGCAGTCAGGGCAATTAAGAAAAGTATGTGGTGGGAAGGCATAGGACAGAAGGATAGCATATGGCAATTTCTTAAATATCAAAATTGTGTTTGTGAAGAGCTCAGTGAGAGCTTGCTCTCAGCTGGTGAAATGCATCAGGACTACTCCATATTCATCCTTGAATCTTCCATGGTTTCCTTGTCAGTTGCCTGGTTCAGTCTGTTGTTCTGGGGTTCCAGGTGATCATTGGAACCCTTCTAACCCTGCTCAAACCTTCCAGTGCCTGTGACTGACCCTCATTCTGTGCTTGGCAGGACAGTGGAGGATGTGCCGGAGTCAGCGCTAGCGACAGTCTCTTTTCTGAACACAGGACCTAAGTCCTGTGCTCCTGGGGACTGGTCCTCCATAAAGGACAACACTGACCTGCAAGCCCTGAGGCTTAATAGTGGAAACAAAGCATGAGAAATATTGTTTTCTATAAGGTTACCTTGTTTTGCCAATGCCACTTGTGCTCATCTCTTATTTGTCCCTTGTAGTGGTGCATACTGGGCTCAACGCAAAATGTTGATCCTGTTTTAAAACTTGCGCCCTTTTGAGGGTGTGTCTCTACACTTACAGGGTTTTTCTTGTAATACACTATTCTTGCTGTTTCGGCTACCTTTTCATCTTAATGTTCCATTTCTGAGCCCTTAAATTCACAAGAGTAATGTCTGTCACTACTAGATGTTCCTTACTTAACAACTATACAGTGACAAATACTTTCAAGCCTAATTCCAGGTGAACGGACTCTTTCTGAATTTTTGATTTTTGGCAGATATATGAGGGTCTCAGAATTCCTTGGAACGTTTTTATTTTGTGATGGCTGACTGAGTTAATGAAGCAAAGTGTGCCTTCTCCATTTTAGTGATGATGAACTGTTTGGTTCACATGGGTTGCTAATACCCTTCTAAGGTGGGAAAAAAGGCGTGGGAATGAACAACTTCTCTGAGTGCTTAGCACTGTTGTGTGTTTAATCAGCACTCAACTACACAGCCCTTTAATTAAATCAGATAACAATTAATTGCCCAGAGTAGGTATTTTTCTTATCTATCACCCCCAAGGACACCTTTTAATGAATGTAGCAGCAGGATCTGAAGATGCTGAAGCAGTCTTGTCTCCTAGCTAGCACGAGGTCACCAGCTGTGCTGCTGTGTGTGTGCTGTTGTACTCCCAGACAGGGGTGGCTGACAGTGGTTTAGCCCTTGCTGGCTGGCAGAGCTTTCTCCTAATCCTTGTGTGCTGACAAGACATTTTAGCAGGTGTTTGTAAGTCACTCCTTGAGTGACTTGTGATGCAGACTGCCTACGAGTAGGCCAGTGTCCCACCAAATAGTCATCACACCACTTGCCTGGATTTTTGTTTTCCCATCCCGGAGTCTGTATGACCAATAACCTCTGTCTATGATACTTGTTTGCTTTATAGACTCACTTTAAATGAGAAGGAAATCTTTATTCTGCTCAAGTAAAATGTAAGTTAGTTTACATACCTAAAATCCATTATTTATTAATAAATAGAAGAGCTGAAATCACTTACAATGACTTCTTGGATACCTGAGCTTGCTCTTGTGGGGACACAATGAGTTCCTCCTCCACAGAAAAGGGCAGTCAGTCAGGCTTTGACCTGTTTTCTTAAGATTTGCTTTTCTCTAAAACGTGTGAAGGAACAGGAGAGACTTAAGGAGTGGGAAGAGAGGTAAAGCATAGGAAAATACCCTCTAAGAAGAGGAGTCAAGTTCATACTGCAGAAAGTCTGCAGCAAAAATTTACATTATTTATTAAGGCTGCTTATGCTATCCATTAGAAGTGGTTTTATTTATTTTATATCAGAAGCTTCTTATTCCTTTGACAGAATAGGCTGAAATAATGGGTGTTGTGAGTCTGTCTCAGGTTAACTAGTCTACGTATTTATTTTGGAAGGGGGTAGGTGGAGCCTGTAGAAGGTTTTACTCATGGCTACCTGAAAGTTACAGGCAGGGGCCATTGAATGACAAGAAATATGAGTGGCTGGGGACAGCTACCCTTCTCCAGGTTTCTCTTTATATGTCCAAGCCTCTGTCTCTACAGACTGCCAATGACTGATGATTAGCTTGGCATGGGAAATAAAAACACCTTTGTGAGGAACAGAAAGAAGTGAAGCAGTGGTGATGAAGCAGTGCTGAAGGAAAAGAACTGGGGCAAGAATACAACAGAATCACAAAATATGCTGAGTTGGAAGGTACCCAAAAGGAAGATCAAGTCCAACTTATAGCCTTGTGCAGGACCATCCCCAAGAGTCACACCACGTGCCTGACAGTATCATCCAAATACTTCTTGAACTCTGTCAGCCTTGACGCTGTGACCACTGCCCTGGGGAGCCTGTTCCGGTGCCCAACCATCTTCTCAGTGAAGAATCTCTTTCCAATATTCAACCTAAACTTCCCCTGACACAACTTCAGACCAGTTCCTCACATCCTGTTATGGGTCACTACACAGAAGAGATCAGTGTCTGCCTCTCCTCTTCCCCTCACAAGGAAATTGTGACTGCAATGGGATCTCCCCTCAATCTCCTCCAGGCTCAACAGACCAACTGAGCTCAGCCTCTCCTGATAGGGCTTCCCCTCAAGGCTCTTCACCATTTTCAGTGCCCTCCTACTGATGCTCTCTAAGAGCTAAATGTCTTTTTCTTATATTGTGGCCCCCAAAACTGGACACACTATTCAAGGTGAGGCCGTCCCAGTGCAGAGCAGAGCGGGACAATCCGCTTCCTCTACTGTCCTGTGATGCTTTTGACTGTGGTAGAAAAGAGAAGGTCATGGCTGGGTAGGACCATGCGGAAAGGTCCAGGATGCTATGGAGCCTTGGAAGAGGAAATGCGGATTAAGAAAAGTAAAGTTCAGAGGGAGAATAACAACATAATTATGTTGTCTGAGTGCAATTTGAATAGTGGGCAGTAAATAATGTCCTCCACAGGGAGAAGAACAAATGCTGATTGAGCACAAGCATTTGTAGGGAAAGGGATTGTTTAACAGAATCTTTCAATCAGATAGTTCTGGGTAAAAATTGCAAAATTGCCCAGAACTGTCCTTTTTCTTCTTCTTTTCTTTTTGAGAAAAAAATCTGATGGTTTTTTTTTTCCTTAGTGCAAAATGATGTGTTGTCCTAACCACCTACTTTGTATGAAAGAATTCATAAAAAGGAAAGGGCAAAATAACAGCAAAACATTCTGAAAAATATTAAACCAAAAGACAATTCCAAGGCAATAGTAATTTTCAGAATATCAACTTTTTATTTGAAATAAAGCTGAGAACCAATTCCAAAACATCAGACTTGTCTTGGCTAGGAAAAAACCTGTGCATCCCAAAAGCATTTTGAACGCAACTCTAGCTCTGGTGTGCTCTACCTTGCACGTATTGGATTTTCAGCCTTAGTTTTCTCCTGCAGTTTGGGTGTGAGCTGGAAGCACACTGAGCAGGTGAAGGTCTGGGGTCCGTCATTCTGGCTGTGCTGAAATTGAGGGGCCTGGCTGCCTTCAGCTTTTCACAGCAAACGTCTGCTTATCTCTTTTGTCTGTTAAAGAGAGAAACAGAATGGAAACACAGAGTAGGGGTGGAAAACACTGTGTGGAGCCTCTGGTCCACGGCAGATGGTAGGTGATAACGACTTGGCCCTGATGCTTGTATGATGAGCTCCTTCTGGAAGGGACAGAAGGCCCCCATGAGTCTCCTGTGCTCCACCTGCACCTGGAGCTGAATAGGCAGGGGATATTGTTCATGGATATCTGAGGACATTGTTGTTGCAAATGTTGCTTTACTGTAATAGTTGGTAGCAAAAGCAGTTTCGACTGAGCAGGGGCCAATAACTGTATTCAGCCCAACATTTACTTGCATCAGGTATTTTAATGAACTGTTTTCACAGGCTGCCAAACTATTCCACTTCATTAGCAGCATCTAAAGCAATAGGCCAGTTGCTTCTTTTATAAGCCTATGCTTATGTTTGTTCAACTGGAAGGACCTAGTTTTGATGTATTTAATTAGTGGTGAAAACCCAGAATAAAAGCTTTCAGGTCTGAAGGATACCTCAGCTCTTCTGATGAACTTAGCAAATATTTGCTCTCAGAAGCATGCTGTGGTTGATTCTGGTTCAGTTAATACTTCAGTGTATATGCTTTCATCTGCTGGGCTGTGGTTCCAGGAAGCCCTGACCAGGCATGCAGTTGCTAAACCATGTATATATATAAGTGCTTAACAGCAATGCACCATTTACTTGCTTGAAGTTTCTTGTTCTTGTTTCTTGTATCTTGAGCCAATGCTGTAGAACTGCTTGTATATAATATGCACAAAAATCACTGCACCTTGCTGATAGGTAGTCCTTCTTGTGTGTAGCAGCCGTTTAGCCTGGCAATGTAACACTAAATTTCAAATGAACGTGTGAAAGGAAGTAAAGCAATAAAGCTTCAGGAAAAGTTCTAAGGTAGAATATGATAATTTGTATCTTGTGATGCCTTAGGGAAGTAATTTTTTTTATGAAAAGGATTTTGTCTGCTTTGTGTTCTTTCTGTTAAATGGAACATGTTTAGGCTGAAGGTGCTGAAATGCAATAAACCCAAACCATAAGCAATCAACTTTTATGGAGTTGCTTTTCAAGCAAGGATCATATCTCTGAGGAAAGTCTGTTGGAATTCATATTTACCCAATCCATCTGGTAGTGCTGACATGTCTTGTGGTAACTTTCATTGGAGATTGTTGTGAAATATTTACTTTATTGTTTTTCTCCTTCTTTCCACACATTCTTTTGCAATTCCTGCTCCCCTACCCTGACCTCACAACAAAGAGGTTAACCAGCCTTTACCACAAGTGCTCTGGAAAATAAAGGAAGGACGTATTTTGCTTTGTGAGGACAAAAGGTTGGTGATGATCCCTGGTTCAGTTTTTGCAAGTGCAGATGAATGTGGCTTTTGTATGTATGAAGTTAAAAGAGCTACACATGTAAGTAAAATTGAACACCTCAGCTTACAGAATTGTGGCTATGTTATCAGACATTTGGATGTTTGTTTGCTTTCAACAATTAATTAAAAATGATTGAAAACTGCTTTTAATGTGCCATTAGGCAAAACATCATTAGAATTGGTAATCTATAAAAGGCATTTAGGTCACGGATAATTTCCAGACTGAAATTAATTCTGAAGGATTTTAATGACTGTGCCCCCAGTGCGCATTCTGGCAGTTCCGCTAATTCTATCAGGCTGTTTTTGTTTCCTTGTCTTACTGCTGCTGTTTCTGAAAGAGACTTCCAGAGAGATCACAGGTGATGCCAAAATGGGTAGACCTCTATTGATGTGCTTTTTAGGTCGCTGAAGTAACAGATGGCAAATGTATTTAATTTCCAATACTGGAATAATAAACATGAGGACAAATAACTCACGCTCAGTAGCCTTGTATTTAGTTGATACTCTATCATTCTGTTATGTTAAGATTTCTCTTCCAGAAGTGCCAGGGGAGGCATTGTAAGATAAAAACCTCTTGTTCCACTGTTTCCTACAGAAGAGGGAAAATGCAGAGTGGTTCCTGACTGTATGTAATAAGAATTGAATGCAATGGATTGTAAATCAGAGAAGATACCATCATAGCATGCAACTTCAATGAAAGCCCAGCCACAGCACTTTCTTAGAGATTCCTGCATTCCTTCCTTATCAACCTGTAACACAGAGACATGAACTGATGTACAGGCACTGCATACTTACATGTATGTCTTGCCAACAACAAAAAAAACCAAACCCGGAATGTACAGCTGCCCTGCTATCTTTACCCTTTTAAGCAATTCTGTTACAGAGGGAAGCACTCTTCCACTTTGGGTTGTTTTATTTTTCATTAAAACAATCTTCAACTGAGGAACAGAGATTTAAAAGTGGCTAAGGTTTTCCTGCACAGGCCACTGTTCATGCTAATGTAGGTGCTGCAGAGGTATAAAATGTTAAGCCATAGGCTCCAGTTCCCTATGCAATGAGATGGAGAAGGGTGTGTGGGGGTATCCTTTCTGTGTTCTCCCATTCCCACTTCAGCTATATCATATGGGCTTCAGCCAGCACATGGACAATGCAAGGACAGAAAAATAACTGATGTATGTTGTGCTCTGTGAAAAAAAATAGGACTCAAGTCATTAAGAAAAGAGAAATGTTTAAGACATTTCTATATTTGGCATGAAAGAGACATTTTTTTGCCAGATGTATAATCTGGTAGACTCCAAATAAACTAAAGGATGGGCACACCCAGAAATTTGTCATCTCTTTCCCAAGTAGAGTGTCTGATTTAATGAGACATTGTATCTCCCTGAAGACCCTGGCTGGCCAAATTACTTCTGTGATTGATGCTACAATGCCCTTCTTGGACAGACAGTTCCAAATACCTTCTCTGAATCGCTTGCCAGATGCAGTGCCTCTGTCCCTGTGGGGTGTCATGCTTTTGTGGACCTCTATCATTGTCTTCCTCAGTTGCTTCTTTTTCAGGCTGAGAAATCTGAAATAATAAACAATATTTTTTTTATTTTTTTCTTCGTGGGAATGAATCCACACATTTAAACATCGTTGTGTGCCTTCCCTGAACCCTTCCCAATTCTATTATGTGCTGCTGAAGATGAGAGTAGTGGAACTGCACACAGTATTCAATTTCTGGATAAACCCTGGATTTATACAGGGACATAATGAGGTTCTTGATTCTAGTCTCTGTTCCTTTTCCAAGAATTCCTATTATTAAGTTTGCTCTTTTGACTTCTACTGAACACTAAATTGATGTATTTATGGAACCATTTATCATAATCTCAAAATTTTGCTTGAGTGGTAATGGTCAGCTTGGAAACTATCATCTTACATTTGGAATTAGGATATTTTGTTTTTCTCCATTGAGGCTGGCTTTATGATTATCCACCTTGAATTTCAGCTGTGTGTTATTATCTAGTCATTCAGTCTCATGAGATCCTCTTGAAATTGTTGAAGATTGCCATTTTCAGCTCCCCTGAATAAATAAGTATCAGAAATGTCACCACATTGCTGTTTCCAGATCATTCTAAATTTGTTGTACACCACAAATCCCAGTGCAGACACTTGAAGAATGCTGCTCGTCACCTCTCTTCATGGCATAAGTTGATTGTTCGCCTCTGATGTTATGGGTAGAAATCCTTGGTGAATGACCTTGCTGATAGTGTTAGAAATGCAGAGACATCCTCTGATATCATGCATAGACTTCCACATTTGCCGGTCTGTTGAGGCAACTCAAAGACATTTGCAGAGGAGGATGTGCCTTCGCAAAATGGTGCTGAGGCTTTCCAAGTCTACCCTTCTCTTCCCATATGTTAGTGTACACCCATCCTTCTTGATTTCACGTATTTTGCTTCACAAATGAGGAAGGCATCTTTAAGGCTGTGAGGTTAAGGAAATGCTGAGCTGGAAGGGCCCATTTTGGTTAATCAAGGTCTGAGACCTTCTGCTTCTTGAAGTGTATTCTGCTGCTTTTTTCCTTCTGTTCCTCAGGTTTGCATTGGTTTAACCTGTGGAGTCCTGTGTCCTTTACTCCAAGGATATTAATGAGACTTTGAAATAACACCAATGCCCTAAGATGTGTAAGGGGTCTGTTCCTCCAGAGTGACAACTCTTCTTACAGCACAGGTTACTGTCAGCTTGCCTGAAGCTGCCTGCGCATCTTAACAGTTCTTGCAATAACCCCTCCTCCAACTGAGCATTTAATTTTCCACAAGACTTTAGTCAGTGTTTATCAAAGTTTATTTTCTTTGCTTACTTTTTAAGAAACTTTTACTTTCCTTAACATCAGTCTGGAGGCCTTTCCCTAGTGAGGTTCCACAGGGCTCCATCCTGGGTCCTGTGCTCTTCAACATCTTCAGAAATTACTTGGACACAGGACTGGAAGGGATGCAAATCAAGTTTGCCAACAACACAGAATTGGGAGGGGCTGTTGACTCCCTCAAGAGCAAAGAGACCCTGCAGAGAGACCTGGGCAAATTAGAGGGCTAGGCAATCACCAACCATATGAAGTTCAGCAAGGGGAAGTGCCAGATTCTGCACCTGGGATGGGGCAACCCCAGAAGTACAGACACACTGGGGGATGAGATGCTGGACAGCAGTGCCATGGAAAGGGCCCTGGGGGTCCTGGTTGATGGCAAGTTGAAGATGAGTCAGCAGTGCCCTGGCAGCCAGGAGGGCCAACCCTGTCCTGGGGGGCATCAGGCAAAGCATCACCAGCCGAGTGAGGGAGGGGATTGGCCCACTCTGCTCTGCACTGGGGTGGCCTCACCTGGAATATTGTGTGCAGTTTTGGTCACTGCAATATAAGAAAAATATTAAGCCATTAGAGAGGGTCCAAAGGAGGACAAGGATGGTGAAGGGCTTTGAGGGGAGTCCTAAGGAGAGGCTGAGGGCACTTGGTCTGTTGAGCCTGGAGAATAGGAGACTGAGGGGAGATCTCATTGCAGTCACAAATTTTTTTGTGAGGGGAAGAGGAGGGACAGACACTGATCTCTTCTGTGTGGTGACCAGTGACAGAACCCAAGGGAATGGCAGGAAGTTGTGTCAGGGAAAGTTTAGGCTGGATATTAGAAAGAGGTTCATCACTGAGAAGATGGTTGGGCACTGGAACAGACTCCCCAGGGCAGTGGTCACAGCACCAAGCCTGGCAGAGTTCAAGGAGCATTTGGATGATATTGTCAGGCACATGGTGTGACTCTTGGGGATGGTCCTGCACAAGCCTCAGAGCTGGACTTGTTGATATTTGTGAATCCTCTCCAACTCAATATATTCTGTGATTCTGTGAAAAAGAATCTGTTGCCCTGGCTTTAGGTTTGATACCCTTGTATTCTCCTGTTTTGGTTTCACTCTGTCTTTCCTTAAGTTGCCTTTCCTAATTTGCTCTGAAACCTTATATATCACTGAGGTATGACTAACATAGGCTGTTTTTCCTAATTCACTTTGTCTCCCTATTCTTTGAATATGGATGTTAGTTTCCTATCATCTACTCATATTGTGCCTTCACTAACTAAAGGGGTTGATAGAAAATATTTACTATCAAAGCCAAGATTTCATAGAAAATAGCCTTAAAAGTTTTGAGATTGAGTTTGTCTGGTTGCTTCAATCTGGAATGCACCAAATCTTCCAGTTGTGCCTCCACTTTATTTTAGGTAATTCTAATTTTCATACCTTCAGTTTGATCTCCTGTCTGCTGTCTGTATTAGCATTTTCCTTAATCAGTATTTTACATCTGATTTCAATTAGTTTTAGGTCCTATCTATTGGTCCTTGTGGTATTAGAGCTGTTCTGACGTCTGTAGCTGAACATAGCCAATTGTTTTATTTCTGCTGAAATGTCACACTCATCATAATTCTCAAAAGTTTACACATCATCACTGTGCTTATTTATGCCTAAAACATTGCTTCCTCTTCAGTTTTTTCTCTTTCTTGACAGCTTCTTTGACTAACTGAAATTATTGATACATAAGTCATTCTTTTGTACATGTGAGTGTGTGTTTGGATATATACTGACTCCTGCCAGTAAACTGCTTTATTATGCATTAGCTTGGTCCAGCAGCAGTTTCTCAGAGTTCAATATTTGATCATGCTTCATGCTAATTTATAGAAGTTTAGCCTTGAGTAATACACTTAGCCTTTGGAGTATGTAAATATTTCCCTTCAGTGTAAATCTATGAGTTGCTCTGGAGGATGGTGAAATAACAAGGAAAACACGTGGTTTTGCATTTCTCTCTAAAAGTAAAGAGGCTTTTAATAGTTCATACAGGATGTGAGCTAAAATTTCTTCTAAGTGTCTTTTCTTTGTTTGGGTATGATCATACTTGTAGGAAAGTCTGTGTTCTTGATTTAAAGAAATCACAGAATCCCAGAATTGTTAGGGTTGGAAGGGACCTCTGGAGATCATCCAGTCTAAACCCACTGCCAGGACAGGATCACCTAGATCAGGTTACACAAGACCATATCCAAGTGGGTTTTGAATGCGTACAGAGAGGTAGAATCCATAACCTTCCTGTGCAGCCTGTTCCAGTGCTCTGCCACCCTCAACATAAAGAAGTCTTTCCTCAGGTTTACATGGAACACCCTGTGTTTTCGTTTATGGCTATTGCTCCTTGTCCTGTTGCTGGGCACCCTCTGAAAGAGTCGGGCACTATCCTCTTGGCACCCACCTTTGAGATATTTATATGCATTATTGAGATCCACTCCCAGTCTTCTCTACTCTAGACTAAACAGGCCCAGCTTCCACAGTCTCTCCTCATACGAGAGATGCTCCAGACCCCTCATCATCTTTTTGGCTTCTACTGGACCCTCTCCAGTAGTGCCTTTCCTTCTTGTACTGAGGAGCCCAGAACTGGACTCAGCACTCCAGATGTGACCTCACTAGGGCTGAGTAGAGAGGCAGGATCACCTCCCTTGACCTGCTGGCCACAGTCTTCCTGATGCACCCAAGGATACCATTGGCCATCCTGGCCACAAGGGCACTGCCGACTCATGGTCAGCCTCTCACCCACCAAGACTCAGGTCCTTCTCAGCAGAGCTGCTCTCTAGTAGGTCAGTCTCCAACCTGTGCTGGTTCTTGGGGTTATTCCTCCCCAGGTGCAGCGCCCTACACTTGCCCTTGTTGAACCTCATCAGGTTTCCCTCTGCCCAACTCTCCAGCCTATCAATGGCTGAATGGCAGCACAGCCTTCAGGTGTATCAGCCACTCCCACCAGTTTTATATCATCAGCAAGCATGTTGTGGGCATATTCTGTTCCTTTGTCCAGGTCATTGATAAACAAGTTTAATAAGACTATCCCTGGGGAACACCACTGACTACAGGCCTCTAACTGGAATCTACTCTGCTCATCATGATCTTCTGAGCTCTGCCATTCACCTGGTTCTTGATCCACCTTGTTGTCCATTCATCTAACTCATATTTCCTGAGTTTACCTATGAGAATATTATGTGAGACAGTGTTAAAAACCTTGCTGAAATGGAGGGAAACAACTGGTCTCCCCTTGTTGACCCATTTGGCCATCTCATCAGAGAAGGCTCTCAGATTGGTCATAGAAGGAGCTACCTGCTGCCGCCGTAGCAGAAGACATCTTGTCACTGAAGCTACCTGGGATTTCTGCTGTATGTAACAAATGGAGGGAACATAAAGTTGCTGTGGGAGTGGCCCTTCTGCTGCTTGGATAGAACACAGCCAAGCCCAGGGACTCAGCCTGCTGCACTCTGTGGGTGTGGGGGCTCCTGTGAAGCTTCAGTTTTGAGCAGCACTATCTTTTTCACAGTGACATTAGCCAGGGAAGGTCACAAACTTTCCTTGCAGTGGTACCCAAGCAAAGCACCATTGTTGGTAAGCCTTCAACACAACACTGGGCAGGTGTCATAATTTTGTGTAGTGGTCTCTGAGACAAAGGCTGCCAAAGGCTCAGATAAGATCGCTACATTTCTTCTTATTCAGGGCTAAAGATATCTTCTTGTTGCTTTTATCCACAGAATATAAGATCTACTTAGCTATGTGCAGTGCTCTTTTTTGGAAAGAAACCGAATTGGCCTTTATGGTCATGTAGGACAGGAGGGGGAGAACAGGAAAAGTGTGCTATGTACCTCCCATGGCTGCATATCCTCAGCCTATCCCAGGTGGTACCTGGATCCTTCACTTGCAAGAATAAAACTCTGGTAGACATTGGCAGCATCCAGTCTGCCAATGACCACATTTGCAAAGACTCTCAGGGACTGTGTACTCTTCTCACTCAGGTTCTTCAACCCTCTTATGGTTTTATTATTGTTGTAATTTGCATATTTTAATTTTGTTCTAAATCATGACTGTGTATAGAATTGCTAGAAATCCAGGAATTATAGCATAATAACTGTTTCCTCTGTGTGTGTGTGTATGTGTCCATGTACGCATTTGTGTATAAATAAACTTCTAGTTCTGACATTCTAAGAAAGATTGTAACAGCATACTGGTCCAGATGGGATCATTATGAGCCCTGTATAAAATACATTTCCTTCCAGTTCTAGCATATATGTTGCATTTATTCCTCTTACAATAATGAATCATTAAGACAGTCCAAGAATTTGAGGTAATTGCTCCCCACTGCTATCTTGAAAAGAGACACTTTTATTTTCCCCCTTAGAATATATGAATCAGCTCAGTGATGTGAAAACAGATATTGATTTGACATCTTTTGCTTCAGACTAATTTAAGGTACACAGCTGAAATATTTGACATAAGCAATACCCTATGTGGTACAATATTTACACTCAGGCAAAAAAAAAGAGCAAGTATAGAGCAGAACACAATGAAAAATGTCTGACAGCTGATATTAATTAAATAACAGGTTCAGGGGATTATACCAAATTGAGGCAGACAGAAAACCTTTTCAAACTGTTGCTTCAGTGGAAATATTCAGTTCTGCTCAAGGGTGATCTGACTGAATGACACACTAATAACTTTTGCTGCTTTTGCCTGGTAGTGGAGGCCTCTGTGCTCTCCTAGCACCAAACCTAGGACTCATTCTCCTCTGTCCTTACTTTGAAGATTACAACCAGACTCTCAAAGTTAAAGTTCACAGGCATCCCTACTAAAGAAATGGCAACCTTGTCCCACAGTATTTCTCATGTAATTAGTGCTTTGCCAGGAGTTCCCAACCTCTCCTTGGGCTGCCAACTCTCTTACCCCATCATCCATTCTCCAGGGAATAGCACTGATCTCAGTGATTAGTTATTAATATTATTAAATATCAGTGGACTAACTTATTTTCTGTTCTATTTATGCATAATAGTGCACACAAAACTATGTGGAAAGAAGATATTTAAGAGATAACTAGGTTGGAAAGTTAAATATTTACTAAGGGATGCCAAAATGACAGTGTTTTGACCAGTCTGATTTAGCATATACATTGCAAAATCATCTTCTCTAATTGCAAGATGACATACCCTGCTTCTGGCCGAGGTTCACCACCTTATCTAATACTGAGAGCCCAGCTCCTCTGAATCCTCACTGAAGCTGAAAGCAGATGAAGCTCCATTTTCTTATTTACATTGTTTTTGGAGGTGTCTAACAAGAAATTCAGGGAAGTGCCCTGGCAAAGCAGGGCAAACTCCCTGTCCTGGTCAAGTCTCATGTCTCTCATCTGATGGAGCTCCTACCTCTCCAATGGCTAGTCCAAACCCTGCTTCTTCCATACCATGTGAGGATCAGCAAAGTGGTTAATTGCTGACCGTAGCACCTCTGCCCAATGCCTGAGAGCCTGATTCCCCAGCCAGATGAAGCAATGCTCTGCCCCAGCCTTCCTGAAGGCTGCAGAGGGGGGCAGCTGCTTCTGAGGCAGCAGCTGGAGCTCTTAGCAGCTGCAGCATATGCAGCAAGCCTCTGGTGTGTAAGCTGCCCAGTCTGGACAGATTTTTATGGAAACTGCAAAGACATTTTAAATAACCAAGGTCAGTCATCCCTTCCTTATCTCAGTCATGTTTGGCTCTGATCTTAGGCATCTTCTATGAAGATTCACCAATTTCAAATGATTTCTTTTTTCCTGACTCTCTTCTCAAACAAATATAGCTGGTTTCACTGAAAAATTCTCCAACGATTGTAATGGACATCCATTGTGGAGTACTTTAACTACAATAATCTGTCTGGGAAAGCTGAAATGGTGAATATAAGCATAAGGCTGCATTGTGTTCTAGAGGAGGGTTAGTTACGTAATTAAGCACATGGTGTGCTAGTAGTCATGATGTCTTCTGGGGAGAGGAGCAGCAGTTGATATTGGGATATTGGGACTGCTGTATAAAGAGTAGTGATGCATTCTTTTCATTCACATAAGGGTTTTTCTAACACTTCATTAATTTATTAAACCCAAATAGCAAATCTTGGCTAAAATAATGGCAGTGATCCCAGAATAATTAACCACAAATGGCAAACGCTGTTTAGTTTAAAAACACACACACAAAACAGGGTACCACTTATTGTGATGGTTACTGTCATCTCTGAATGTGTATGTTGACTTATTCATGATTTTGGGGCATAGTTGATCAGTATATCTTCCTGCTATAATTAGTATTTATTTTCAGCAGCTGCTCAAAGTTGTTGTTTTTGTGATACTGAATAAATTATTTTAGGTACAGGAAACATTAACAGTGAACCATCTGTTTTCGGATACATTAAGATCTCATTTAAAGATAATGTTGAATAATCACATTTTCATTTTGAACTCTTAAAAGGAGAATTTAGTTTTTAAACTACTGAAGGCTCATATTAACGTGTTGCCTCCCCTCCACCCCCCACCTTATGGAATCAATAGTGTTTCTCTGTGAAAGAGAAGGATTCTGTCACTTTGATGTTTTTCAAACTTTCAACCTTCCCTAAATCATATGTATTCCTCCAGTCCCTGAAGTGTGATGTAATACACTTAGAAGGATTGTGATGGGCAGGGGCATGTTTTTTTGTCTCCTTAAAATCCTAACACTTTAAAAAAAAATTGGTAAAGCAGCTATAAAAATGAAATGCATACTTTCAAGGGCCAGATGTTTCCCTTTATTAGGCTACAGGATAACCCTCAGGATTTGCTTCTCATTTATGGTCATTCTCTGACAGATGAAGCCAATGGGTGTCTCCATATTGGTGCAGGTGCGGCACAGGATGCAAAGCCTCTGAAAGCCATTCTGTGCAGATATTAGAGCCGGGAGATATTTATATAGCACGCGTGTCCTGTGCACAGAATGCCTGAGTGTATTGGTGATGTGTAAACTGATACCTCATAGGCTTTAAGGATTCCAGAAGGATGTGTGTGCTCTGTGATTCTGGAGGAAGCAAGTGGCCAGGGTATGGCAGAGTTGAAGGTAAAACAACCAGAAATCAGTCAAAGGTTACGATTTTGACCATGCAGATCATCATATGCTCCCTTTGTTGCCAGTACACAAAGCCAGTTCTGTAAGTTAATTTGTTTCTTTTAAAATATGTAGAGTGAACATGCCTTTGGAGGTCCACATCCCTTTTCTGTAACTGTGGAGGAAACCTAGGAAAGCCTGTTAAGGCTGGACAACTACTTTTTTGGTGATTGTAGCAGAATGAATGTTACCCAACAGAGAGTAACTCCACACCTCTCACCCATGCAGCCTGACTACCTTATCTTGTTTGTTTCAACTTGCTCTTTCTACGTAGCTTTAAAAAAACCCAAAGAAACCCAACAACAAAACACATACTGATTTGAGCAGGCAGAGTACCTGTTACCTTGTACCTTTTGTAGAGGGGATGAGTACCTTCCATGTACAGTGCTCTCTGTATACTACTTTTCTGTATCCTCTTGTGTCTCTCATAATACATGGAAAGTTAGAACTGAAATATGATTTTTTTCTATTTACATCAATATCTACAGATATGTTAAGGTAGAGAGTGCTCCACAGCTATGATTATCCATCTCTTCAGTATTTATGCTACAGTGAAAAGCAAAAGGTATCTCCATTTGATTGATGATAATGATGTCTGTAACAAATTTTTCCTTATGTTTTTGCTCAATAAGATATGTAGTTTTCAAATAAACTGTTTTCATACACAATTTTGAACCAGGGAGCTTATTCTTCTTTGAACTAAAGCTCTTATTTCATAGATACAAATATTTTTCAATAGTTGCTCCCTCTCAGTCTTTATTTAAATGGTTTTTCTGATTAAAGCTTCCACATGCAGCCTATGTGTGAAGCAAATGTACAGTTTTCATAGTATGAAGTAATAGGGGAGCCCTTGTTGTGCCCAACCTTCTATGTGCCTGCTGTCCTGGATGCATGAAGGTAATTTCACTGGCTTTGCTCTTTAATGTTCGTCCCCAAAATCCTCTCCAGGGAACAGACTAGCTTTCTCAAAACAGCTAAGAAAAAATCTGAGACCCTGGCAATCTCAATAAAAATGGTATCTGGTGATGTGTCCTCCAACACAAGGATTACTCCAAGAACTGAAGAAACAGCTTTTCCTGCATTGACATCAGGGGAATCTCCAATGCACCAGTACCAGCTGAGCATGATGACTACGTAGGGTACAACTATCTTTACTAAACTACCAATGAACGTGGTTAGAGGTAGCTGGTGAGCACTGAAGCAAACCTAGATAGTTCTCTCAAATTATAGGCCTTATCTCCAAGAAGAAAGTGGAACAACGAATTAGAGCCCAGCAGATCACTTTCTGCAAAACAGCAGTCAGTCTAGAGGAAAGAGCTAAAACCATACGAAGATTTTTTCGTTAAAATGCCAGTATACTCTTCATTAAACAGAACATTTTCAAACACAAAAGACTAAGTAATTTCTTGCTGGACATTTTTTATTGCAAAATACTATAAAATCACAGTAATGCTCTGTGAATAAAGATGTTGCTATCAAGCCTCCATGTGTTAAGGAGAAAAAAAGTTGTTTATACTTTCCCCACAACAACTCTTGAAAAAGCCTGTACCTTTCTGATCAGAAAGAGAGTGTGTTTTTAGTAAACGAAAAGTGTAATACATATATTTTAGCAAATTGATGTTGGAAATTACATAGATGCAAGCTTAAAACTTCCAAGATTTATTGAGCTAGTAATATAAATAAAGACAATATTTTGGCCACTGAATGCAGACATGAAGGAAACTACATTAAGGCATAGTGATTTAATCAGGACAGGAAACCTCAGTATGCAACCCAGTGTACCCAGACATACTGTCTTTATAAACAAACTTACCCATCTTTTGGTTATAGATTGGTCAACACTCCAATCAAAAGTAATCTATAAAATCATAAAATATTTCTAACATATACACATGCAAATCCAAAACCGAAAGTGGTTATTAAAAGATGCCTTCATATGAAAGCATGTTGGAAAAGCCTCATAGCTTTTGGTGTCTCTTCAATCTTTGCTTGTCTTATTTTTCTCCCACTGTTGTATTTTAAATGCCAGGTTTTCCATGAGATTTTTCAAGAAGTAGGGTAATTTTCCTAATGTTGTTATTTCCTTACTGAATTCTATTTTTACACCCAAACTTTTCCTTTAAATGGAAAAAGTCTTTGTCTTTGCAGGAGGGTTAATTACACTTAATATTCTCTCTCTTGCACTTAGAATTTATAATGCTGAGGAAGAAAAGGTCTTATTTTTGAAATTGAAGATACTTATAACCATTATTTTCCCCAGCTGAACATTATTTTGGAACAGAAAAGGACAAATGTTTTCCAGACATATAATAACTATAATATGTTGCCAAAGCTTGGTAAATATTTTTTTGTTTATTTGGGGTTTGTCTGTTTGTTTTTTAACTAATGATCTCACCATTAACTGTTGTCTTTTCAGTGGCTCTCATCACCTCTAAGTATGTTCTCCAGCTGTGTCAGCTCTTACTATATCACTATGCCTGTTTTTTCCATTTTGCAACCCCCATTAGGGGCAGCTGGAAAGTACATCCTGCAAAAGATGCCCAACAGCTCTAAGATTTTCAGGATCAGTTAACTGTTTGTTAATCAAATTCAAATTTGCAGAATAGTTTCTTGTAATTAGGATCCCTGAAAGGAATCTCCCTGTATTTAGAGGCCCCAGGTTTGCCTGAAGTAGGAGAGGTCACTCCCTAATTGTTTTGGGATTTAAGCATCTATCAGTAGTATTGCCCAAAATGGATTGGTAAGCAAGACGAATTTTCACAACGACCTACTGCTCATTTGGTGCGGTTCAGTGCTCTGTAGTGTAATGAGCTCATGTCTTGGGAGCAGCATTTTTGTTCTTCCTTCTCTGCTATGCTGATTCTCCTTAGGTTATGATTCTTAGCATGATTTTATAAAAAACAATCCTTTGTCCTGGTTTTCTACTACACATAAACTTTGAAGAAACTTCTAAAGTGCTGATTAGCCTTTCTCATTGTTTTCGAACTTCTAGCGTGATGTCAGAATTTTCTAATTGTGTGTAAAGCCTATTTAGGAAATGTTGAACTGGGGTCAGGAGGAATGGCAAATATTTAGCACCAGAGAAAAATGGCACATTTTATAGACACTGAACAAAGATTGGTGGTCTAGGTACTCAAGAAAAAAGTACCCAAACCTCTTTAAATGATTTATCAGAACATTGAAAATTCAGGTGACTTGCCCAAGGCCATAAAGAAATATCAGGGATAGGTCCTAAGCCATTTCAAAACTGGACACTGTTCTGTAGAAATGGGAGTATTCCTCCTTTTCCATGAGCCATGCAGGGGAGTTTGCCTCACAATTTGGAGTTCTACAGCCTCAAAAAAGTGCCTGAGCAGGCATAAGATCCAAACTTATATGCCTGACATGATTCTTCTTAATCCTCAAGCTAGCAGATAGTTTGTACTTCTCTCTTCTTTCAAAGAATACTTCTCTTCCAAAGAATGCTGTATTCAAAAAGATTTTTAAAAAAAAAAAATTAGGATAAATTTTGAGCTTCTGCGTTTCATATCTAAGCCCTGACCTTCCCTTGGGCTTAACGCTTCTTACCTTCCTCTCAGAAATCCAAGGACATCTGGTCTACTTGGAAGAGGAGTGCAAAATTTTTGTTCAAAGAATGAATGACAAACTTCCATGTCGGTGCATGCATACGTGTGTGTTGAGAGTCCTTGTACCATATTGCGGCTAAGGGGCTGCTCTAGAAGTACAGAGCTTTGCAGTTTCTGAAGGCTATAATTTGGTGGTTTGGATAGGACTGTCCTAAGGACCACGCTGTCACACTTGGGAGTTGCCCCTTGGTTGATTTTTCTGTTGCTGTGCCAAATGCCATCAAGGGGAAGCCCTTTTGTGTGAGAAAGGTTCACTACAACCAATAAAATGTGCAAGACTCTGCTCATACCAAGTGGCCTATTTTTTTTTTTTTTTTTTGCAATAGCCTCATGGACTACTTCTTTGAAATTACTGTTTGTGATGAGTAATTTTGGTTAATGTTGGGCTTAAATTCATATGTTAAAAATAACATTTTCCTCCATAATGTTTAAGTCTATAATCTCTGTCATGATAAAGACACTGCCTAGGGCTTATGAGAGTATAATGGCATTGTACCCTCATATAAAGAAATTTTAGGTAGAGATGGAGGACGCAAACTTTTAAGAATGCCAGCAAATTGTGGGCTGGGCATCTGATTTTGTAATTCTATTTGGAATAATTACTTCCCTTCAGAGATTTTAAATTGTGACAATAGTTTTATATCTAATCAATCAAGGCTGAATTTGATCCCTTCTTTTGAGGATAAATAGGAGATTCATAAGTTAAACATCCTTCTTTCATACATTGGGGACCTTCAAACAAATAAAGAGGCACTAGGAACAATTTATATGTTTCCAGGATGTAAATTCTAATGAGTCCAGAAGGAAGTGATGGCTGTTATGAATTGCTTATGACAGCATTTGAGTGATGATATAAGGGGTTCATCTTACACACTTCATGGGAAATGCTTGCAAGATGCCTTACTATTCTTTACAAAGGAGACCTGAAGATGGATCAAAACAACATTTTTTGCTTCTTCTGCTGAATTTTAAATATTCAAATTTTAAATATTTTTGCTTATTTGTTTCTAATTGTACAACTATTAAGATTGATCAGATTAATTTTAAATAAAAAGAAATAAAAAAATAGGATTTGATTTGTATTATCCCCATTTTTTAGGGAAGTTTCAGCTAGAAATTGTTCTCACCAAGGTTCTGCTTCTATCTAGTGATATATTAGTAGTAGCAGGAGAAAACCCTGCTTTCTGTTTTTGGTTTTTGTTTGTTTGTTTGTTTGTTTTTTTAAGCAGCAACCACAAAATGTATTAAAATCTGATCTGGCTGATAGTACATCTTTCCTTAAAGAAAACAGCAAAGATGAAGATAGGAACATGGTTCTCAAAATTGAACCAGAGAGGTGAGCTTTGTTATTAAAAAAAAAAAAAAGGAAAAAGTGTGGAAGATGGCTAAACTTATTTTTTCCCTGAGCCACCAAAATGTGGGGCTGAGTGGTCAGAATTTCTCATTTTATTTCTCTCATCCCTATAATGAGGAAATATGAATGATGGCAGTCAGTAAAAGTGTTCTATCATGTTTGTCTCCAGTAAGATAGATGAAGGGTAATTGGGTCTGGATTGTTAGGGTAGCACTTGGGATCCAGCATCCATTTTTGAGCCAACTCTGAGGACATATGAGGAAGAACCTGACTGAGGTGTTTCTTTCCAGTCTGGAGGCAAAGGGCAGAAGGTTTGTCTGAAGAAAGGTCGTGGTGGTGGCATTAAGAATTCAATTCAACATGAAAGTAAGGTGCAAAGCAGGGCTTCAGGATGCCTGTGAGTGCAAGGAGGAGTGGAGGGAAGCAGTGTGAATAAGTAGGTGTTGGAGGTGACCATGGGAGCCAGAGTGAGAAGCTGAGGAAGACAAAAGGGGGAAGATGGTGAGGAGAATCAGAAATGGAAAGACCTGCCTGGGGAGAGAGTGGAGGGCTGGGACTTTGGGGACACTGTGCCCTAAAGACATAAAGGCTTCTGGTGGTGAAAGTTACAACTATGAAAGCCCTGTAGAGAGACATAAGGCCTTCCCTGCTTACCACCAAGGCCATCTTAGGGCAAGAAAGACAGAGTGATGTCCCTCACTCTTTTTTTTTCTGGTAGCTCTGTTATTCAAGCAGAGGCAAGGCAGCAGCCTGCGGAAATGATAAACCTACAGTCTAACCACGCCCTTGAAACAGTTGCGATTTTGAAACCAATGTCTAAGACAGGGTTTGTGTGCTCCAGCTTGGAATGTGAAAATAAATATTTATAAATGAATTTCCATTAGAACAGAGAAGAGCCAGGAGGCTGAATGTTTTGGATGCTGAGCTGGCAAACAGCTTGTTAATTTGCAGTGCTTGTCATGTGATTTTTCCTAATAGACCATGTTTCTTGAAAACTGATTTCATCATCTCCACCCTTCAGTAGAATAAACTTAGAAGATAACTGGAAAAATGCAGATGTGATGGGTTGCTCACAGCTCTGATTTTGTAATAAAGAGTTTGTATTATTATTTACAAAATAACTGATTCATTTCGAGATGTTTCTCTTTTGGAATATGATGCACTATATGTTCAGTGACTCAGTTTCTATAATTTCCATTGCATTGCCTCAGATATTTTATTTGGTTTATTAAAATCTTGAATTCTGCTTCTACTACTTTTTTTTTTAATTGCTTGTCTACATAAAATATTCAAAGTAGTGCTTTGCAGGCAGCTGTAAGCCAAGTTGCTGATAGTAAGGATTTGACCATAAGCCACCATCCTCAGGATTTTCAGTCAGGGTGACTGATCTCTTTTATGTGTTTAAAACTTTACTGATCCAGCTGCCACTGCAGTCAGCAGGAGGCTTTTCCAAAGACAGTAACACAGGGCCCACCTCCATCTTTATGTCATGGTTTTCATAATGTAGGACTTTACCCCTCAAACCAGAAACAAGCGGAGCACTTTGATTTTGATGGATCAAAACCATAATGAGAAGGGCTGTTGATTTTTTGACTGTTCTGCTTGATACAGCTTTTGTCTGAGACTATCAACTTGTAGTCTTCATTTGATATAACTTTTCTTCATAGCAGGAGCTTGGGTTTTGTATGTGTGTGGTCGTGACAGGGTTGTGTTGCGGCTTAGGCAGAACCCATCATACATCCCAGTTCTTCAGGAGCCAGGAGAGAATTTCTCTTGTCTCTTCCCTCCCTTCCCGTTGCCAGGCATTCATCCTGAAATGAGCAGAGAACTAGTTTTCTAATAAATATATCAGTCACTTGGTATTTAGGGCAACAAACACATAAACACCCCCCTCCCTCTTCAAAGGATGATTTTCAATCAATACAAAATAATTGCAGTTCATTTTTTAAAGGGTGATTTTACATGCTCAGATTGCAACATTTTGCCCAAGAAAGGAATATTATATGTTCTTCCTGGCCAGAAGACTTAAAGTACAAAATGTTGCTGTTTTATTAAATGTACTACTGGCAAATTTTTGGCCAATATAATTTTTCTTATTTAGTTAATCATTCCTAAATTTAATGATGATATTTAAATGTCAGTACTGTATATTTCATTGGAAAATTCTCTCTGTTTATTCTGTCTGGTTAGACTCATAGGCATTGGAGGCAGAAACACGCTGCTATCTCATTTTTTGTCCCTGTTGCCCAAGGCAACTGCAGGAAGAGATAATGTCCCATTGGCATTAACTTTTATGCTCTGACATTCTGCTCCCAGCCGGCGTGGGAGAGTTAATTATGGTGAACATATGGATGTACAAGGAGGTAGGATTTCTCTGTCAAAGCCAAGCATCAAATGGGATTGGAAAAGATTTTGAGCATGGGGATTGGAAGCTATACATCCTGTTTTCACTCTTGGCCCATCACAAGCAAATCCCTGAGGGAAGTGGGCTCAAAAAATACCCTGTGGCCTGTGTGATGGCACCTGCTGTTGAAGCTTAAGAGCATATTGTCTTCCCTGCCCCACTGTAGGATATTATTGCAGAGGCTGTGAAGTGGGGCATGCATGCTGCACTCCAGACAGCAGTCAGAGTGGAGTTCAAGATACTGCACAGTAGTTACCCAGGGCAGGAGTAGTTTGGATCTCTCTGATAGCACCTCTCTCCCTCTCCCTACTGCTAGAGTAGTAAACTTGGGAAGTGGGCTGCAGATCTCCTATGGGTGGGTGGTATCTAAAATGGTACGGGAAGAAATATGGCATAATGCATGCTCTGAAGGACCTGAGGGGGAAGCAGTGGGTTAGGAATTGGACGGTGTGATGATATCTTTTGCCAGCAGTCATGAGTCACCAAATGCAAGAATGAAGTTTGCTCTGTGCCATCTATGTGGCTCTCTGGGTAATTGTGTCCCAACAGACCACATGGTGCTTAAGGACAGCATTTGTTAAAATTTTGTTTTCTTAAGCGTGTTTATACACAGTGTCATATTTTAAAAACTGGTTTGTTTAACAGTGGTTTGAGCACAACAATTTAGCATATGACTTTGAAGCTAGGAACATCACATGAAGCATTAGGCTCTGAGTTCACTTGGGCCCTTTCTCCACCGCCCACCACACTCAAAGCTCTGAGGCTCTTTCATTATAATCCCTTGTTAAAGCAGCTCCATTCAGCTGTTTGAAGTCTTGGACTGAATTCTGCTATATAAACTTTCTAGCCTGGGGCAAGCTTTTTCTTCTTCAAAAGGAAGAATAAGATTTGTAGCATTTTAGTGGGCTGTGATTTTTTCTGGTGAAATTTGATGTCAGTGAGACTGTACTGAGCCTTTCTCTGTCATAAAGATGCCAGAAAAGTGATACCTATGGTGGCTTTCAAATTGTCATAAAAATAAAAAAATTAATATAATAAAATAAAAAAATGTTCTATTTACTGCTTAAATACAAATTTAACTACCAGAAAGTTTGGCTGATTTCTGGGTGTAATTGTGAATGAGGGTGGAAACAGACTAGATAAATATATATAGTGTAAATAGGGGCATATAGTCCATACAGGAGGTAATGTTGTTTCTTAGAAATCTCCAAGCAGAATACAATGACAGTAGAAGTTGTAATTTGCCTTTGTCTCTCTGTGCAGCATATAACTCTTCAGCAATTTGTTCCTGTTACAGCACAGCTTCTTCAGTATATATATATTACTAGTCTTTGGGATGTAAGGGTGGTGGTGGTGGGGCCCTGTCTTTGGTTGTTCCCACACAGAGGGCTGGAGACAAGAGGTCTGTGCAACTTGCTCCCTTTGACCCCCATATCTACCCTCACCTTGGCAGTAGAAAGTATGACAAGCTTGTAGTTTTATGGGGCTGCTGCATGGGCTGGTCTCAACAGATTAAGTGGCTGGTGGCTCCTCTTGGTGTTATCATGCACTTTGTCCAGTCCCTCTGGAGAGAGAGCATGAGTGTCCCCTCTGCAAGGCTGTTCCTTATGTGTGCACCCCAGGTAGGGCCTTTAGACCTGCTGCTTACACTTGGCTCAAGACCCATCCGTGGCTCACTCAGCAATCCATAGCAGGCATGCTAAGGACCTGCTAGCACCATAAACTCAAGTTGCACCCATACTGTATCTTAATCTTCCTGTAAGAGCAAAGTGTCTTCAGTGGAGCTGAAATGAAGTGCACAGTGTTGACTACTTTGGCGTTGGTATAATTTTACTGAATCTGTTCTTGCCCCCCAAACTTTAGGACCTTCTCAGTCACAACAGACCCACACATGATATGAATAAAAAATATATTTACTTATTTGCTTTGGACACCTTGACAGATATTTTTAGAGTTTTTTTGATCTTTGGTTGCTTGGTTTTTTTTCTTTTTTTTTCCTTTTCTATAATCTAAATCAAAAATATCATTAAAAAAAAAGGCAAAAAACCCCTAAGAGAATGAAAACCTCCCAGAATACATAGCGAACCCAGGTTAGACTTTATTTGTTTTACACAAGCAATAATGTTCTTCAGTCTTTCAAGATCTCAGGCCCCCAGGTGTGGGGCACTTTGGGAGACAATGTGTACCTGGAGCTGCATCCTTTCAGTTTGCATAGTTGCAGCTGGCCACTGGTGCAGGATCCTGGCTGCCAGCTGGCCTCACCACGCAGACTGTGCTGGGCTGCAGTGCTGTTCCACTTACCACTCCTCTAAGCAGACAAAACAGATTTCACATGTTTTATTTTCTGTTCACTCTCTGAAACTCATGGCTAATCAGAAGCTAAAGGTATTTTTCATTCATGGTGATGATGTTCATACATAAATATTAGATCTAAAGAGTTAAAAATGGAAGTGGGGTAAAAGGTCACTAAATTTATTGATCTGTTCCTGCTTCCTTTTGAAGTTACTAGGAATTTTGTCACTGTGTCAGTGGGAATAAGAGCAGTTTCTTTTATGATCAAATAAGACTGGCTTTTCTATAATTAATGTCTGAGATCTGAAAACATTGTATGAATAATGAGTATGTATATATGCCAAAGCTGTGTAAATTCACATATACTGCTTATAAGGGACGCCCACATGTACTGCTCATAAAAAAACATGTATTTCCCATTTTTCTCAAGTATTACCACCGCCTTTTTTGTCTACGGGCCATAAATATAGTTATGAAGGGTAGTTGTAAAGGAGACTCCCTTCTAAGGAGAATGGAGGGCCTGATCAGACACAACTCGCAGGGTCTCAGGTAAAGGACATAACTGGAAAACTCTCCAGACTAATAAGGCCTTCTGATTAATGTCCACTATAGGTTCTTCAAACTGGTAGAGATGAAATAACAAAGAGAAGTCCACAGGACATCAAAAGAGTCTGTTCAGCATGGAGACTGAAGGGAGACCTCACTGCAGTTACAACTTCCTCATGAGAAGAGGAAGGAGGGAATAACCTGAAGTTGTGTCAGGGGAGGTTTAGGCTGAATATTAGAAAGAGATTCTTCACTGAGAAGATGGTTGGGCACTGGAACAGGCTCCCCAGGGCAGTGGTCACAGCACCAAACCTGGCAGAGTTCAAGAAGCATTTGGATGATACTGTCAGGCACAGGGTGTGACTGTTGGGGAGGGTCCTGTGCAGGGCTTAGGGCTGGATTTGACACATGCTGTTTGCTGGCTGCAGAGGACATCATCTTGAGAAAAGACCTTTTTTTTTTTTATTGGTCTTGTTATACAAACTACTGAGAGCCTGGATTCACATCACTCCTGCTGTTTGGTGGCTTTACATTTCCTGCATAGCAGTATAGTCCTGTCAGTAAGGGATGCAATGCTTCCCTCTAATTGCCATCATAAGTCTGGGACACCTCTCCTACAAGGAAGGGCTCAGACAGTAGTGGTTGTTCAGCCTGGAGGACGCTCCAGAGGTACCTCATTACGGCCTTTCAATTACTTAAAGTGGGCTTTCAAGAAAGATGGGGTGAGACTTTTTAGTAGGACATGTAGAGACAGTTCAATGGGTAATGATTTTAAACTAAAAGAGAGTGGATTCAGTCTAGATATAGAGATTTTTTTATGATGAGGGTAGTGAAATGTTGGGACAGGTTTCTCAAAGAGATGGTGGATGTCCCATTTTTGGAAACATTTAAGATCAGGTTAGATAGGCATCTGAACAACCTGATCTAGTTTTGGATGTCCCTGCCCACTGTAGAAGGGTTCAACTAGATGGTCTTTACAGGTCCATTCCAACACAAACTATTCCATGATTCTATGAAAATGCATAGTGCAAACTTGAACTCTAAAAGTTTTGGAAAACATGTAAATTTCAAGGAAGTTACAACCCACTTAACCCTGAGGTTGCAGCTCAGACTGGTCCCTGGTCTTCAGAGATACTATGGTATCCAAAGCAGTGCTTGTGTACCCATAATCATGTGGTTAAAACCTCATGGTTGCAGTAACATTATTGGATTGTTGCATGTCTTCACTCTTGACTAAGGTACCGATGACATGGAGTATGTTACAGACCTCTCCTGAGATGAATCCAGGTTAACTCTGTCTTCAGGGGGTGATTCTGTACCACAAAGGCTGTAGCTGGCTCCTCATGTGGAGAGGGTGTGTAACATAAAACAAAATTATGCAAATTAACTGATTTACAAGCACTTATAATTAAAAATCCAAAACACCTGGGCACTTACATTTTTATTATATTTCCTAGAGTGTCTAATCTGTATGTATTGAATAATACAAAAGGGCTGCTGAGGGATGGAAGTTTCTCCATGGTAAGAAGGGAAGAAAAATTTTTTTCTTCTGTTGCTCTCCAGAAAATACCTGCAGTTTCCTCTTTTGTCTTGTATTGGTGAAGAGAGAGCCTATTCATCCATTGAACAAAAGAGAAAGGAAATGCAATAGTAGAATCAGTTATAACACAAGGTGGCAAATATAGACCACACCCAAAGACACAGCAACCATAGTAGTCGTGAAAGATGGTAGTCAGATTCAGATACCATAGATTAGACTCATTTTTGCTTATTACTGTTCTTACCTCCCACATATTAGAATTCTACATATTCATTTCCTGTATTTCTGTTCTCTGTTCTTCCTATCATAAAGCCCCTTTAAAGCTGAATTTGATTACAATATATCATAGCAGCAGCATTTACTTGATGACAGATTTTGTGAAATAACTTACTTATTTTTTTTCTGATCAAAGAGCCCACACAGGAAATCCAATAAAGAATCAGAAACTTTTTCCCCTGGAGTCAGTAGCACATTCATATTTTTCATATTCGTATTTGCTGTCATCAGCCACAATTCTGTTTCAGATCAAGGATAAGGAAGCCTTTTTTAATATGGAAGGGTAGGACTGAACCCAGCAAACTTAAAACAGGTACCATTTGTCTCACTTTAAATCACCCTGGGTTTGAAAATCCTTTAAAGCTTTTCATTTTCTGTATGACCAGAAAACATTCAGTTCATCTCCATGTTCAAAGTGATGAATTCTGGAAGAAGCAAATTATCATGTGTTGTTAATTCTCTAAAAGCAATCACATTTCCAGCAGTCAGCTGGCTTAAATTAAGGCATTATTAAGCTTTCATGTCTAGAAAATTATATGTGCTCTGCTTTGAAAGTGTAGAATAAACTCAGCAGTTTTTTATTTTTCTTGGCTATAGATGCTTTTCCTATGTGCCTATACATGGTGATTTTTTTATATACAAAGAAATTAACAAAAGAGAAAGGCTGGGAGATCCTGCTCAGTCCTACCAGTCTTTACTTGCCCTTTATTACACTATGCCACCTGACACAGCCTCTGGGGCAGGTGTTTGCACCTCGAGCGTGTGTGTTAGCAGAACACTGTCAGTGTGAAGCCTTTCGCAGCAGGGCAGTTGCTGTGCTAGGATTGACAAGCTTTCAGTTCTGCCTTCAAAGGAACATCATTATTTTGGAGAATAAATTCTTATAGCAGTGGGATTTGACTCTCGCAACTGTTTTGGGTAAGGATTGTATTCAGATGTAGGACTAAAACTGAATGAAAAACCCTGAACTATATTTCTGAAGGCTAAAAATGCCCCAAGAATCATGCGCTGTCCTCTAATGTCCAATATTGAAATACTTCCAGTATACGAACATTAAGGATCAAGGTCCTTACTGTTTATTAGAAGTATGTTTGTGAGATAAACGTGGATACATGAGGAACTGTTGTTACACTGCACCACTTGAGGAAGAGGTCTTATTCGGCACATCTGCCTCAAGCAAGCAGTGTGGGGGTTATCTGTGCCAAAATGAAATACGTAGCTAGATCCTACAAAAAAGAGCAGCTGTCTTTGGTGTGTCAACACAGGCCATACAACACCACTGGTGCTCAGGAGCTGCTTTTCTGGGTTAATAGTGTCACAGGGGCAAAACTACAGCTGTGTCACATACCTCTGCTATGCCAGCACTTTCTTCTGTTATCATTAATACAGTGCAATATCCGTGACTCCCTTTGGGAAAAACACAGAGAGAAAAAACTGTGGTGTTGCAGCAAATGCACTCTGTTCTGACTTCAAGGGGGACTGCAGTGCTTCCACTGACTCTTCTTGCCTCAGATCTGGGTATGACTAATGGTGGGACTTCCCAGTCAGGGCCCGTGACCTGTTTCTCCTCAAGCGCTTCTATCTCTGCATGTCAGTGCACTGTGAGCCCTGTGGCTACAGAAGAGCCTGACTTTTCTACACATCTCCACTGCTCATGAGCACTTGCAGCCTCCCTCTCCACACTCAGTGGCCCTTTTCAGGCCAGTGAAGCAAAAAGCTGGGTGTGTCTTCTCTAAGGTATTCCCCCACAAAATTGCTGTGGCCCCTAGTGCCTGAATAGAAAAACAATTGAGACGTATCTTAAAGCCCTGGATTCTGGGACAGCAAATTCTGTGAACAGCTCCAATAGAAAGCCTCATTTCAAGCCCTGGTGTAATCACACTAAGTTCCTTCCAGTTACACTCAACTCTGAAACCACCCAAAGTTGGTGCAACCAACTAGTCTTATCTGTTTTCAAGCTGAATTTAGCTTAATATCTATCTTGATGATCCCATTATAGATGATCAAGAGAAAGGAAGGGAGGGAGGGAGGGAGGGAGAGAGAGAGAGAGATAGAGGGAGGGAGTGAAGGAAAGAAGGAAGGAAGGAANGGAAGGAAGGAAGGAAGGAAGGAAGGAAGGAAGGAAGGAATTCAGAATTCGGAAGGAAGACTGGAATGATAACTGGTGGTTTTTTCTGCATTCAGTGATCTGCTGTCAGAGTACTCCCAATTGCTCAGTATCTAGGAAGGCAGGGGAGGAGCCTGGGTAGTGAAAGCAAAAAATTGGAATTTAGAGACATTGACGTACATCAGAGCCATTTCTTACCTAGTAGGTCATGCTGCATGCAAGATGGTTTTGGAAGTTCCTGGTGACAGGAATGTTGTGCAGGCTGTGTGAATAGGGCTTACAGGACACCATGAGAGGTTTTGTGAAGAATACTGGCCATATTTCCACTAAGGCACCTCTTTTGTTTCCTGGAATGGTCTGGCCTTGAGAATGGATAGTCACATTTGTGCAGTAGTGAGCTTGAGCCTTACTGAATCTGTGTTGTTCGTGAGGAGAGCTAGAAACCTTACACATATAAACTTCCTTCTTTGTGTGGTAAAATGAAGTAATGGAAAGTTAATTCAACATCTTTGGCTACTATGTGCATGCTGAGGTAAAAAGAAGAGCGAACAGCATCCTCTTTAACTCCATGCTGTTCCACAGATTATTCAGTTTCACATGATGCTTCTAAACTAGAACAGCATAAAGCAGAGCCTGTGGCCCCTTGCTCTCAAGAGCTGGGGGAACACTCTAGGGAAGATAAGGGTCATTTTCCAACTCAGCTGGCATCAGTGAGCTCAAGAAAGCTACCCTGCTTTGATCAGCTTTTTTTACTCTACCACTGTTTTTGAGAGGAAATTGTGATTTATAAACCTTCAGACTTTAACTGGGTGAAAAGCTATTTCAGCTCCTCATTTATTCAAACCATCAACCATTCCAAACCATCTACACCATCTCCACTTGTCTTTCAATGTTTTTAACATGAGAGGCATCTGAACAACACATATGGTCTTACTGCTCTTGGTAACTGTTGCACTAGAGGGTGTTCTAACCTTACACCACACTTAGCAATGCTCTTTTGCTTACACTTTTAACCACCACACCACAGCAAGAGCAATGCAGCTCTGGCAAGAGCTTAACAGCTTTTGAGAAGCAAATGCAGAATTCTTTTTGCAGTGCCTGAGGTCTGTCTGCTGTGCCAGTGTGGTGGCTTCTGCATTTCCTTCTCTACACAGCAAGGAGAAGTGAATGCTGGTTGATTTTTAATTATTTAATGTAAAAATAATTTGTTGGACTCCAGTTTCATCCTTTGTGTTGCACTGATTCTGACTGTTCATTTACTCCTGCGGTTGGATTTCCTGCTTATATTTCAGCAACCTTTAATGCCTCCTGACCAGAATGGTCAATTTTGAATCAGTGAAGGGTTTTGTTCATAGTGACTCTGTTTAGTGGTAGTTAAACAATTTTTCATTGTTTTGCAACTTGAGGTTCAAGTCATGGTCTTCAGAGAAACTTCAAAGCTGCTGTAGCTTGTAAATTATTAAACAGGAAGAAAAGCGGAGTGCTATAGCATGAATAAGCACACTGGATGATGGTGGGATGTTACAAAGTCCTCATCTGAGACCTACCACTAAGGTTTTTCTGGCTGGCAACAACTCGTTGAGCTTCGTGGCTTTCTTTGCCATTTGTCAAACAAGAATTTGAATAGCAAAGTTGCCGATACATGGAAGTCACTGAAACCACTCAAGAATATTTACTACGTACTTGAACTACAGAATTAAGTTTTTACTGACCTCACTATTTTTGACTGTCTCTCTCAGGCCTTTACCTTCCTAACAGTACTCCAAATAAAAATTGTTCAAGATGTGTTTTTGAAAGAATATCATTAAGACTGTGTGGTACCTAAATCAAGTACCTGAGGAAGGTGAGGAAGGAGACAATTGCTGGAGGGAGACATACAGCTACTAAACCAACCTGATGTAAACAGGATGTAGAGTAGAGTAATAGTTCAAAATTATCACCACTAGGGGAAAATGCCGAAGAAGAAAATTCTCTGTTCAGACATCTGGCTCCAGAGCCAATGCAATCTGCTTCACCATCCCTGAAAGACGATTTATGACCAGGTTTTTAAGCTGCAGACAACAATAACAATCTCCTCTCTGTCAAACTTTTCATCAGTGGAGCTCAAAGGCCTTCTCAGAGAAGGTCAGTGTCACTACCCATTTGCAGATGAAGAAACTGTGGCACAGGAAGGAAGAGATTTTGCTAGAGCTATCAGCAAGTATAGAAACCACCCTTATTCAAGTACATTCTGTGCTAAGATAAATCACTCAGCAAATGTAAGTCTATGTTTACAAATGGCACCCAAGACAGGGCACATCTTACTGCAATAGTGGTAAGTTAGCCCATCATCATGCTCTCAGTTGTCTGTATGGCCCATATTCTTTCAGACTTATCCATCAGAGACACACATGTGACGAGACCACATGGGGTGCGTATGAACCAGAGGTGATGGAAGAGCACAACTGAGATGGACAAACAGAGAGAGATGTTCCTAGAAACAGGAAAGGGGGAAAAGTACATGAATAGCTGCATTTATTATAGCATTTTAACAACTGTAACCTTAAGGGTGTAAGCAAACCTAAGTAAGAAGAAGCTGCCTCTTTAAGGGTGAGGAAGAAGACTGGCTAGTATTTGTTTTAGAGACAGTAGATGAATCCAGATACCAATTCAGCTTAATGCTACTCATTGAAATAACCTGATAGCCTTTAAAGTCTGTTCCGTCTGTGAGTAGAAGGCTTCTCTGCTTTGCTGGATTCACCCCTCATATATTAACTTTACCCTTTGGAGAACTAAGGGAAGAGTGAACCCAAAATTTAGAGCAAACCTGTACTTATTTGTTATTCAAGGGTGATTTCTATCTGCTTTTACTATTCTGGAAATATAACAGTATCCCTTAAATCAACAGTATTTGTTTTCATTGTTTCCTAAGAGGAGTTTTAGATTCCTTTGCTCTCATTCAACTATGCTTAATGTTGGTACCTTTGCAATGCCCCAGGCTTTCACTGGAGTATTCCACCTTTGTTCCTAAACTCCTGATGGGAGCTTCAGTCACCCACAGGACATCAACAGTAATTCACATTACAGCTACTTTTCCTCAGGAGCTTGCTAGTTACTGAAAGATAGCTGGAATGATTGCATTTCCTAATCAGTTATTTGTTTTCCTTTTGGTTATGGAAATGTATTTTTAATAGGCCCCATATAGAACAAAACTCAAGATTGTTGCAGCTGTTGAACCAACACTGATTTATAACTTGTGATGTTATTTTCACTCATGAGCTAATATAGTTAGCAATGAGTCCTTCCTTTAGCTCTAAATGTTTATTTGAGGCATTTCCTGAGAGTAGGACATGATAGCAATCCATAGCAAGTTAATTTGATCATTATATGGACCATAAATTAGGCTTTAAATTGATGTAGCAATGAACCATATGAGGCTTTGTTAAGCATCGTTTGGGATCCTCATGTGTTTTAACTCCTACATATACCAGTAACTGACTAATTGTCATTCATTATTGACATCAAAATTAGGATTCACTAGCTTAATGCCTCAGCAATGAGAAAAAATTTTCTTTGCTGATTTTAAGTGGTAGATGTTGCTCAAACCCACATAATGAAAACACTTGGACAGAAACCACTATTTCTGTTTTCCCGCTCTGAATGATTTAACAGCTAAACTTAAAGACTTGGGGATGAAATTATTTCAGTTTCTATTTGGAGCAGAACATATGCAATACATGATGATACTGAGTGTACCTGCAAATCTAAAGAGGGAGATTTTCAGCAATTGATTTTGCTCATTCTGTTCATGCTGTTATCAGCTGAGGGATGTCATGCAGCTGCCTTTTTATTACAGTGGAAGATGCGTAATGATGGAGTCTCTTAGACACAGTTTATTTATGATACTAATTATGTGCTTGTGATAGTTTTGTCCCCTTGCTAGGTGTTACAGATCCTGGTTATGAACTTCTTATGTTATAGTATTGTGACCAAGTACAGGACTTTCTTATGGCATCTGGATTTAATGAGGGCCACTGGGTTTAATACAAGTTAGTCTTGCAAAATCTGTGAATCTGAAAACACTTGAAAAAGAGTAAAGCACTTCAAATTTTGCTTTTTCTTCTTATTCTGTGGTTTCTTGTAAAGTCTAGTGCAGTAAGATCCAGCCCTGTTGCTGTGCTACCTCACATTAGTACCTGAAGGTACAATATGATGGTCTTGTCAGCACCCTGCCTCATGAAGTTAGGGTGATATTGCTCCACTTGGTGGCATTAGGTGGGTCACACGATGGGCTATCTCTGCAGTTCCCAGTCCTATGACTTTCCTACTCTTGTCATGCTCCTGTCATGTCTGGAAGTGAAACTGTATGGCAGAACATCTGCCAGTTGGTGTTTTTCTGAGGGCAAGGCCACAGAGTGTTTGGGAAAGAGCTGGTGTGGTTTGGGTGGGTGAATTTTCCTGGTGATCTGATCTCACCATCCCAACTGTATCATTATAGCCACTGGATGAGACCAGCATGCTGAGAGCAGAAACAGGGCTGCAACAACCAAGCTTAACTTGGTGTAGGTATGTTGTATGGTGGCTTGTTGCCTTGGTGACAGACATGGGTCTGCCACTGCAGACAGGAGTGCAACTCCTCTGTAGTGTGGGAGCCTGGACTTTTATGACTGCTAAAAATGCTACTCTCTCACCTCCAGAAAGCTGTTTGGCACCCATTTCCATGGTTAAGTGGGGTGTGTCAGACTGAAGGTCCCTTTAGCCCAAAGTCCTGTCTCCCAGGTTCACTCTTGGTAGGTGCTCTGATAAATAAGAAGCTGGTCATGTAGTGAGTACTGAAGTTCTCCACCCTCTCTCTGCATTCAGGAGGAAAAGGCAAGAGTTTGCACAGATGGCAGTTGCCAATTTTGTTATCCTTTCAGATGTGTAGTTCTTGTAGAGATTGGTGTCACTAAAATAGCAAAGAAACCTTTACCAGAAGTTACACCTCTGCTGGCTAATTTCACTTCTTAGTTTTTATTTCAACTTCTGTTTTATTTGTGCCTCTGTGTTGGAAAGCTGAAGGGCATTATTTCTTTTCAGTAGATTTCCAGTGAGTACCAGTCAGCACAGCTCTGTGGGATCAATTTGTGCCAGCTGAGCATTTGTCTCTGGAAATTTTAAGTGTGGTGGAGCTCCAAGACCTGTACAAGTTTATAAGAGGAATTTTTCCAGGCCTGAGTGATGTGTCAAATTGCTCAGTTCAACTTCACAGATAGTAGTGCGTAGAAAAATAGTAATCAGCTTAATCTGATGAGGACCAGTGTGATGCACATCTATACAATTGTACTGTGCTGATGTCTCTGCTCAGTGACTGTAAGAATGGACAAAGTGAGTACAAATGAGATGCTACTTCTACCCTGCTGCTGTCTTGCTGTAGAAACTTTGTAATTTGCATCCTCTGAAAGCAGAGGCCTTAATTTAACTTGTGCCATGAACATTTTTTACTATAGACAACCTTGGCTATTTGAAAGCTTTGTGCTTTGCTACTATTTAACGTGTTTGTAGCAGTTTTTTTGCCACTCAGTTGCTCACAACTTTTAATGGCATGATGCCCAGATTCTCAAGTGCCAGAAGTCGGCATAGTTTTTACTAAAGTAGAGAAATTGTAAAATATCTTTGGGTTTTTTTAGCATTCGATAGGATGAAAAACCTGGGCTATCTCAAGCATGCAGTTGATTCAGTTTCTTTTTGAGCAAGCTCTTTGAATTACATCCTGTTTTAGACACAAACTTCATTCCCAAATTATGTCAACATTAATATAGTTCTTACTGGATGAGTTTAAGCAAATCAAACTGGATTTTTTTAGCCTTTTTTTTGTCTGGCTGACAAGTTCTTCTCTCCAGGGACTGAGTGGTCCTGCTGTAACAAGGACAGTGGTACTCTATAGTGTAAGGAACTGAAAAACCTCCATAACTATCTTGTAAAGATATTTAGAGGACTTCACAAAATACAGAAGTCTGCATCCAAACTGCTTGTGAAGAGGTTGAGCTGGGCCTAGAATGGAGCCCTGTGGAGCTCCACCAGTGACTATTTGCCAGCCCAATGTAACCCCATTTACTACAAGCCTTTGTTCCTGACCTGCCATCTGATTGTTCACCCATCACATGTTATATTTACCTACATGTACTTTTTACTTTAGTTTTTCCTAAGCAATTTCTTTTGCATGGTACTGCTTGTTATCTCTTCTGTTTGAAATAGTATCATACTGCAACTTATCATAGAAGTTGCCAACTTGGATGTACATTAAATAAAAAAAAAAAACAAACCACACACACACAAAAAAAAAAAAGCCAAAAAAAGAGAGAGACCTTGCTTTGATCCCTTTGGCCAAACTTGATATATTGTCTGAGGGTGAATTAGTGCTTATTTTCAAATTTGTGATACCACTGCTCCAAAATTCAAATAGCCTTGTAACCATTTGATATTGTGAAAGACAGTTCTGGTATGGAATAAGCAATGTAACATTTTAATGGAATGGTCTCTTCTTATGCAGTGGTAACTAATGCCTAGCAAAAGCAAAGCTTTGTTTTACTGATTGTTTTGCAGAAGCACCCAGCATTTCAGATTAGTCCAGATTGCTTCTGAATTTCTTAGGGCTGCAAAATTAGCCTAGATAATCCCGAACATGTAAATTACCCTTAATATTTCCAGTAATTTCTGGTTAGGCTTGTATGACTCCATTTAGTGGTTTTCTCTGAGCACTGTCTTGAAACTTGCAAATCAAAGGCACATGAAAATGAGTAATAATTTATTACAATAATAAAATTGGCTAACTGCTGACTACAACTGAACTTGTTCTGCATCCACAAGGAGTCCTTGTCCCAGGAGGTCACTTAGGTTGTTGGAGGACATGTGACCTCTGGGCAGCAGATGGGAGCACTGTTATCACTTCAGCAGAAGTTGGCTTACTCATCTCCTACAGCACTTGGTGATAACTTACCAGTAAAGGGTGCATAAGCTGTATAACAGCTTTCTCACACTGATACTAACATTGTTTTGATATAGCTGAATTTTGCATCTCTTCCTGAGTGACAGCTTCCGAAAATTAATTTATATTGACTTCTGTGAAAAGACAGTGTGTTCCTACTTACCTACCAGGTTTCCAGAGGGATTGTGTGTGACAACAAATGCATACATTCACTATCTATACAGTGTTTTAAAGGAAAATAAAAATAAGGTCAGATTTTGGTCCTGCTTGCAAAATGGAAATAAAAGAACTAATGATGTGCAGCTGGCTTATTTGAAGACTAGTACCTGCACCCACATTGACAGTTCAGTAATGAATCACATAATATCTTCATTGATGATGTGGATGAGGGGATTGAGTGCACTCTTATTTTGCGAATGTTGCCAAGCTGGGTGAGAGTATTGATTTGCTGGAGGGCAGGAAAGCCCAGCAGAAGGATTTGGACAGGCTGGATCAATGTGGGAGGCCCAACAAGGCCAAGCGTCAGGTCCTGCACATGGGTCATAACAACCCCAGGCAGTGCTACAGGCTGGGGGAAGAGTGGCTGGAAATCCTGGGAGTGCTGGTCAACAGTGGCTGAACATGAGTCGACAGTGTGCTTATTCTGGCCCATATCAGAAAGTGTTGGCCACAGGACCAGGGTAGTTGTCACGCCCCTGTTCTCAGCACTGAATCCTGTGTTCACTTTTGGGCCTCTTGCAGCAAGAAAGATATTGAGATGCTGGAGTGTGGCCACAGAAGGGTGATGAATCTGGTCAAGGGTGTGGAACACAAGTCCTGTGAGGAGCAGCTGAGAGAGCTAGGGGTGTTTAGTCTGGAGAAGGGAGGCTCAGGGGGAACCTTGTCACACTCTGCAACTACATAAAAGGAGGTTGTGACCAGGTGGGGATCAGCTTCTTCTCCCAGGCAACTAGGAATAAGACAAGGAGAACTGGCCTCAANAACTGGCCTCAAGTTGCACCAGGGGATGTTCGGTTTGGCTATTAGGAAAAATTTCTTCACTGAAAGAAGCATTGGTTAAGCATTGGAGCAGACTGCCCAGGAATGCTGTGGAGTTGCCACCCCTGGAAAAGCTCAAAAATCACATATATGTAGCACTTCATGGTACGGTTTATTGGGCATGGCGGTATTTGGTCAAAGATTGGACTTCATTTTAGAGGTCTTTTCCAACTTTAATGATTCTGTGACTCTATGATCTTTGACAGTCAACAAGTTTAATGCCATCAATGTTTCCTTGCTACAGCTTCCAAGTGCATTTTCTTGAGTTGCAGGGGAAACAGCATGTGCCCTGCCACAGATATAACCCCAAGGAATCCTGGTTAGCATCACTAGAACAATCCAGATTGTTCTCTTGTGCAAATGAGAGTCAAATTTGACCTCTGGGCTTAGATTTATTGAGACTGCCAAGCCAACCCTTCATGTATTTGTGACAGTATACATTGTAAAGATTTACCAAGGTGGCTGAGAAATTGTCTTTGGACTTTATAGGTGAAGGAAATTTTGCATCTCAGCTTTTGCGGAATTTTGTCCCCACTGTGTTGTTGCACTTTGTTCTGATCTCAGAAATCAAAACTCAGATCACTCCAGGCCATTGGTGATGTCGTGGTAGGAATAATAAAGATCAAAATTCTTACTCTGTTTGAGCTTTCTTAAGCTTAACAGATGTTTCCAGACCTCATTATTTAATCCCTTTTTTGTTGAGGATTCTAGAGTTGTGTTCAGCCAGATTTATTTTTGGATGAAGGCAAGATTTTCTTTTTAGAAGAATCTTTGATGATAGATGATGGACAGAAACTGAAAAGCAGTAATTCAGTCAAGACATTCACTTATGGCATAGGTTGTGATAGTAGCTTGATGGAATTAAAATTTTTCTGTTCAGTCCAGAAGCAGGTATTCTCATGTCAAACACAAAATCATAAATTATTGCCTTATTTTTTTTAGTAATGCCAAGATTTACCTTTTTTTTTCAGAGAAATATAATGTAGGAAATAATTTTCTTCTAAATACAGATGACAAAAATATCATATTCTTAATTCATGATGATTATTTATGTTATTTTGGTTTTGTGTTAGTGGTTTTGGCAGTATATCTGAAAATGAAATGTTATGGAGAAAATTGAAATCAGAGATCCTTTACAACTTTATTTTTAATGACAGGATACAAACAATTATTGTGATTGAAGGAATGAAGTTGCTATATCAGAAATGATCTGTCTGGAAACATCTGAACCATCTTTGGTAAGAAGAGTAGGAATAACGCTCTGGCTTACTGCCATTAACCATCACTGGGCCATTTTCTGGTGGTTGTTTTCCCCACCCTGCTCCAGGGACGCTTATGATTTTCAAATTCCTTTCTGCTCCACCACACATAGTCCCTTAATTTGAAGCACATCTGGGGCAGGGATCTTCAGCAGCTCAGGAGAAATTAGATCTTGTTGTACCAATGTATGCAGGTTGATCAGCTTCATCTGGGAAGAATCTCTGCAGACATGTGTGTGCTGCTGCAATTGGGGTGCTGGGCTGGGGGTGCAGGAAGTGCTGCTCCTCACCAGGGCCCATGCTCCTTCTTGGCTTGCTCTTGTGTTCCTTTCTTGTGTGACCAGCATTCTGGTGTGGAAAAAATGCCTGCTTCCCTCAGTTCAGCAAGCTGCTGTCTGTAGAAGTCATCTGGTTTGTGCGTGCACTGTCAATCCTGCTATTAAACAACATTTGGCATGATTTCTCTCTTACAGTAGATACTCACTGGCTTGGATCTTTTTACAAGCACTTGGTTGCTCCATCTCCTAATCTTGAATGTTCAGCCATTGGGTTTGGCTTGCAAGCCCACAGATAAATGCTTTAAGATATGGTAAAAAAAAATAAATCATAGAGGCCCACCCTATAATCAGGAATGGATTGAAAAGGAGATCCAATTCAGTTTCCTTTATAGTAGCTTTACACAATGAAGGTTCACCAGCGCCAACAGACATTGTATTCCTGAGGCAGAGTTTTGTATGAGCCAGTACACTGGGAAACTAGAATAAATCAACAAGTAGTAAAGTAGAATATGGATTGTATTTAATTTTTGCTGCTGGAATGCTAAATTTCTTCAGTTAATCTTTTAGTTTGACTTTCCATGTCAGCAAGTTTCTGCATTTACTCTGCTGCCTCTGTGTTTTGTACCTCATATCCTAGACAATCCTGACAATGTAGTTAATTACTTTTTAATTTTGATAGATGGTAGATTATGTCAATTGGTTACATATGAAAACAAACTGGCTTCTTTTATCTTGCATACTCTCTACCCAAATAGATTTTGGATGGACTGGTCAGCTAGCTTGTATCCAGCAGAACTCCACAATTGATGCTGACAGGGTATTATATTTGCTGAAGAATTGTCACATTCACAGCTGCCCATCAGAGCCTTGTGAGTAATTGAAATCCTTTCCCTTTTCTACACCTGGGCAGAGGAACAGAATAGACAGTTACTGAAGTCATGGTCAAATTAGATGAATTTCATCACGAACAAACTTATTCTCAGATGAATCCAACCAACAGATGGCTAGACAATGTCTGTGGATTTGGCAGGGAAGGACCATCTTTGTGGCTATGTCTGGACAAGCCCCTAGGTGGAAAGAACAGGGCCAAAACTTAGATTTTATTGATTATGCAGTTCGTCTAATGGCCAAACAGAGCTGGTTTTAAAATGGAGCTGTTGACCTATCAACCTCCATTCTGTGCCTGGAAAAATCATGGAACACGTCCTTCTAGAAGCTATCTTAAGGCACATGGAGGACAGGAAGGTTATTCAAGACAACCAGCACAGCTTCACTGAGGGAAAGTCCTGTCTGACCAACCCAGTGGCCTCCTGTGATAGGGTAAGTACATTAGTGGACAAGGGAAGGGCTGTGGATATCATTTATCTGAATTCTGTAATGCCTTTGACACTCTCCCCCACATATCCCTCTCTCTAAATTGGAGGGTGATGGATTTTACAGGTGAACTGTTCTTTGGATAAGGAATTGGTAGGACAGATGCATTGCTAGGTGTCTTAGTTCGAGGGAGA
>WBMV01006492.1:0-11937 GCA_013396655.1 Campylorhamphus procurvoides
ACGCGAAGGATAGAGGGGGAGAACCCGATGGGGAGAGGGGAGCCCCGTCCGGTGCAGCCTTCGGGGACGAGCGGGGCCCGTGCAGCCCACGGGAGATCGCGGGGCCGCGGCCGAGGGACCGGACTCGCTCCCAAAGCGATGGGAATGCAGCAGGGCTGTCCTGGGGACCCGGTCCCAGCGGAATCCGGAGCTCTGCCGGCATCCACCACACTCCCCGGGCGCCCCGGGCCGGGAGCATCCCACAGCATCCCCCGCTCTGCGCCACGGACAGCTCTGCGGAGCTCCCACGCAGCGTGGTCTCTGCCGAGTGGGAGCCACGCGTGTCCCATCCCGTGATGCCTGCGAGGCTGGAGTGGGTGCCTGGCAGTGACTTTTCACTCATGGCCATCCGGCTCCAAACCGAGCCCCGGGCACAGCTCTGCGCAGGGCATACCTCGTGTAGCAAGGGGTTCCCTCTCCCGGGCAAATACAGCTTGCATTATGCGTTTATCTCGTCTTTCACGGTTTCCAGGGAGCATCACCCTTTCCTGTCCCGGTTCTCTCCCAGTTTACCCAGTACAGCTCTGGCCATCCAATGGCTGGCATGAGACTGCTCCTCAGGCAAGCGGGATGAGCAGAGAAACCCTTTATCCACCTGTAGTAGGGTCCATCCGGCTTTGCAAAGCCCTTCCTGAAGGGGATTGTGTGCTCTGCTCTGACAGATGAGCATCTCGGCACGATCCAGGGACACCAGAAAACCAGCCACATGGTCTGTACGCCAGCCCTGGGCACAAGTTCCCTCTCAGCACGAGGAACACGACACGAACATTCCCAGCACTGTCTCAGGGCTACTGGTGGTCCTCGATGGTACCCACGGCTTCCCTTGGCAGCCCCCTAGCTGCGTTCCAAGCTGGGAATGCCATGGTCCTCACCAGCCTATCTGCCACACAGCTGAGGCACTTTCTGCATATAAACCCAGGAAGCATCTTCCCCAGGGATAACTTATTTCCCTGACAGAGATGTTTCCTCTCCTGGTTTAACCCTGAGATTTCCCCATGGTCACTCATGAGGATCCTCAGCCATCACAAGTCTGATGGCACCACCGAAATCACTCTGGGGTAAGAAACGAACACACCAGTCCCTGTGAACCATCAACCCTTATTGGTATTAACATAAAAAAGGATGTCAAACATTCAGATAATCAAGAATTCTAAAATAAAGAAATAAATAATCCAAACACGAGACCTACCAAACCCCCACAGCTCTTACAAGACTTTAATACTCCCTTTAAAGAGGCGACTCAGTCACTGCTGGTGGCCGGCTCAACCCAAACCCCCCAAAGCCCTGAGTTATCGCAGCTATTGAAATGTTTGACAGAAGGATCCCAGGGCAGTTTGCACTAATTGCCGTGTAAAAAATACTCCATTATGTGCTCAGACAATCGGAATCTGCGCGGCAAATCAGCTGCCCTGATCCGCTGCAATCACGGAGCAAAGCATGCAGAACATCGCAGTATAAACACCGCCGGCCGAGGGGCGCGGGAGGAGGGGGGCTCGGCAGGTCTTGCCTCTTTTTTTTGTCCTTATTTCGCTTGGTTTCTCATTTCCACAGGAAATTTAATTTCGGGAAAACAAACTTCCAAGCCCGGGGGATTCCGAGGGGAAAGCATCGCAAAAGAAACAGCGAGGGCTGTACTTACAGGTAAGCGGTGAGAGGGCTCAGGTTGGACGGGAGCTCCGAGAGCCCCAGCTCGGAGCAATCCACGGAGAGCATGATGCCATCCTCCTCGCAGTGGCACTGCGGCGGGCACGAGGGCACAGCAGCACCTTGCACGGGCACTGTCTGGCAGCGGGCAGAGGAGGAGGCCAAGAGAATGCCCCAGAAGAAGAGTCTGTCCATCCTCGCCTTGGCTGCGGCTGCGGGGATGGTGTGCGGTGCCTCCGGCCGGCTGCGGGGCTCGGCGGGGCAAGGGGCAGCGGTCCCAGCGCCTGGCACGCAGCGGGCACGGTATCTCCCGCAGGTCGCAGTGTGGCAAGGATGCAGCCAGGGAAGGAAAGGCATTGTTGAATGATCTTGGTTATTGGGTTTCAAGGGCTGGGCAGGGGCGTGAGACACTTCAATGGGAGGAGTTAAACTTTCTACTCTTTCCCTCTCTCTCCCTCTCTCTCTCTCTTAGAGCTGGCAGGAATTTCATTCAAAGGGAAGAAAGGGGAAAAAAAAAAAAGAAAAAGAAACCTCAACAAATAAAGACCTGTTCATAGCTCCGGGACCCAGGCTTGTTTTGTAACCATGTTTTTGTGAGATAACAGGGCAGGGGAAGGCAGAGCTGGCTCTGGCAGGGCTGAGGAGTATAACTAGGGAGGCAGAAGTACCCAACCGGCACTTCAAGGGCTCCAGACTCTGGGACGCTGAAATATAACCCCAGAGAAAGGACTCTGTGTGCTGGCTGCGACAGGAAAGTCAGGGTTCAGCCGGGGAGAAGGGAGTGAGGAGCTCAGGATGAGCTGTTTGCTGGGAGCGGCTGTGCCCAGGAATGTCCATCTGTCTGTCCTGAGCTCCGATGCTCACTCTCCAGCCATCCCCTCGCACCAGGCAGGGGCTGGGGAGGAAGATGCAGGGGGAGGAGGCAGCAGGGCCGTGGTGCTGAGCTCTGTGGTGGAACAGGGTGCTCTTGCTATAGTTTTGCCCAGATAGAGGACATGTGTGGGCTGTGTTGGCAGGAGCTGCCCAGTACTGATGTCAGGAGCAGGGGCTGGGTTGTTCTAACCTTGGGTAAAGTGGGCAGAGACCAAAGGAGAGGGGAATAGTTCGCTGACTGGGGGCTTGAAGCCACATCATCTGGAGCTGTGTCATGGTCTGCCTTACCAGGTGGGGAAACTACTTCTGCTCACCCAGCCCAAGCCCTCACAGTGCCCCTAAACATCCCAAAAGTGGGATGTGCATCAGAACAGGATTTCTTGCTGCTTGTGTCTCAAGGAGCTACAGAGTTCTAGGGTAGCAGAAACATCTGCTTAGCAGCAGAAGAAGGCTGCAAGGGACAAGTCTGTGTGTCCTCTCTGATGGCAGCCACTGGCTGCTCAGTGTCACCATGGTGCCCCCAAATAGGGTGACTGCTGTCCTCCCACAGCAGTGGGTTGAGGGACAGGGGTGATCCTGGCCCCACAGCTTAAACCACACTGTGTCTGTCTCTCTGCAGGGCCAAGCATCTCCTCTGTAACAGGGGCAACAGCTGAACATGGGTCTCATACAGAAGACAGACAGCTCTCCCTGGAGCTTTAGGTGGATCTGGACTCCCAGTGTGTTCCTCCCTTTGCCTCTCCCACAACCATGAATGGAGGAGGTGAATGGTGCAGAGAAAGAAGGGTTTGGGTGGCTGCAAAGTGCCCCCACAAAGTCACCCCTCTGACAGGGACCATCCTATGGTAAAGTGCCACATGGCCAAAGCACAGACTGGGAGATGCTTTCACAGCCCTCCTTCCTCAGAACAGGGTTTTCCTTCTGACAAAAGAGTTTCCTGATTGATATCCCCATTATCTCAGGATAAAAGAGGTGGAAGAGTTATCTGGGGTCAGGAAGATGAACCTGCACAGTGGGACACTTAACTGGCTCCAGCTCACCCAGGGGCTGGGGTGCCTTGAGGCCTTTGAGTCAGAGCAGGCATCTCCTCCCCAAAAATCTGCTCAAGACGGAGTTCAGGGTTCAGGGCTGACGCACAGACTCTGGCTGAGGGCTCCTGGCTGGGCTGGTGCTGGATCTGAAACTATTTTACTTGTGAAGCACATTCAGATCCTGCAGTTTCAGGACTCCCTGTGACTGCTGCAGTCAGTGGAAACTTTGTCACTGAGTGGTCTAGGAGCAGGAACTGATTTAATTGAAAAGAAGCCACTTCCATCGTGAGCAGTGCTGGAGATGTCATTAATTAAACATTTGCAATGTGTTTTGACAGCTCCAAATGTAAAACACTGCTTGGTGGAGAGATGGGCAGCTTTCCTTGCAGAAATGGGTCCTCCTCGGGTTTCTCAACACGATTCCCCTCCAGCTCTGACGTGGGGCTTTAGCATGGCCTGAAATGGCCAGATTTGCTCTTCCAGCAGCCAGGAATTTGGAGTCAGTCTGGAGAAAGTGTCAGGCCTATCCCTCTGCTCCTGGCTGAGGCAGCAGCTCTTATCTGTGATCCCTGTCCCTCTCCCCCAAACCTCAGCAGCCAAAGCCAACCACATTGCCAGCTCCTGACAATTCCTTGCTCAGTGAACTCTCAGGGATCCAGGGCTCTGGCTGAGCACACTGTTAGTAGAGTCCTTTAAAAATAAAATCAATAAATCTGGAGAGTTTCTTATTGAAAATTGCCATTCAGCTGAAACAGAGATATTTCCTCGGGAAGGCATTGACTGCAATGACATTTTTCACATTGTTTTTGGAGCAGGATGGCCTGACGTTGGAGAGCTTTTCTCTGTGTGCCTCATTTGCTTTGACTTTTCTGTTTGCTTTTAATTCCAGCTCGCCTCTGCTGGTTCCTATCCATGCCTCACTTCTCTGAGACCTCATAAGAGCTGCCAATACTCAGAGCTGTCACTTATTCCAGCATGTCACCTGGCTCCTGGCAAAACCAAGGGTTTGGATGGTTCGGAGTTTGGATGCTTTGATGTTTCCATGGCAAACCAGGAAATTCTGAATTCCCTTTGGGGTGGAAGGGTCCCTTTCCAGCCAGCTCTCGCTGGGAGCAGGGTGGGCTATGTCGTGCCATCACCGGAGGCACCGGGAGCTCCCGATCCGGCTCGTTCCTATTAACGGGAGCTCCCGGTCCGGTTCATTCCTATTAACGGGAGCGGGTTTTCCTCCAGGCTCAGCCGTGTTTGTGTGTTGTCCTCTAGCGGCAGGTTGCGGTGTGGGCAGAGGAGGAGATCGCTGTTCCACATCCACCCTGCTCCGGATTCACTTCACTTCATCCCCAGACCCCTTTTAAAGGATGGGGCTGAGACTCTGGGACCAAACACTGAGCCCGATCCCTGAGCATGGGGTACCTCTGACATCCCAGGGGATATTTCTCCTGCTGCCTCCACACTAAGAGGTCTTCCTACAGCTTGCTTAAAAGCAGGACAAAAAAACCCAACAAACAAACCCTTGGGAAATTCAGAATCCAGCCTAAAGTGGGGTACAAGGTCCAGCTTGTGTGAGCTGCAAGCACAGCCATGGAGGAGCAGAAGGAGGTGATGATGTTGCTCTCCAGACTTTCTCACCACCGCTGACTCCTCTTGAAGCTGGTTCTCCAGGTTCTAGGGAGAGCAGGTTGTGATCCAAACCCACAGAGATGGAGAAGGATCCAGGAGTCTGGTAATTCGGATGTGTCTGTGAGCCCAGACACACCCTGGGGAGCCATCTGAGGTTGTGGGCAGGCCAGAGGAATGTTCCTGGACACCCTGCTCCCATGAGGGCCATCCAAAGGCTGGAATACCACTGTCAGGCTGTGTGTGAGCCTGGGCCCAGCAAGCATTCCCAGAGACTTTCCAAAATGTAACTGCAAACTCTTGCAAACAAGAAGAATCCCAGGGCCCAGCATGTGGCTCCAGCTGGGCAGGGGAAGGACAGGGACAGGTGCTTCTTCATGGTGGGAAGGGCTGGTGCCAGTGTAGTCACACAGAGAAGGATAATTCCAACCTGATGCTCAGGACACAGAGCAGCACAAGCCTCAGATGCACTTTAAGCCCTTGCTCTGGGAGGCACTGCTTTTAAAACCATGGGCCAGCCCAGTGGCTCCATGCCTTGCAGAGGAGAAGAGGTGTAGAGCCAGGTAGGAGAGCTGTTAGGTGGACCAGAACCCTGGTTCAGTGTTCTACATGCTTGAAAACCTTTCTTTTGGAGTGCCTGCACCTCAGCTGGGTCAGGGAGTCACAGCCATGCCAGAGGGGTGTTGAGGAGGGACCCTCAGCTCTGGTGCCACTCACCTGTCCCTGGAGGAATAAACTAAACCACAAGAAGTTCCACCTCAACATGAGGAAGGACTTCTTTGCATGGAGGTGGCAGAGCACTGGAACAGCTGCCCAGGGATGTGGAGACCAGGGGAGAGCCTGGGGTAGAGGTTCAGCACTGGAGAGGCTGTGGGGTGGAGGAGCTGTGGTGCTCCCATGGCTGTGGATCCCCAGGAAATCTGAGAGGGGGGTATCCCTGCTTTCCTGTCACTTGGCAATACTAACCCAGTCTGCCCCCTCTGTGGGGAGTGGGAAAAAGGGTCTAAATAGTCATGGTCCTGCTCATCTCCAGTGCTTTGACCTCTGCACAGGAGCTGATGGAAGAGGGCAGAATCTGGATGCTGCTTGAGTGGAGGAGGATAAATATGAAGAACAACACAAGATGGTCCAGAGCTCACTGGGCGGCCCAGGCCGGAGGCTTGTTTTGTTTTAGGGTTTTGTTGTCTCTCTCCCCCTCTGGGTTTCGTGGCACTGGAGCTGCAGGGCTGGAAAATTATTCATCCAAACCGCAGCTCCCCCGGCACCCTCTGGAAGCAGCTGTGGTGGCTCCAGACTCCACTGCAGCAGTGGGTGGGAGCTCGTAAATTCTTCCTCGTCACCAGCTTGGCCTCCTGTCAGGCAGGACGTGAAGCCCAGAGCAGTGGGCTGTGCCACAGTCACGTACTGTGGGACTGTCACAGCCATCCTCAGCTCGCTGGGCAAAACCTGTGGGCCAGCTTGTGTGGCAAATCCCTGTCCTGTGCCCGCCCTGGGGAGGAGAAGGTGCCACACAGCTGGTGGGACAGCTGCAGATGTCACAGGTTCACCTGGACTGCTGGCTCTGCTGGAAACACCATGGTGTGTTAGCCAAGTGTGAGGGCTGAGGGATCACTTGCTCCTGGACTTCTGGAACGTGCCTCCTCCACCAAGGCTTCCCCTTCCTTCCCTGGCTCAGAGCTGGTGCCCCACATATCTCTGTGCCACCAGCCCTAAGTGGCAGGGCAGCAGCCCCGTGCCCCATGCTGGGACTGCTGTCTCTGTGCACAGACACACAGGAGACCCAGGAGCTTTCCCAAGGAACTGTAAAAAGATCCTGGTGGATCCTGTTGAGGCAAATGGACAGTGATGTGCTGGACTGAGCTCCAGGGGGGTGAGAGGTGGGGTGGGGCAGGTGCCAGCAGAGCTCACCCCATCCCTTCCTTGGGCATGGGCATCAGCGGAGGGTGATCTGGGGAGTGGCCAAGTTGTCTCATGTGAATGATGTTCTGCTCTTCTCCACCAAAAGCAAGAGCCCACAGGCAGTCCTTGGGAATGCTGTCCCATCCTGTGCCATCAGCTGTGGAGCCAGAGCCAGACCCCCTCCACAGGGGGTATGGCTTAGAGCAAAGCCTCGGGCAAAATGACTCTGAAAGCCACGGGGTAGCTCTGATTGCAGAGAAATAGCAAAGAGAGGCTGGGCAGATCCTGCCCCTCCTTACCCCTGGCACTGCCCCTTTTGGAGGAGGCAGTCCTGGCTGGGCTGTGGGGAGACCTGGCAGCTGTGCTTGGCAGCGTGAGGGAGGAGTTGTCCCTGCAGAACCCTGGGCTGCTGAAGGGTGGCACACAGGCAGAGGGGCAATGCCCACCCATCCTGGGCTACTGAAGGGTGGCACACAGTCAGAGGGGCAATGCCCACCCATCCTGGGCTGCTGAAGGGTGGCACACAGGCAGAGGGGCAATGCCCACCCATCCAGGAGAGGCAGCCAGCAGAACAAGCCCCACACACTGACTGCCAGACCCCTGCTCAGCCTTCTGTGCCACTCACAAGGCTCCTGCTACCCCGCAGCATCCTCACTGTCACTGTCACTGTCACTGGCACAGCTTTGCAGGTCAGGGCACTCCACAGATATTCCTGAAACCCTCTGAGATGGGGGTCAGGTGTTTTAACATCTTAAACCATGCAAGGACATACAGGTACAAAGGCTTGTTGATGTTCAGTGGAGGCTGCACACCTTGCACAAGAGTCTACACACACCTTGGAGATGTGACCATGCTCAGCACCTGGGATTTCTGGGCAGGAAACCATTCTCCAGCACCAGCAGGAGTTGAGTCAGTTGAATCAGCTGGCATTGAATCCAGGCCTGGCATCACTCCTTCCTGCACCAGCAGCTCTCTCACTCATTGTCACACAGGGACCTCTGCTGTCCTGTAGCCCAGGAAGTATTTTTAAGGCTGGATGCAGCTGGAGGACGAAAGCTGGACAGCAGTGGAGGTCTAAGGGGGATGGGGCTACGTGCATGTGTCAGCAGGACACAGGGCATTTGAGACTGCTCCTTTTTGGGGGCTCTCAGGGCCAAATCCCCAACCTGTCAGCTCCAAACTCTGGACAGACAAGTGGCACATCATTCTTTGGATCAGGTTTGATTCTCAAGCTTGCTTGCTTGCTTGGTGTTGACCTCCAGCACGCACTGGTGTGTCCTCCTGTGGTGGCCCAGAGGCACGTGGCAGGTGGCTGCTGCAAACCAGAGGCACCTCATGTGCAGCCAACAGTCCTGGTTAGGGGGCTGTGGATCACTGGAAGCAAACATTTCCCTGCTGTGAACCTCATCCTACAGCACCAATGTGGTCCAGGAGTTATTGCTTACATAAAAGTCATAAAGCCATCGGGCACCCTGTGAGCAATGGCAAGTGCCAGGCTCCTCCCAAGGCAGCATCATAAATCCTTTGGTGCACATGAAAATATCCACTGAGCTTCACAGGCTCTTTTCATGTAGAAAGTGTTCCCTCATCCTCCTGGAGAGCCCCTGACATGTTGGCATCCCACCAGAAGCAGCAATGCAACAAGTCACTGAATGGTGACTTGTGCAGGCTGAGCAGTGAGTGAGGGGTCACATCCCGCTGGTGAGTGACCCTGGGACAAAGATGTAGTGACACAGAAACATTTTCAAACAGCAGCTGCATGCAGGACAATGCAGGTGGGGGTGGTTGAGGATGGCCATGGGTGACTCAGGATCCTCTGGGCCATGGTGAAGCCAGCACAGCATGTCCAGGGTGGGAGGAAGACCAGTCCTGTAGAGGGTTGAAGCTCTGCACTGCCTGGGTTCCCTCCAGCCCATGAGTGCTGCAGCTTGGGGTTGGGAGTAGAGCACAGAATGAAGGGAAAGAGAGGGTGGCCCAGGGAACTGCAGTACAGAAGGTGTGTTGGGTGAAGGGAGAGGCTGCTCCCACACTGCCTGTGGCCACACCTGGGCATGACTGGGATGGACAGTGGGTGGTGGGAACAGGAGGTGGGTGGGCACAGCAAGTGCCAAAACAGTGATTTAAGAGAGGGGAATAAGGGATACCCAGCTGTAAAAGAGGCATCATCCCAGTGCTGGGAATGCTGATGCTGAGGTGCCCTGGGTGTCCAATTTGGATGTGCAGACAGCAGGCTCTGTGTTTTCGAAGAGGAAGAAGCTGCTTGTGGAAACACAGGGGCAGTAGGGTGAGTGGCCACCTCAGTCACCCATCTGAGGCTCTCTGCTCCCTATAACAGGTCTTGGGACCCCCTCATCATACCTGTTGTGTCTCCTCATCCTGCTCTGAGACAGCTCCTAGAAGGTGCAGTATTATGGGCAGGAATGTGGGCCACAGTGGGACAGGGGAGGTCCCTGGAGACTGCACTATAACCCCACACTGCTGGAAGGGCTGAAGGATGATAAACAGGGTCCCAGTTACAGTCCTTCTACCCCAGGAATATGTTTGTGAAACCATCTGCTTTTTTTAACTCTTCTGTCCTGCCCTTGCAGCTCAACAAACTGAGTTGCTACCTGTGATTTCAGCTTGTGCCTGGCCACCCCTACTTGCAGAGCAGCCACGTCCCTGCATGGACCATCCAGTTTCCAGAGCAGCAGGACTGCTGGAGCTGCCAGCTGCCTGCCAGCCTGTTGGCTAGGGGAGGTGGCTTTGCCCCAGTCCCTGGAGCTGGGCAGCCAGCAGGTTCACAGTTCAGAGCCCAGGCTTCATCTGAAAATGTGTCCCTTCCTCACGAAGCCGTGGATGGGCTGGAGACTCTCCAGAAGTGTTGCCTCAGGGCAGGAGCAATGAAAATGAGCAGAAGCTGCTGTGTGCCATGGCCTTCAGCATCTGGAGTGCCCAAGGGACACTGCTGTGTGCCATGGCTGGGGACAGCTGTGCTGCAGCCCTTGGTCACTGAGACACCACAAAAGCCAACCCACCCTTCCAAGCACACGCTTTCCTAGGGCTGTTTATTGTTTGTACCTAAGACTGTTCCACCAGCCAAGCCCACCCAGCTCCCTCAGTGCTCTGTCCACAGCACATCTGAGACCTCAATGTGCCCGTGGGCACATGGAGACCGTGCTTGTGTTGGACCTCAGGGGCACCAGGGAGCCCCACAGCTGTCCTGTGCACTGCAGGGGGCTCAGCAAACCTTCCAGGTGCCAGGAATCCCGGAGATGTCCAAAGCAGGAGAGCATCCTGCCCAGCCCCTTGTGTGGCAGGGCAGTGTCCTTCTGTCCCACAAGACCCCATGTCTCATGTCACATGAGACACGTTGGTGACAGTGCCAGGGTGGTCACTGCTGGCTGCAGGGCTCTCTCTGTGCCAGCAGTGCCACAGTACCCTCACCCCAGCTCCTCACAGGACCCCACAGAGGGGGAGGGCAGGATGGTGCCAGGAAGGGCCGAGCAGTGTCAGGGCTGGCTCTGGGCAAGGATGTCCTGGATGCAGGTGTACAGGAACATGTACTGGTCCTGCAAGAGAGAAAGGGAGCTCAGGGTCAGCTTTCTGACAGAGACCTCCTGCTCCCAGACTAACCCCATAGTTTGCTTTAAAAAATCACAATTAAGGAACAGCGTCTGATAGCAGAGCAGGATTTGCTTTCCCAAATGGTCCACGATGGTCCTGTGTCACCAGAGCTGCCCAGAAAGGAAGTATCAAGCCTGTTGCACTATGTTTGTTTCCCCCTGTTTCATCCCCCCATGGTGGGGGTGAAAGAAACATCCCATCTGAGATGGAGAAGAACAAAATCAGGCTTCCTCCAAGTGCCCCAGTGGCTTTTGGATGTGCCATGGTTGCATCCAAAACAAGAGTGAAGAGTAACTCCAGTGAAGCTGCAGAGCATGGAGCTGGAGTTCATGGGGTCTGGTCCCAAGGCCCCGAGGGAAGACCCTTGGAGCAGAACTTTCCCTTGGTGCCATCCTGTGTACCTGAGTCACTGCTGACACCAGATGAGGGTACATGTTTGAAGGATTTCAGAGGTACATAAAAAGATCTGGGGTTTTAGCCCAGCTGCCTTGTTTGTCTTTTTTTAAGATCACCAGAATGATCCATCAGTTCCAAATGTGGGTTCAGGGGTCTCAAATCCCCCATGGGTTTGATATGAAGTTCTGCCCAAATGCCAGGCTGCTCCAAGGTGACACCAGGCTACAAACTCCCAGGACTGACCAGGCAGGCTCCGAGGAAGGTGAGATGTGGGGAAGGTAAATGAAGTTGTACTCAGGACACAGAGCTGGGGGGCAGGGCCAGCCAGCAGATGGTGAGGGTTGGAATCACATGGCAGAGGGCAGGGGGGATTAGGGACATGTGGAGGGGCCTCTGAACAGCTGAAGTGCTGGCTGAGCCACAAGTCATGAGGAAGCTCCTCCCTGCAGTGGTGGGTTTAGTCCCACTGAAGGGCCAGGAGCTCCATGGATCACACAATGGCTCAGGCTCCAGGTCACCAGAGCATGTTTTCAGTGAGCTGGGGCTGGTTGTGGAATCAGCAGGGACAGCCCAGGGTTGACTTCAGCCACACTCAGTGCCTGGCCACATGTGAGAGCACATCCCCTGGGACACACACCGTGCTGGTGCTGCTGGTGCTTAATATCCAACCATTATCCATGGATAATCCATCAAAAGTTCATCTTCCTCCTTGTTTTCCTCCAAATAAAAATCCACTGATGCCCCCAGCACAACAGCAGCGTGCCACCCCCAGAGATAAAGGGATGGGGGAGACTGGAGGGCAGCCCTGCTGGGATCCCAGTGCCCAGTGCTG
>WBMV01006498.1:0-40328 GCA_013396655.1 Campylorhamphus procurvoides
CTTGCCACCGGCTGCTGCGAGAGAGGAGCCCCAAAAAGGAAATATAAGGACTCCCTGAAACAATACCTCATCCTTGGCCATATTGACCACCATCAATGGTCCTCTCTGGCCTCCAGTTAGGAGAAGTGGAGACACACCATTCATAATGCTGCTGCTTCCTTTGAGAACACACAGAGAATTAGTCTGGAGGAAAAAAGGCAACGCAGGATGAACCGTGCCTTGCCAGTAGTGCCGATGGAGTCTTTCCACTGTGCCTTTTGCAGTTGGACTTGCCTCTCTCACATTGGCCTTTTTAGCCATCAGTGCACTTGCAGCAAGCGTGGGTAGAGCCCTTGCCAAATCTTCATTTGTGAAGCTTAGCCATGATGATGACTCCTTCCTTGAAGCCAAAATGACGGGTCAGATTTTCTTTTATGATGTTGGTGTTTAAAAATAATAAAATTAAGCAAGTATGTGTATAGTACTTAAATTTAGACATTTGTTCAGATGTAGTAACAACATTTCATAGTTTCATTAGTAAAGCAGACTCTGGGAGCAATTAGGGCATAGTTTGTTCCCTGTATATAAATAGCATGGTATAGAAATAAATTGCTGTGTTATCTACTATTCTAAGCTGCTATTTAGTGAGTTAAAAGTACATTGGAGGAATATTGAAACCATATTTTCATAGGACAATGTGTGACGTTTGTGTCAACTTCCATATTTTCACGACCTTCTCTTTTGCATGTTTTTAGCATTGCAGCAATTCAGCTTTTGAGAAGACAGATTGAGCAAGTGCTAACTTTCTAGAGTATTGTCTTAGTTCAAGAACTAAGATATTATGCTGGCCAAGAAACAATCTCTCTCCTTTAAATTTAGGAAAACAGAATTTTAATTCGGGAAGAAAAGAAAAAAAAAATATATATATATTAAAGGATAACAGTTCTTAACCACCGCTATATATATATCCAGAGAAGAACCAAAACAACAACAGAACAGTCTGTAACAAAAACCACTCCACCCCTCAAATAACAAGGCAAAACAGTCAAAAGATCTTTGGGGAATGCAATTATATCCACGGGCAGTAGGTGGCGCTGTGGCACCTCCGCTGCCTCGCTCTCCCTCTCAGGGGTGCAGTTTATATTTACGGACAGCAGGTGGNGAGGCTGGGGTGTTGGCTCCAAGCTATTTGGAAGGAATTCCAGAGTCAGTCTGAAACCATAACAAGTATATTGTCTAATACTCATGGAGAAGAAATGTCCATTAGTATCATCATCATCATGGCTAGGGCTTTGCGATGAAAGATTTGATAACAGCTCTACCCACGCTTGCTGCAAGCACGCTGATGGCTAAAAAGGCCAAAGCAAAATAGGCAAGTCCAGTGGCAAAAGGCACAGTGGAAAGTCTCCAAGGGTGGTATTGGTGGGCACGGGTCTTCCTGCCTGAACCACCTGCATGCAGGGTTGGGGCTGTGGCTTCCAGTGCACCTTATCACCTGCTGTTTCATCCCTCACCTGTAGCTACAGGGCTTTGCAAATGTGGGAGGATCCCTAGAGCCTGCGCAATGGAATTTTTAGGTGAGGCACAGCGTGCACAGAACTGGCCACGCCCTTTACTCCTAAGGTTCATCTGTCAGGGCCTAACGAGCTTGAATGGTGACAGCAAAGTCCTCAGGACATAGGTTTGGTTAGAGTATCCTTCTCTTAAGTGGATTTAGCCTTACAGGGCTAAATGAGCTCCATCTGCCCAGGTTTGGAGTTAGAGTTGTCTTTCTCCTAGGATGGTTGCTGGGGAGCTAGTGAGCCCATCCTGGACACACTTTGTCTGACTCTTCAATTGAGACCTGACTAGCATGGGAGACCCTACCAGAGGCATGTACCACCTCTAGCACAGCTCACAACCTCATAAGGGCACGCAAGCTTCTCCCCTTAGTCAAGGGGGTGTCCATGGAAAAGTGTTCATTAATAATCTCAAATTTTTATCTGACTTTGTGATGAAGGACAGAATAATATGGAAGAAGTAAATAACACTCATAAGCAACCTCTTGTATTTTGAAGTTAAGGCCAAGAACTACTGGAGAATAAAATCCTGCTGGCAGACTGGGGAATGCAGTGAACAGCTCGTTCCCCTTGCCAAAAATAGCAGGGCCTTCCTGAACCTGTTTTTTGTTACTGGGGTTTGCTTGAATCTTAGGGCACAGTGTTAGAAACTACAAAATCAATCTGGAACAGGATGAAATTGAGAGTTGGACAGCTTTGAGTTAAGGCTTTAGTTCTGCAAGTATGGGCGGAGTTGGTACAGATAGTAATTATGGCTGTTAGTCAGGTATTGAGCCAGGAAATTGCATAGAAACACCACAACTTCTTACTTGTAATAAGTACAGGAATTGCGGACAAACCTATACTTGCCTTTTGGTTTTTAGTTTTCTTACAAGTCAGGAATGCTCTTGGTGCGATGTAGGGAACTCCCTGAAATCTCAATTTAAAAAATAACCAAAAATTAGCAATAAAGAATTATGTGAATGAGAAATTGCATCAAATGAAGCATATGGACTTAAATCCTGGTCAGAAACACCTGCCTAGCTGAGCTGTGTTCCCTCTGTATATACAGAGGAAACAAAACAGTTCAGGCAAATGTTTATATGGGTTCTCCTAACTGGAATGGGAGCCATGGGGAGTTTGAAACTGCCACACAGGGCACATTTCCAGAATCACAGAATCACTATGTTTGGAAAAGACCTCCAGGATCATCAAGTCCAACCTGTGACTGATGCCCACCTTGTCCCCCAGCCCAGAGCACTCAGTGCCATGTCCAGCCATTCCTTGGACACCTCCAGGGCTGGGGACTCCAAACCTCCCTGGGCAGCCTCTTCCAATGCCTGACAGCCCTTTCCAGCAAGAAATTCCTCCTCATGTCCAGCCTGACCCTCCCCAGTCACAGTTTGAGGCTGTTTCCCCTTGCCCTGTCCCTGTTCCCTGGGAACAGAGACCAACCTGCCCCGGCTACCCCTCCTGTCAGGGAGCTGCAGAGCCAGAATGTCCCCCCGAGCCTCCTTTTCTCCAAGCCGAGCCCCCCCAGGACCCTCACCCACTCCTGCTGCTCCAGACTCTTTCCCAGCTTGTTGCTGGTGAATTAAGGTGTTGCAATCCTGCTCAGGTCACTCCAAGCCAGCTTGTGGAGACTTCCCTGTGCCACAATGCATTTGATTTCTGCTCCTGTGTTACCTGTCTGCATCTCTGGATACCCATGTACTGCAGAGCCGCAGTGACTGCTTGGTTTGAGGGAGGCACCAAGGGTAACTCTCTGTTAGAGTTATAAAATAATAATTAAAAAGATAAATGATTGTAAAGCAGGATAATACTTGAAAATGTAGGAAAATGAAAAATGTATAGTCTAAAGTAATTTAAAGAAATTGAATTGTACTTTGTTTTTTTCTTTTAAAGTACTTTTTAAACCTCTTGTATATGCACCAAGATTGACTTTTAGTAGCTTGCTTTCAGTAGAGTATGTATTTGTGGGGCACAGTGACATTGTATAAAGCAGTGGAATTTAAAATAAACAAAAAGAACATTATCTGCATTGAATTATTGTTTATCATTATTTCTTTGCTGCTTTTCAGACACATCTAAAATGAGTAGCAAAACATATTTATCCCTATGGGCATCTAGCAAACGTAGCATTAAATACATAAATACTACCACAGAATTTTCAGTGGAGTAATTATAGAGGCTTAACTCTTACGCCCCACATATTAATTATTAAAGGTCTTTGGGTAGAAAAGAGGATACTTTGTTCATTTAGCTTTTAAAAATAACTGGTTTTTTATTTTATTTTTTAAAATTATTTTTATATAATTCCTGCAATTCTGAACCTTGCCTTTGGATTTTTTTTCTTTCACTTTGCTTATCATTTCAGGAATATTTCAGGAGAGGAAGCTTTGACCTCCTGATAGTGAATGAACAGCATAGACTAAATATTTTCCATTGCAGTAAACTACTGGAACAGATTTGGAACAGATTTGGAACAGATTTGCTACATTTCCAAAGTAAAGGTTTTTATCCAAAGCAATATATCATAAGAACTTCAGGGTTTGTATCTGTCTTCTGAACTTCCAGGCCTGGTAAAGATTTTTACATTAATATAACCTTGTGCATATTTGTACTGTATCAAAAAGCAACTTAAGTAGGAGGCAAATACTTGACAGTTTAAATAAATATAATTGCATAAAATTAGGGGACATGCAAATTTCCACCAATTTTTATGACATTATTTTAGTTCATCCTTGGATTTCTTCATAAGTCCGAGTAGAGATCCTGGAGGAAAAATGAGTAGTAGTAACCATCAAACAGGACTAAGGATGTGCTTGTATAAATCCTAAAGGTTCAGTCCTCGGAATGAAAAATTAATCGTTCCAGAAATGCGTGTGAGCTCCGAGGAAAGCGCCGCAGGGAGGGCGCCCGGAGCCACCTGTGCTGCTGCCCCTGCCCCACAGCCCCTCCCGGCCACGGGGAGCGTGGAGAGACCTCGTGCTTTGCTCTGTGCGGACCAGAGATGCCGGTTTATTGTTTTACAGAGGCATGTTTGTAGAGTAAAGCATGTTTAGGCAGAAAAGTGAAAAATATAAGGAACACTTCAGTCTTTAGATGAGCACAGGGACATGTCTATCCTCTGTAAACTCTAGAAATTTAGCATGTTTCCAGCATGAAGTGTGGCTGTATTTTTCAGCAGCCATTTGGGTTTTATTCAGAAGAAACCAGTCAAACAAAAAACCCCTTATTTTTTTATGCTAAAATGTCTTAAAATATGTTTTACTGAAACTGTGTTTTTTTTTAAAAGGCCAGAGATGATGGACAGCTGTCAGAATCCTCAGGAGGTGAAAAGTAGAGAATGGAGGAAGGTCAGAATTGCCTGTTTTTGGGAGGACATGGCAAGTGTTCCTCATTGTCCAGGTCCTGCATTGCTGTGTCACTCGCAATGAAAGGAAGAGTTAAATGTGTGTATTACACAGTGTGGCAGTTCTCACTTCTTGTTGCATTGATTCCTGGTTTTCTGTTCTTAAGTGTTTAAGTTTGGAACTAAGTTATATGGCAGTCCATGTGTAGAGAGAATGATAAAAATGGAAATTATTTACTGACTTGTGTGCCACTGTTTGGAAGTTGTTGAGGAGGGGTGTGTGTGTATTCATTCCCACCCTCTGGGAGTCTTCCAGGAAATCTATTGCCATGGCACATGTATTGCAACTTTACTGCAGAATCTAACTCTGTAAATCTTGTGGTTTTTCTAATCAGGGCTAGCATTTTATCAGGTAGAGCTGACCATGTGGAAATCAAATGCTGAAGTCAAATATCATTGAGAAAATATATTATTGAAGTCCAAATCAAACTCAAACCCCAGCCAAAGTCCCCATTTTCTGTGTTACATCCATGTAGTGTGTCCAGTTGCTGTTGAGCAGCTTTTCTTCCTGCTCATGTTTGAAGTTGTACCCTTGCTCAGCAGATAAACCACCTTTTTCAATTTACACATTGCTTAATACCTGATCAGTTGCTACTTTTATAAAATTCCCCTTTTTGCTACACTTGCAGACAACTTTTCTAACTCCTAAAATGTTTTTATTCATTGAATACTTATAAATTATGAGGGTTATTACAGCAGTTTGGACATACCTTGGTGATACTGGCATTTTAAACAATGTTTTGCAGGGATCGGGCATGTAGCAAAGATCTGAGTATTCCAGATTATGCTAATCTGACAGGCTTTCTAGTTATTTTAAAAAGTGCCAGTTGGGAAGATGTTTTGGGAAGCTTCAAATGCAATCCTGAAAGACTTAGAGGATTACAGCTTTGGTTTGTTTTCTGTACAAGTGTTTAAATGTGATCCAACAGATTGTTCTTGCTCTTTTTCATAAGCCTCCTTGGCAAAACCAACAGAAAATTCCCCATGCTTCATGCCATTTTCTAATTTAAGTAATTAATCAATTGGTTCTGAGCTGATTCTAAATAGTTTTCCCCAGTCACTTGCTCTTAGGATCAGTTTGGTACAGCAAGATGTTTAATGCGGAAAGAATTGACCTGAATATTTATAAGCAGCTTCAATTCCAGAAAAAATTTTAGTGAGAAACTATTCAGACAGGTTCTGCCGAGTGATAGGATGATGCTTTTGATTTCTGGGTCCACTTCAGATAAACAAGTGGCAGCAGACAGACAGTTTGAGCGAATGTTTTATTGCAACCAGAAAGATCAGTATTTTAGATTCAGTTCTTGTCAGTAGCAGTGCCATTATTGAAGTACGCATTACAGAGTCATTTTGGGCTGAATAATCACAGATTCTTTTCACTTTCAGTTCAGAAAGGCAGGCACTAAGAAATTCCCTGTTGTTTACTGATTGAACATCTTGAAGACATGAAGTTGTATTCTTCTTTCAATTCCTGAGCTTATCTTTTAGTTTTGCACTTGTATTTTCTTTGTATTCTCTTCAGATGTGGTAATTTTGTCAGGTCTTTTTTTAGTTTTCTAGGTGGCATCCACATTTATGCTTTGGCAAGATTATCTGGCTGAGTAAACAAAGTTTTCTATTAATTTTTTTAATAGACATTTTAGTTTAAATGTCTATTTAAAATTTCAGGATTTAGTATTGCTCTTCCCAAACCTTGCAATGAAAGAAGTTCTGCATGATGTGTCATCCACTGTATTCCAAAGCTCATTCTTACATAATCAAGGTAATGTCCTTAACAGAAAGCATTTTGAAAAAAGTATTTTAAGTATGAATAAATGTTTACTCTCTGCAAAACAAAGAATCAGTGCCACAATGTTGAGTAAAAGGCTATTTTATCTGAACCAGAATTATTTCTATAAGATAATGTCTATATCTAAATTGAATTACAAAAAGAAAGGAACAAAAACTTAGGAACAAAAATGTGAAAAATTTAAGCCTTACTTTTTGGTATGTTTGCTCACAAAGCTTGCAAAATCTTTGGCAATTTCTGCAGGTGAAGTGTGCAAACACAGCCTTTTGGTATTTTGTTTTCATTGGAATAAAATTTTAAGAATTAAGGCTGTCAGGTAATTCTGTAATGTACCTAATAGTGCCAGATAGTGATCTCAGAATCATCCTCAAAGTCTCTAGGAAGGAGTTCTCATCTCTAAATTAGACAAAATATTACTTTGTGATGGAAATAGCTTTAAATCCCATGAGTAATGAAGACAACTTTTTGAATGTTCTGTTCTGATTAATTAGTTTACGTTCCTACTAAGAAGCCTTCTACTTCAACTGAGCCATTTCTTTCACCATCACAGATTGTTAGAGCAAAACATTCATACCACTAACCCCAGGAGAACTGAACCACACCTGGTCATTAAAGCTCCAACCAGTACTGGTGAGTGACCATGTGGAGCTGTCTGAGGTATGACACTGTTTAGTATTACAATTACAAGGAATACAAAGTGATATATGTGAGAAAGGGAGGGATTGATTATTTTTATTCCATTGGAAAAGATATTGAGATATTTATATAAATAAGTGATGCAAAAAGACACAATACAGTATAACTTTGTGCTTTGACAATTTTGGATCTTGCACCCCTTGTCATTAACTCCTGAGACAGGTGAGGACAATGAGATGGGGATGGATGTGAGCATGGCTTGGTCCCACTGGGAAGGTACTGCCCTTCCCAGTCCACAGTGGCTCTGCAGCTGGGGCTGTGCTGCCAGCAGAGCTGCTCAGTAATTTCAATCTGCATCTGCAAAAGGAAGGGAGCCAGGGAGGACTGCCAAACCCAGCACTATTAGGTTGTGCTTGGCCAGTGTACCACTGGGTAGTACATAAAATGATTTTACAAATTCTTTAACAGAGAGTGGAAATATGGAAGCAGAAGAGATGATGTTGAAAACCTTTTTAGCTGTACTTTATGCAGAGTGTTTTAGCTCATCTATGAAAACTCTTTGCTAGCGAGGACTGAGCAGCCATTACAGCTCATGAAAGGACAGTATCACTGGCTGCAGCAGTTCTGCCCTCAGTAAGGCAGGCTGCATGTTCACAATGTCAAAAATCCCACTAAATATGGCACTTTCTGATGCTTCAGAGGGAAAACGTGGGCTATCACTCCTGCCTGTAGCAGTTAACAAAGGCATAGCTTTAAACAGTGAGTGCTATGTCCTCGTTGTAGTTCATGCAATTTCTTCAGTAATTGGCTTTTATTAACAGTGATCAAATAGCCAAAATAGATGTGGATTTTATTCTGAAGGTACTTTGTAACCTTGGTTTTGTTTGTTTGTTTTATTCTTTAAGGAGTAGTAGCTTGTCCAAAGGGAGATAGTTTACTTGTGTGTACGTATGAAATCACAGCTGATCAGTGGAGGTTCTGTCATGAAGAGACTGCAACTATTTTTGTGAGGGAGTTCATAGTTCCTTTGCAAGAAGCCCTATACTGAGAAGCTGTTGTTTCAAGGGGAAAAATATGTTCTTTTTTTCCAGTACTTTAGAATAAGGCTGAGAGGTGTTATTTCCATCTTTCCTAGCAAACTACTGCTACATGGCTACAGGCTAAAAACTGAACTCTCAACACAACTTCTTTCCAGACTCTTCCCACTGGTTACAATTACTCATCTTAACAAAGTGTTTTGGAAAATACATGCCAAATTTTACCTTGAAGATAAAAGCTTCCAGTAGCATTTGTGTTCAGATGGACTCACTGTACATGCAAAGTTTTTCTTAGGCCATTTACAAGCAACATTCTTGACAGTAAAAAGTTGTCCAGAGTTAAGTTAGTAAAATACTAAGTATTGTTGGGAGGGACAGAAATAGTGTTAATTTGACTTAATAAAACTTCTTTTCCTCTACTGTTTGGAAGTTGGGCAATGTAAAAAAGTGTTACTTGAGAATCTAAAGACAGTATCTTTACTCTGTATTTAACTCTCCCTTTCTGATTATGTCTGTGTTTGTCTCACTAGTTCATATTGCCTTTGGGGAATAAAATGTTATCTAAAGCAAGTTAAATGCACTGACCTACATAACACATGCACAACTCTCACCAGCCTTTCAGGCAGTTTGTTTAAGAATTTGGATCAAATCTTAGATTGTTTGCTTTCACTGACATCCTCAATTTTGAATTGCTTCCAACTCTGTTAGAATGTGTGTAGGTGTATGGAGGAGAAGATTATGTAAAGGACAGTGATAGAAGAACAAACACTAACAAATACCTTTGATTTTATATCTAAAAATCAGATAGCAGTTTCAGCTGTTAATAGTAGTGCTCTTCCAGGATAGGTTAGCAAAGAGGCAAAATTGCGTCTACTTTTGGAACACTTCATGACAGAGTTTCCTATGTGGTGACATATATTTCTTTTAATTCAGTATTTTTCCTTAAGGAAACAGTATAGGTATATGTTTCAAATGCTGCTGTAGACTCTCACAAAGGCTCTGAATGCGTGGAAAAGTAACTGATTATAAAAAAATCAAAACCAACCCCCAACATCTTAAACTTCACTTTAATGATTCACTTTATTGAATAAATTAACCATTCCATTGAGAGACTCTGTTTAGGTACAGAAGTCATCCTAAAGGTTTGATTGTGCATTTGGTATCTTACAGAGCTTGTGTTAGTGACTTAAAGGCCTGGGCTGGTATCACAACTTCATGAGCTGTTTGTTCAGTGGTTCTGGCGACAGGTCTGTGAAAGGTGACATACCCCTAAACGTTCCCAGTAGCCCTGAAGCCATAATGAGCAGATACTTTCTGAAATGAGTGAACTCAAGAAAGTAAAACCAGAAATTTGTCATGCTCTTAACTGCTTTTATTCCTCAGACTCTACTAGTCTGACTTCTGTTTGCACTAGCCAAGATACAACATTCATTTTTTTTTACAAGACAATTTTTGACAGCAAAATTTACTCACAGTGCCAGAAGGCTGTTCTTGGCTTTCTTTACTGCTTGTTCTCTAATTAATGCCAGCATTTGATTGATGATGCATTTAATAATGTCAAGGATGTTTGTTTGTTTTAATTCTCTGCTTCTCTAAGCAAATGGAAACTCTGCTGTCCTTGCTTTCTGAGCCTCCTGAATCAGGTACCTCACAGTGCCTGGCAAAACCATCCCACATTTTCTTTAGGTTTAAGACCAAAAAGGCCTTCCATGATGTACCGAAAGTCTGGAGTAACTGAAGTTGGTCCCTCTAACCTCTAAAGGTGAGGGTGTTTAGGGATGTCTGTTGAGAATTTTGTGAGTGAGGCTGTGAGATTGTTTGTCCCTGGCATACTGCTACCAAAATCATGAGCAGACTGAGCACACCTTGGGCAGTGTGTGCACATCAGTCTTACAGAGTCCTTGTTCTGGTCGTGCTCAGGGCAGAATGTGCAATCTCAGCTGCACTTCGTTGTCACCACTGTTTCCATTTGTACTGCTGTGCTCTTCTGTCCAGAGGGAGTTTAATGCATTGCCTGACTTCTCATAAGCTGGTAATTTAGAAGCGTGTAAGATTTTACACATCTCTACAAAAGGGAAGGAGGTACCTCAGAAGAAAAACCTGGCCTCTGATCAACCCTTTTCTCCCTATTATTTACTTTAATTAATGGCTGTGGCATTCACAGAGACATTTTAATAATGTGCGTAGTAAGTGGAAGTCAGGTGCTTTGTCATTGATTGCACTTGATAACAGACTTGGCCAAACCGAAAATTAATTCCAGCTATGATAATTATGTCAGTGTTGATAAGTCCTCTTTCTTTTCTGCCAATGCTGCACTTTGCTTTTGCCACCCCACTGCAGTTTTTGCTTTATATTGGATTTACTCTGGTATGAATAAATCTATTCTACATCTTCTGTAGTATGTTTATGATGTTCACTTTGCTACTAAACTGACAAAATGGGACAGTACTCACAAATGAGATTAGTTCTGTACTGTGCAAAAGATGAAATTTAAGCAACTACAAACTGTGCAGACACTTTCATTCTATGTATTCTTATGGAATAGTAGAAATTACTAATCATGGAAGACTGAGTTGTGTGTTAGATTGCCCCATAGTCTGTAGCAGAATTCCTTTTTGCTATCTTGTAGAGTGGTGTGCTGCTGGCACAAAATGACTGTAATAACCACTTCTGCCACACTGCTTTTCATATGACTCTTCTCAGGGAACTGAAGGAAGGTTTAGATTTGAAAATCAGCAACCTCAAAGAGGAAGAATGTTGCATCTTAAATGGTTACTAAATACCCACAGATTCTTTTAGCAGTCACAATTCCCAAATCAGGAAATACAGATCTCAGAAGGGGATTTGCATGGGCTCCTTGAAGTTTCATTCCCGAGATTGCTTGAAGCAATATTGTATTTTTAAGAGAGAAATCACCTTCCATGATGATGCTGGACAAATACACAGTCAGGGTTTCTCTTCTGGGGCTGAGAGCATGAAGGTGACATATAAAAACTACTGCAGGTTTTGTCTGGAGTTTATGATGGGTAAGAATACCTGCTGTCATATGTGCATATAAAAAGACAGTACAAACTGTGCATTTTGGGCCATTTTAGCTGACACACGTTGATACCTAGTGTTCGTCCAGAGCTATGGACATTCCAGACCTAGTACTTCAAGTTATTTTCTCAGAAGATATTTATTGGTTTTGAAGTTGAAATATAAGGTCCTTGTATATTAAATGCTTTTGTAAAGAGGACAAAATTTTCTACTTTTAAAATATAGTATATTTTACAAGATATATATATTTATGCATTAATTACTTCATTGATAACCTGTGAAACACATCTAATCTGATAGTTGCTGAAGCTGCATAAATGTTCAATGTGGATAACCACATTTGACCATTATATGTACTTGACGTTATATATTATTTGTGACCTTAGATTCTTTGGTCTGTGTGTCAGCTTTGAAAGGCATTTAAGCCACATGAAATTCAGGCTATACAAACCTTACTCAGAATGAACTGCTATTGATTTTAGGCACCACTTACTCAGCTCCTTAAACTCAGGGAAGCATCAGGGGTGAAACTTTGGCAGACGCACCTGCAAGTCAGAGCAGAAGCTTCCATGGCCCTGAAGCCGAGGAATGGGTTCATGCTTGGTTTTTATTTTGCCCATTAGAAAAATACTCAATTCAAATTCAGTTTGTTCCATTAGTCTTTCCATCAATCATATGCATGTATAAATTTCTCAAAATCCATTAAAGTTGTAATGAACAAATCAAAATAAATTGCGATTTTAGTATATGTATTATTTATGTATGTATATTTAGTATTCCAGTTCAGGAAGAGAATCAAAGGAGCAAACAGCAGACCTTCCAAGAAGTTTGGATGATTTCAGCATAAGCTCTGTTTGCAGGACAGAAGCTGTGTGTGTGCATAAACAGAAATGTAGGAAACCAGTGTTGAAACTATCATTTCAATGTTTCTAAGTCTTGTTTTAGCAGAATTTAAAACACTAATGGTCACATCTGCTGCTGGAAAATCTAAAAGAATTATCAGTTCAACTAGTGAAAGGCTGAGCCATCAGTGATAAAATTTTGTATTTTGTTGTTAAAATACAGAACAGGGACACATGAGAAAAGTGGAAATTATTTTCTTATGAAAGGGCAGGTTATCGTTCCCGAAGGGTGTGTGGAAAAAATGAAATATATTTTCTGTGTTTTCTGTTTACAATTCTGTTGATAAGAACAGAGGTCAACAAGGGAAACAAATCTGCTGTACCAGTAAATGTCCACCTGCTTAAATGATTTTTTAAAAATTTATTTCCTCCATATACAAATTGCTTACTCTGTGGCAGCTGTTTGAATAGAATGGGAACAGAATTTTCTCTGACGTACAGGAGATTGTATTTAGAGTTGTGCTGAGTAGATGCTCAGTATATTTCCACTTCCCCTAGCTGAAAAATGGTTTCATGGCTAGAAGACTCTGGGCTATGCCTTCAGCAGTTTATTTCTTGAAATAACTATATCTAAAAGAATAAATTTAAAGAAATGTTATTGAAAATGCTCTCTGTAGAAAGAGAAGTCTTCATTTTATAGATCCATTTACATAAAACTTTGGTGAGAATTGGTGCCAGCATGTCATTGTTCTATTGTGATAGATTTTGCCAATTCAGCTGTGCTGTACCTGCAGAAGTTACTTGGCCCAATTAATAAGAAATTATTAAAATACCAAGGCTGTGTCAGAATTGTCTGATAATAAGAGGAAATTTGAAGCTGTGCTTGACACTGTGGAAGCGGCTCTGCTTGCACTCAGGCACTCTATGCACCATCAGGCTCCACGCTGCTATCTTTTGATAGAGACCATAATAGTATTATGCCCTCAATATGCTTTCTCTGTTGGGACTGGTTTGGATCAGAGTGACTTGCAGAAGCTTGATTGTTGAACCAGAAACACACGGCATGTGCTAAATGCTGTAAAAGCACAGCATAAACACGGTTCTTTCCCTTTTCAAGTGAAGTTTGATATCAAAATTCATTGTCACATCAGTAGGCAGAGATGATTTAAAGAATATTTTTAATCAATTACTAGCCAAATAATCATTTCAGCTTGTGCAAAACAGCATCACACACACTTCCATGACATTTCTTGTGTGTCTGTGCTTTTACCAGTCAGCCTTGAGAAGAGTCTGACTCCATCTTCCTTACTCCTTCCCATAGGATGTTTATACGCACTGATAAGGTTCCCCTGATCCCTGTCCAAAAGATGGGCTTTTTTGCAGTTATAAGTAAATTCTGGTTACAGTGTGCATATTCCAAGTAGCTGTTTTCAAGAAGCATGAGGCTTGAAATAGCCTGAGAATTATCCTGAAGGAAAGAGTTTACCTTAGTGCTCTACTTGTTGTCTTGGTGATCACAGCACTTCCTTCGGCAGAAAAGGATTTGAATGTTAATAAAGCCCAGGAAGAGTCCTGCAAAGGGGTTCACATCATCCCTGAATCAGGATCCTCTTCAAGAAAAACAAAGGAATTCTTTTAATAAATATTTCTGAACAAGTTCTGATAGAGGGGGGAGGCTCAGCTTAGAAACATCTGGTTTATTATACTTTTCTAAACCTAAGAATTGTTGAAATAGCAATTGTGCTGGTTTTAGTGAATAAACATTTTCTCTCTAGTACTGTTTTGCTTGCCTTTTAGGAAGAGTTGCAACTCAAGTCACAGGATTAGACTAAACCCATCTGCTTGGGGTTTGGAGTTCTTTTACTTTATTAAGGATGAATTTAACAACCTTCAGTTGTGGTGTAGGAAGGTAATTGTTTTGTTTACATTCTACACAGCTTCTAAATGTCTTTTAATGAATGAGTTTCCTGGACTGTAGCCCCATTAATTCTATGGGCTGGAACGTTAGTTCAGGAAGGAGCAATGGAGTGCTGCAGGTACCTTCCAGCAGGACAATTCAATATTTGTTTTTCTACAGCTTACGATTTTCCTTGGAGCAGATTTTTGCTAATACCAGCTAACCCAATAAATCTATTTATTTATTTCAGCTGAGAATGTGTAATTAGGTCAGCTGTAATTTCCGTGCGTTGTGCCCAAGGGAACTTGCCAGACATTTTTCCACCCACTGTGTAGAAGCTCAGGTTCTGCATCACCCAAGTGTTTAAACCACAGGGCTGGAGGGATTTGCATCAATATTGTGCAATAATACCATATAGTGAAAAGAGGGTTAGAAATGTTCCCCTTTCCAGTAATTTCTGTCTGTGTTAAGTTCCTCAAGCATAGAAAATCACGTCAGAAACATGAATAAAAGGACCCCCTAATACTGCCCAAACCTGAAGTCATTGAAAGATGTGTCTGCATTTCAGTGAATATTAAACACTGGCTTTGCTGGCATTTCCATGAAAGGAAAAAGAAAAAACCCAAACTCAGGCAAGTTTATGGCAGGCTCTACTCATGCTGCATGCAATATATTTGCATATATTTTCCATGCACCATATGGCAATTATTCACATTGCAACAGCCTAGTGTTAGGAACTTATGTTGCTTAATTCTAAGTATAGGTCAAATATAGATTGCCATGCTGATCAGTTTTAGGCAAGTTTTCATTTATTTCATGCCTCAACTTTCAGTATCCAAAATCTTGTCCATTTTGGTTATGGAGATTTGAGTCATTTGCATTTCAACGTTTTGCCTCCAGTTAGAACCCAAGGACTTTTTTAAAAGCAAAAATAAAATGCAAGTAAAATGCATTGTGTCTTTCACAGCTGAAGTGAAGCAATATTACAGAGGGGCAGAGGTAGGATGTTTGTTTTAAATGTAACAGAATGCTTCATTTTGTGTCTTTAGCAATGCCATACCTTTATGGGAAAAGTCAAGTTTTTGATGTGCTATCCTTCATTTGTTTCCACCATACTTAAATACTTAAAATACTGTCTAATAACATGAAATAATTTATAATTCTTATGTTGCATTTCTAGAAGTGGAATCTATAAAAATAAAATTTTGCAGTCATGTTGATCAAATCTTTTATTCATTTGCATGGCAGTCTATGGATTTTAAAAAGTCTGAGTCAGTGTTCAGCTATCAACTTCAAAGGAGGAATATTCAGTTCAGATTTAAGTATATGAGTCAACTCACCAGCTTTCTGGAATGCGCTTTTTATCAAGGGAAAGCAATGCTGAAGCTCAAGATGTTTTGGAAAATATACATGGCATGAATAAGTTAACTGTGAGCAAATGATGGCCATGGTACACAGGGTAATGCAGATTTTCAGCTGCCTGCGGGTAAGGTATTATTGGAATCTTCTTAGACTTATCCAGTGCCATAAACTCTTGTTGAATATATAGAAACCAATTAACTAAACGACCTGTGCAGAAAGGGTGCAAGTAACAGAAAAGAAGCTGTTCCATGGCAAAGAACTCAATTGATATGTGAGTGGGGTTTAGGAAGAGTCAATATACATACAGCATGGATTTTTTTCTTCATCATTCTGTAGCTTTTTTGTTGTAATTTAAATTTGTCCTATTTTCCATCACGGGATTCCTCATGGATTTATGTGTTCCAGTGCTTTACTCCTTCATTGTTTTTCGTCAGACATTCCCTACATACTGTTTATTTGCCAGTCCAATTTTTTTAATGCAAGATGGAACTTATTCAGGCAGTTTTTGAGGTATATAAGAAAATGGATATGAACCTGGCTAATATCTGTATTTGCCATTGATTTTATTTTCCACAATATGACATGATAACAGGAATTGAAGAGAAACTTCTAAAATGAATATGATAATTTTGGTAGTTCCTGAGGACACAAAGTGTTTTAGGACCAGAGTTGTGCATATAATGCACTAAAGCAAAGATAGATGTAACAAAATATTTTGGATTAATTTTGCTTTTCAGGCAGAAATTCACACCTAATTAGTATTAAACATCTATTAACAAATGACATTTTTAAATCTATATATTCATAGGATAACCATAATAGTGCTCACAACAAAATGGACCTAAAAGGACTTTCTAAAAGAACTTCAAGTCCTTTGATGCTTACTTTCTTTGCATTACTCATTTATTTTGTTAATTAATTTTTAGTACATTTTTTCATTTAAAAGAAGTTAGAAGCAAATGCTTTTAGTAGAGCTTTTGAAATGTGCTGCTTTTCAGAGCAAGTAAAACCTTGGCAGAAAGTTTGAACCAAGCTTGAAACATTGGTTCAAATTCGTTGTAATTCATCTGTTCTTCTGTGATAAAGGCACATACAAGCGCCAGGGCATTTTTCACTGTTTCTGTAGATTTCTGATTTTACTTTTTTCTTTTTTAAGCTCTTCAGACCTTACTGATGTTAATTTGTGCATACAGGCTAAAAGGTAAACTATGAAATAAATAGTGTTCTACATGGAATTTCATTTCCTCTGGTTTGCACAACTCCAGAGTTGAAAGGATGAAAAATACAGCTGATAATGACTGACTTTTCAGAAACATGGAGATCAGTCCAAAGTGTAATAATCAAATATCACAGTTGTGTGCTGGAAATCTGTACTTTCTGTAGAGGAACTGAAAGAATTTGAGTGCTTCCACACCTTTCCTTTTTCACCCTTGACCCACCTCCTGGCTTTGGAAACCCTTGTTCTGTGGAATACGTGTCTGTGCTCTCCTTGTGGTAGGTTCTTTTTCAATACTAATACTTCAGAGTGACTCCTAAGAGAAATTGTTGCATCAGCAGAAGCTGTGTTAGTGTGTGATGTCTTCCTGGTGCCACATTAGGTGTAACCACCTAGAGATGTGATGCAGGGTAGCTTTGATGTGTGCCATGATTTAGTATAGCACAACATATAAACTAGCACAATTTTCTGACTTATTTAGATCTGGTAATGTCAGAGGTACCTGGTAAAAGTTTGGTGTCATCCTTGAGGGTTTTTTTAATAGAAACTTGCAAATATTAAGAGGAACAGCAAAGGTTGCATTTCCTTTGGAATCCTTCCAGTAGGAGAGTGTGCCAGATGATGCATTTATTTTGTGAGTGGGGCAGATCCCATCTGTCATGTCTGTGCCCTGAAAACATATCCATTTCTCAAAGTCATAGCTGAGTATCTGAAGAAATCCTACATTTTCTATGACAGAAGAATATCTTTGCTGGCCATTAGTGGCTCTAAGTTGCATGTATTTTGGGATTCTAACATTTGTCAGTGAAAATAATTTCAAGGTATTGTCAATATTAGTTAGTGTCTGTGTCTGTTTTTCAGTCATCTCCTCTGAAACTAAGATATTCTCCAAAAATATAAGATCAACATAATATGTATAAAATAATACATACAATTTTCAGGCCTAAAAGATATTGCTTATTGGGCTCATTTAGTAGTGTCTGATTTGCTTTGTTTCCAATAGTCTAAACATTGTATTCTAATAATATGCCAGGCTGGATGGGGCTTGGAGCAACCTCGTCTAGGGGAAGGCGTCCCTGCCTTTCACAGAGCATGGAATGAGATGAGCTTTAAGGTCTCTTCCAACCCAAACCATTCTGGGATTCCATGATTTTACAGGGATCTGGATGAACCTTGTGGTGTATAAAGTCCTGGAAGGTTTGACTTGAGACAGGTAACAAATTAATGTGAAGAAAGGTAAAAACCAGTCAAAAGTGAGATGTGTTTTAAGGGGCAGTGTGTGCCATGGCATGTGAACGGTATTTGGGCAATCAGTTCTGGAGCTGACAATGGGCAGGGGCTTCCAGTTACCCCTGTGGATTGTTGCAGTTCTCTGTGCTGTGGAGGATGCCCCCTCAAGTTTCATTTTCTTTTGTACTATTTCAGGGCAATTAACCATGGTCATCCCCTTCTTTTGAAGAAAGATATTGTTTACACATGACAGCACTAATTTTTATCTGTTAGAATCAGGCAAATTTAGGACTTTTGCTGCAATAAAGACATTTATCTTTTTTTTATAAGTACATTTTCTGCAGAATACTTTTTCAGTTTCCTTCAAATGTGTTTTTCCAGTAACGATATGCTTTCAGTACCAGAAAATATTTGATTTTGGGAAATAACACAACAGCAGATTTTTACAGGTTGAGCTAATAAGTATTTCTCTTTTTTTGCTAGTACAAAAAATGGTGTTGAAGTATTAAAAATCAAACTACAAGGCAAAGCCAGATTTCAGATATATTCAGAATGTTCTGTTACAACTTGCTAATTGCTTATAAATTAGGGTATTTGTGCCCATGGTGATTACTGCAAAGCATCATTAGAGTCTAACAACTGGAGTAGTGTCCTAATCGGGATTTGATTTACAAAAACTACTTGAGAAATATGGTGTTGTGGACTTGCAGTCCTATTTTAAACCTCCCTGGTGAATGGCCATCCTGCCAACAGATGTTGTCAGTACTGGGTCACAACTCTGCAGAAAATAAATGAGGTCTGGCTTAGAGGGAATGGTTGTTTCAGAAATATAAATAATTTCTTAATTTGCCTCTAAAAATTGCTTCAAGATTTTTTAAAATATTTGCTTAGTCACTTAATACTTTGAGCCAGGTCTGGCATTAACCATATTAAAATTCAAAGAGAGAAGACAGTACAAAGAAAAGAAGGTATTACTGACAAGAAGGCCTCTGATGCAAAGTACAATATTCAGTGTAGAGGGAGAGGAAAGAAGGATGCAAGAGGAGATATTCTATTTCTTTACATCAGAAGGTTGCTATTCCCCCTAAATATGTTTCATCATTAGAAAATCAGAACAAAAAAAGATTATGGATTTTCAAAGTGTCCATTTAAAGTATCCATTTCAGATTAAAATGCTATTATTGTGTACCTTAATACTGCTATGTGTGCAAACCTACTGTGTGCCAACAGATGGGACTGAACAATGTACATTTTTAATATAATGTGTTTTTCCCTGCTCAAGTGATTTTCAGAGATCCTTTACGTGTCTCTATCAGAGCCTGTAGAATGATTTCAAGACTATTTTTTCCCTTGAGGAAATCGTGTTGCTATAATAATAGATCTTCTAACATTCGTATTTTCTCTTTTTAGCAGACTTTTTTCTGAGAAATTCCTTCTCTTTTTCTGTGCTGCGTGTGCACTCTTAATTTATCTCACGCACTTAGGATTTATGAAATACAATACCTGCTATTTCAATAATCATGACTAAGTGATGCTATTAAAGGCCTTAGTTATTTACACATGTGTTTTTAATGGCCACAAGCTAAATACAGGAAGATCAGAAAAATTCTCTTTAAGGACTTCATTTTTCTTTCAAGTCAGGTGCAGTTTGTTCAATTTGAAGTTCTCACCTGTATGTTGATCAAAATGAAGATGCTCCCTCCCAAAATAACTGTGAATAATAAATATTTTTCAAAAGACCTTTTTCTTTACATCTTCAGCTGTGTCTTCATTATAGCCAGAGTGTTTACAAAGGAAAAAGAAGACTTTTACCCTCTTTTTTTAATTTTCTGATTTGTGGATTCAAATTCTAGTAATGTCTCTGTCATTCAACAGTCAGAGTGGGATCAATGCTTACCAAGGGGAAGAAGGAATATTAGAACCCTTTCTCTGTGCTTGTGACCTAATTCACACTTTCCTATCATGTAGCCTTAGTTACTCCTCTGTTGTGCTTTTCCATCTTCCCCTTGGGTTGTCACAGACCTCTGGTGGCCTTCTGAGAAGGGCAAATGCCCCCCTGATGGTAAGTAGAAACCAAAATAAAATAATGAATACAGTTGCTGAAAGTATGCAAGTGGAGAGAGCATTTCTAGTTTACAGCTAGATTAACAATGGAGGGGAGGAGAAGCTATTTTCTGTACTGCCTTGTTTTTGCCTGGAAACAAAAATCTAGACAGGGACCTGTGAAACGTGTTAGCTGAAGCAGTTAAATCCTCAGGAAAACTCATGGCTAGTGGGTGGAATTTTTTTAGTTTCTATTGTGTCTTTCATTATCTGTTGACTGCATGAACAGTTGCTTTCCCTGGGGTGTGGAACTGCTTCATGTTTTGAATTCGAAAAAAGTGTCTATGTATAAGTTTTAGAAGGTATTATAGAAATTCACCAAGTCAACACCAGGTATACAATTGTTTGACATCTCTTTGTAGTTCTGTCTTCTTGTTTTGGACATAATGCTGCCACTAACACTGAGAAACCTTAGTTTTTAACTTTCCATACTAGATCATACCAGATCATACTAATTATTTAGTGTAGTAATTTCAATAAAAGCAGCACCAAAGAAGAAAGCTTGGAAGAAGAAAGATTCTTGATCAATCTGTAATTTAAACCAATCATTATTTCATAGACTCATTTCAATTTACCTTCTTTTAGTCTTGTTTCTGAAGAAAGCAATGTTACTTCTCTACTTCCATTAACTATTTCCAGCCAGTGTAGCAGGTACAGATGAAAGACTTTTCTGTCATGCTCCTGACTTCGACAGCTGGGTGGATCGCTCCCCCCTTCCCAATCCCTCCCAGCCACGTGGTCCCCGAGATCTCCCAGCAAAGACACACAAACACTGCAGGAGGGGAAAGCTGAGAGAGAGTTTACTTCCATAGTCAGTGGTATTTAAAGGGCGTTAGGGGATGTTGGTCACAACCAATAGAAATCGAGGGTTAACAACCAATGGGCAAGGGGTTAACAAAGGACCAATAAGGGAGAATTTCACATAGTCTTGCCAGAACGAATTCCTACATACTAATTAGGAAGATAAGAGTTTTCTCAAGGGGTCTTGGGAAAAAGAAAGGTGACTCAAGGGAAAAAAAAAAAAAAGGCAAAGGATCCATTTTACAATACAGTAAAAGCCTCAGTTTTTAAGGTGTTTTAAGGGCTGGTTTCTTCATCTTCTTCAGAGACCCATCTCCTGCATGATTTATGTCACTTCTGATATTGTAAGTCTATTGCCACACCTGACCATCTTTTTTCTTGCTAAATATGCATGAAATATTCATCCTCCAGCTTCCGCCTTGTAAACTGAAACCTTTGGAACCAAAGAAGAGCACCCTGGAGCCATTGCCCACTTGGTAGCCCCTGGTGCCTGCTGGAACGAGGAACTTGCCCTGCCAGTTTGTACCTGTGGACTTGGAGTCTTCCATCTCCTCAGAAGGTCTGCACAAGCCCACGATGAACGCTGCCCTCCAACCTTCTGGGGTGAGGGCATGGTGCACCTCCAGCTGTCTCCCCACAGGATGGGGCTGGCAGATTTCAGTCCCAGGGATGTGTTCAGGAGCACGATGTTGGAAGAGAACACTCTGAAGGTGTTGGAGCTGGAGGAGCAGCAAGCACACCCCAGGGCAGGCCTAGGATGTGATGTTTCTCCTGGGGCTCTATCCCAAGCTGCTGTGCCCCCTGGGAGTACTCTAGATCTCTACACCTTCCTGTGCCAGAGCACCCCAGCTGCAGAGGCACCAATGTGTGGGCACCAGTGTGTGCTCTGGAGCCGCCTTCCTCCTCCTCTGCATGCCCATCTCCTGCCTCTGCAGCAGCAATGTCACTGCATTGCTAGGAATGTCAGAAGACGACTCAGGCTATAGTGTCCATAATTCTATTTTCTTCTGAAAATGCATGACTGCTGAGAGCCTTCCAGCCTCGCCAAGGACAAACGCCTGCCCTAGTTGCTGGCCTGACCTGGCTTTTACTTCCAGAGCATTCCTGGGGTGCCTGCAGCATTCTCTGGTTCAGGTGGCATCTTGCAGGGTGGTGAAGAGGCCCGGGGGCTGCCAGCCCTCCTCTCTGGGGGCACAAGGAACTGCCTGCTCTGGGGGCACGAGGACCTCCTATGCAGGCAGTTCCTTCCCTGGCTAGGTCAGGAAGGACCTGTAGCCCTCTGCTCCAGCTCCTCCTTCCTCTAGCACTGTCAGCAGCCCTGCTCACTGCAGTCAAGGAGATACACTGAAACCATTTTCTGTTCCTAAAGGGCACGTGTTCACATCTGGATGTGATGCTTAGTGTGGTACAAGAGGTCTCAGGCACATGATGTCGCTCTTGCAGATGGTCCTGTGCAGAGCTAAGGGTTGGATTCAGTGATACTTGTGAGTCCTTTCAGCGTATTCTGTGATCCTCTGTTATGTGATTCCAGTTCAGCAGACTGAAGTTTACAGAAAGAGAATCATAGGATCCTAGAATATCTCCAGTTGGAAGGAACCCATATGGATCACTTTGCTGCAGTGCACTGTCCTTTCTTTAGGCTCCTAGGAATAAGCAACTGGAATTTATCAGTGGCTGAAAAAAATCTAGAGAGTGTGTCATGACTGCAGAACTAAGGCTTGAAATCTTGAGGAGGCTTTTGAAAGAGGCAGATGACACTAATTTTTCTGTAAGGCCTTTGGTAGTTGTAATTTTTGGAAAGCTCATCACAGCCTGTAACGTCTTCATGAGAGGCAGTGGAGGAGCAGCTCCAGTCTCTGCTCAGGGTGAGCAGGGACAGGACCCAGGGAATGGTTGGAGCTGTGCCAGGGCAGAGTTAGGTTGGATCTCAGGAAAAGGTTCTTCCCCCAGAGGGTGGTCAGGCATTGACCAGGCCCCCCAGGGCAGTGGGCGCAGCACCAAGGCTGCCAGAGCTCCAGGAGCATTTGGACAAAGCTCTCAGGAACAGGGTGGAATTGTTGGGGTGTCCTGTGCTGGGCCAGGAGCTGGACTTGGATGATCATAGTAGGTCCCTTCCAGCTCAAGATATTCTATGTATGAATTCTCTGATTCTGTTTGCCAGATATGGGATATATTTTCCCAAGTCCTGTGAAGCAGATTACAGGAGGAACGAGCTGAAATGTGGTCTATGACAGCAAAGGAAATTGAATGACACAAAGAAGAGAGAAAAAGCTTTCAGGTGTATAGCAGAGATGCACTTGTTACAGGTGGTGTCTCTGGCTTCTTAGCCCATGGATTGTCTTAAAGCTATATTGCTGTCCTTATGTGTGAATTTCTAAATAGGTGAATAATTCAGAAATAATTCCAAAGAGGTGGAGAATGGCCTTCCCAGAGGGATACACCACAGCATCCTTTCCTCACCCCCAGCCTCGTTGTGTGTTTCTCTGGCCCTCTCTGCACTAAACCAGGTGGTAAACTATCAAATGTCTCTCTTCTCCACTGAGCACCACAGGCTGTGCTGGTGTGGGGTGTGCCAGTACCAAGGGCACCGGGAGCATGGGACAGCAGGTGCACTCAGCCCAGCACGTAGCTGCAGGCTGGGAAGGGCTGAGCATGGAGCTGGCACCAGGGTTTGGGAGGGACCATATGGGTATGGAGGTGCTGGTGAGAGTGCAGCAGAGCTAAGGTACAGTCACACCACACCAAAGAGCTCTTGGCCTGACTGCCCTTTTCTGATGCTGTTGATCATTGCTCAATACAAAGTAAAGACTCAGCTGGGAATTTCCCTATCCCAGCACAATGTGGTTCTTTATGAAGAGATCTCCTAGTGCTTTTGTAGGGAATTATTTCAAGATAAACATAGAAGAAATAAAGGATTTATAGAAGTATCCAAAATTGCATAGAAGGTGCTTGACTTGTTTAGTTGAAATTATTAATATGTATCTAGCTATTTCTCTTTGAAGAGATGCTGTTTTCAGTATTGTTGTACTGCCTTTTATGATTTTCACAAGGCTAAATGGATTGTAAGGTTCCATTTCTCCCTCAAATTTTAGGGGTGTGGGGTGATCACACAAGGCTCACTTTTACAGGAAGCTGAACTAAGTTTTCAGTAAAAACTGTGTGTGTATGTACATTTAACTCAGTCTAAATACATGTTTTGTCTCATACTATGATTTTTTTTTTAATATAAGTGAGAAATGCATATGACAATTGATTAATCTTTTGGAGATATTTTTCAGGATATCAAGTACAGGGTAGCTGTTATCATATGTTAAGTGCTAGCTGCAATGAATAACACTGGGAAATTTAAGAGCTATAATTTGTATTAGTCTGAAGATTCAGTGGCAGGACATGATACAAAATCTATAATATCTTGTGTTACCTGTTTCATATGTGCTATGCAAGAACTTTAGTTATATCATACACAGTGCATTCTGTGAACCAGATCAACTATATGAGTAAGCCTTTAGCCTTACTTTTTAAAAATGAATCTCTATAATTTCTCCATACTTGGGTCAGTGTGAGCATATAAATAAGATTTTTTGACTATTTATGATGGTTATCATTCAGTAGTGTTGTTTCCCTGTAGCCTGTAGCTACTAATAAGTGAATTCTACCAAATTGCAATCCACAAACTTGTCTTCTACCAACTGGAATGATTGTTAATAATTTTATGATTTCTGATTTTTTTTGTGTTGAGGGTTTTTTTTATCAACTCTTTCAGATTCTACAGTTTCATTACTTCATAATGATTAAATTCATCAGTACATATTTGTACCCAAAACATTCTATATCCTTGCTGGTGAGAGGAAGACAGAAGTGAGGTTAGTAAAGTCAGTACTCAGCAGGTAGAAGGATTTGATTCTGCTCTACTAAGCATAATTTGAATGCGAAGCTTGATTTTTCCCAGCTGCCAAGTGCTGCTGCTAATGGAAGTACTTGTTTTATTTTTAGGCAGTTCTGTGCTTAAGAGCCTAAATCGTGAAAATTGAGACACGATTGCAGTGCAAGTCGTGCTGTAGGACTGAAGTACAGCTTCAGGAGTGGGAACAACTGCAGCTTTTTGCTAAATATATGCTTCACAGAAGAAAGTGTGTGTAAATAAGCTTTTAGTGAGTGATAGCTTATACTGTATTTACTGCAGTGATCAGAGTTTGTGTTGCTGTTCAACATCCCTGTTCAGTGAACTGGCCAAATCTACTGCTGTCACTGACCACCTGTCCTCATCCTTCCCGAGCAGTGGGATCCAGAGGGCCCCGATGTCTGTCCTCTCCCTCCCAGCGGAGTTTGTATGCTATTAAGCCATTACAGAGCATGCAAAGGAGGGCCACGAGGATGGGGAAGGGTCTGGAGGGGAAGGCATATGGGGATACTGAGGGCACTTGGTTTATTCAGCTGGAGAAGAGGAGGCTGAGGAGAGTCCTGATTAGGGTCTTCAACATCCTCAAATGGAGCAGCAGAGGGGCAGCACCGATCTCTGCTCCATGTGACCGGGGACAGGACTCGAGGGAATGGCTGGAGCTGAGTCGGGGCGGGTTTGGCTTGGATATCAGGGGAAGGCTTTTCACCCAGAGTGTGGTCAGGCACTGAACAGGCTTCCAGGGCAGTGGGCACAGCCCTAAGGCTGCCAGAGCTAATTTGGACAATGCTCTCAGGGCCAGCGTGGGATGGTTGGGTTGTCCCATGCAGGGCCAGGAGTTGGACTGGATGATCCTTGTGGGTCCCTTCCAACTTAGCAGATCCTGGGATTCTGTAATTTTATGCTGCAGGATGCTCAACACATGCCATTGGGGACTGCAGCCTTCACAGCTTCACCTCTTGTAGCATTCATCTCTGGAGCTTTCCATGTGTAACATGACAGCAGAGGTGCACCATGCTGAACCAATGCTCTGAAGCCACGGGGGCATTTGTGTTCTCCTTGGCAGTTCCACTCGTGCTGTCCCCATGCAGTGACAGAGGGTGAGCAACTGTGCCCTGCTGTGTTACTGCTCTGCTTACTGCACCCATAGTCAGTGTGAGCCTCGTGCCTGGCTCGCTTGAATGGGTGACCAAATGCCATGCCATCAATGTTTATGTGTAGCTGAACTGTGACAGTTGTGAGAAGTACAGAAATGCTGCTGCCCTGGTTGGTTATTAATGTGCAGCTGTACATCAGTGATAGATTCTTCTGATTCTGTGTTTCAGACACAAATTGTTTGCAGAAAAAGTGTATTAGTTTCCTACGTGGCATTTGGGCAAAATGACTTTTGATCAGATGGCAGCATCTGAGTCAGCTGGACACCAGGAGGTCTGTTCAGTGAGCTGCTTCTGGAAGGAGAGCCCATGGTCAGTCAGTCACCTTCCATCTGTGAGAAAACAAGGCTGTGTGAGTAAGGTAATAAACTAAACCCACATTTTATATTGCACTCAGCTCAAAGTGTCTTGTGATGACAATTACAGGGGAATATTTTGAATATAAATTCATGATTCATGACTGAATTCACTTTTGATTTTATTTTTTCACTTGTGTTCCTTCTTCATGTAAGAATACACAGCTATGACTGTTCCTTCACAGAGGATTTAATTTCCTCCTTAGTCATGAGTCAATCTGTGCACAACTACCTGGTAGTAGATCTTCCTGTCTTTGCCCTGTAGGAACTTTTGAAGAAGGCTGGGTGGATTGAAATGATTTGCACCTGTATAAACACTCTGTGTGTATAAGCAAGTTGTGTAGGTATGAATGTAAAATTAAGATTTCGGTTGGTTTTGTCAACTTGCATAACTGGCTTGATGACTTCCAGTTGACTCAGAGTGTGTGTAAAGTGAATTAATTTCTGCTTGCAAAAAATCACATATCTCTGGAATCTGTGTGTGCATTTAGACTGACCACTAGAATACGTTGCCTCTTGCAGTGCTTCGTAAAGTACAAGAAAGCAACATGATTTTACTCACTAGATGAATGATTTTAACATATTCTAAAATACAGCAGAAAACAGCCAGTCCTCTCCGTGAAGTCAGTGTGGAAGGATGGATATGGACTGTAGGTTTTTTTAATGTGCACATGTGCTAGAAAGTGACAGATTTGCGGATATCAAAATAGGATGGCTTTTCCTTTTGGGTGGATCACAAGTTTTTTTCTTTACCTTTTTTCATGCTGCTTTTTTAAAAAGTAGTAATTATTTTACATTGCTGGAACAATGATCTTGAAAAAATTCCAGTGCTTTCTTTAAATGGGAGATTTCTAAATTACAATGTTTCTCCAGTTATAATATTTGTAAGCATTCTGTGTAATTACATATTCATAGAGCTGACTGCTGCTCCTGCAAGTAATGAATCATGCTACTGCAAAGCAATTCAGTCAGGAATGCAAAAAGCAAAAAATTTCACTCATGGAAATCAAATATTTTCAAAATCTTCAAGAAAAAAATGCCACTGGAGCACTACAGCGAGAGGAAGAGAAGGTGAAGGATAGAGAATGCAGACACAAAATTGCGATTTGTAATTCAGTGATTTAACAATAATCCGTGGAATAATCCATCATTCTTTGGCACCAATTATTTCAGGTGTTGATAAATTCAAGATAAAATACTCTTATGAGCCTGTGTACCAGCAGATGTTAGTGAAATGCATCAGTTTTTAGCAGTTTAAATTTTGTGTCAATATTTCTAATATGGGTCCTTTTATTATAGCCACTCTTTGTGACACATCTACTCTCTCAATAATGGCTAAATTAAAATACTGCTGCTATTAGAAAATACGAATCCTCTTCAGAAACTTGGTAGGCCATCATTTTGGAAATCCCTTTAAAATATTTTTTTGTCTGTGTGATCTGTGAAACAATTCTTCAGATTAGAAAGCTCATTCTGTTAGAAAAAAGAGTTTAAGATATTTGAAAGATTACTTGGCATATAGTTTTCTGAAGAGTCTGGGTTTTTTACCTTGTAATTTCATATGTGATATTTCAGTTTACAATGGAATAAATTTACTGTTTTAAAATACATCAGCAAGATGCTGTTAGTGTTTAATGGTGCTGCGAATAGGTTCTTGAAGCACCTAGTACGTGTGGTGGCAGCAGACCTTCCTGTGTGTCCTGGCTTTTGTCAGGGGCCTTTAGCCACTTGTACCACTTCCATTGCAAGAGCAAAAGGAACATAAAAATATAGCGGTGATAATTGCAGCCACTCAAGTTTGAGCAGCATCCCAGTGGACGGAAGAGAGAAGGGATGAGTCATCACGTTTTACAGAAACTCTGCCAATACTTTATGCTCATATTCCAAATGAATTGGCACTGCCTGGAAATCCTTTTGTCCCTGTCCCATTTAACTCCCCTATCAGTCCAATGAGCTTTGTCATTCAGGCCACACTTTGCTCTGTACATTTATTTCCTTGGAGCTTTTTTCTCTGCAGGCTTTATTACAGTGCCGCCTGTACTGACTTTTTTCTAATTAAAACTGTCCAATTTTCCTGTGGCCATAATTCCTAAATCACATGTAAAAGGACTTATGTATAAGCAAGGAGACCCTCACAACTGGCTGGCTTGTGCAAGATTTTGCATGGTCTTGCTACATAAATTCTGTAGACCAAAGGTGTTTTTGTGACTGATAATTTTCATGTTAAGCATATTTGAGGGCTTGCTTTATATTTTCAAGCACAATAAAGACATTTGTGTATGTGTGAAAGAGGATGAAATAATCACAGAATCCCAGAACATTAGAAGGGCCCCACAAGGATCACTGAGTCCAACACAGGACCAACTCCAAGAGTCACACCATCATAGTTTTAGTTTTAAAATTAAGGCAAAGGATGAGGAAATTTTGGAAGATAACGTGTTGCACTTTTGGCATTACCAAGAAACAAACAAACAAAAAAAATAAAGGATAGCTAAATCCTCATTTAATATCAGAGTTTTAAAGCCACTGGTATCTGAAGGATGCAAGGAACAAATTTTGTTTTGTTGTGAGCATGGCTTTAAGCAAAGAGCCTGCCTTGTCCCACACAGTGTGAACAGTATAAAATGAGAGTGACGACTAAGAATAGCAACTGTGGGTCCACAGGCTGGAGGGGGAATAAATAGCTCCTGTGTACGACGCTTTTAGGGTAGAGTAACGTGCAAAGGATGTGCTCTTTGGGACACTGGGAGGGGCTGGAAGCCCTGTGTAGGCAGAGAAGGAGGGAATCAGCCCATTTTTAGTAAGTCTGTGCAGGGAGGGACAGACATCTGCTGGTTTGCCTTCAGCTGTGGAATCTCTAAAGCGAGTCTGACTTTGAAGCCATCATATGAATTTCACCAGGGGAAAACATATAGTGAAAAATAGCCTATTTACTGTGGTAGTTCCTTCTTTTTTATTATTGCGAAGATAAGAACTGTATCCCCAGAGCAATGAAAGTAATGAAAAATATAGGTAATCCTTTTTGTCTGGATTGTTCATGCACACCAGATCATTGGCAAATCATCACTACTGTCAATCCTAAGCATTTAGAAGTAATGAAGTCCCTGAAAAACTACTACTTTATTGGAACATATGCGGCTTTAAAATGTGTGAGTTGTGAGAAAGAAGCCATGTGAAGCCAAATATTTTTTCATTTTCTTATTTCTATTTGAGAAAATTGTATTTTCCCAAATGTTATAAGGTATAATACTTTTTCTCTTTCCCACTCTCATGCATTGTAAATTAGATTCTCATCAAATTATGGTGTTAATAATAAATATGCCGCTCAGATTTGCTACTTCTAAGCCCAGGTCAGTAACAGGGAAGTCTGTTAAGAGCATTAATGAGTCCATATATAAACTACATACGTCCAGTTTGGTGCCAGATTTTTGTTCGTCTTTCTGCCCAAATCATCTTGAGCAATCAGGAATATCTTTCCTATGGAATGCATATCAGTTGTGTTAATAACTTTCCAATTATTTGGAAGTTGCCTGGAATATGTTTAGAGGTAAAGAGTGGTCTTTCTACTGGGCAGATATTTTCCTTCTGTTGTTGTATTTCCCTTGTGTTTCAAATTAGCAGGCACAGGCTGGCCTGTGACACACATGTTTGTGCCATTCCCTTACCAAACTAACTAAGCAAACTGCACAGAGCAAAGGTACAGTGGGCAAAGGTGAGTAATGGTGCTCACAGGTTTTTCTTGTAGATGTGAATATTCACATCTCATCCTTTTTGTCTTCAGCTGAAATACAGGATCTTGGTTTAAAAAGGCTGCCAGTATTGAAACTGTAGGTCCAAAATTTGCAGTTGCCTTCTCCCTGTAATGGTGTTGTGATGTGACCTCTTGTGGTAATGAGCACTGTCTGCCTGACTCATTATTCAGAATATTCTCATTATTCATAATTCAGACATAAATATCTTCACTTGAAATTAATTTGACACAAACATTTGTCAGAAAAGACATTTTCCTAAGCTGCCACAAATTATTGTCTGTGGATACACTGAAATGCTGGAGCAGGATGATGATGCTCTGCTCTTGCTGTGTGAAATTCAGAGTCATCACCGAGTTCCACATCCTTCTCAAAGGCACGAGCAGTTAGAGTGACTCAGGCCCATGGTACAAACTTCTGCAGTGACTCATGTGTTGATACAGGAACAGAATAATTTTGATTTGATATATTACATAATCAAAACCTTTTATTGACTTTTTTTCACCTAGAAATTCTTTTTGAAGTAATGCTGTTCTTTTTTAACTGAGAAAGGAATTTACATAAAGGGGAATAAATTGCTTTACTGGGAGTACATACTATAAGGTTAGTCTTTCAGGTTTCTTAAAGGCACCTTCTTGTTCCCCTGTGCCTATAAAGCTGCATTTTTGTTTTTGTTTTGTTCTGTTAAATGACCTGTGTTTTTGCATTGATTTTCCTGCCCTATCTAGTTTAAGTCTATTAATTTATAATAAGATGAAATGCTTAAAATTAAATAAGAAAACATTAGCATATTGCTTTTGTAGTATGCTATTTTTCAGAGTAAAGAACACATACATGATGTGGAAATAGGTTATGTGTTCTTTCTGATGGCCTAAAGATTGACTTGCTTGGAAATTCCTTGAAGAGAGAGAACCAGAGAACTCAGTTGTTTGCAGGAACTTCTTAAAGCTATTTATCCTCCTCGGTTTTTTTGTCTCCTTTTCTTTTTAGCTTACTGGCAGATTTGCTCCTCCGTGCAGATCTCATCCTCACGGCCAAGGAAGAAGTGCACAACCATTGTCCTCATCTGTACTCAGCTCATAGCTGAGATTTATTTAAAGAGCTTATTATGCTGGCATTTGGGATTTCATAATGCCAAACTTTGGGTGGTGATAATGCTACTGATGAGTCAGAATTAGCCTTTAGCCTTCTTACCCTGTGGCATTAAAAAATTGAGTGTTGTCATTCTGCCCCGAAGAAATCTATGGCATTTTAATTTTCCAATTCATGTCAGTCTCAGATCACAACACTGGAATAACTGCCCAGACACTGAGAACCTGCATCAGTTCAGGTGATAAAGACTTCCAGAGAGTTGGTCACTCAGACTCCACAGGGAGTATTGGACTCTACTCTGATGAATATTGGTTGTTTGGGATTTTTTAAGCTTGGTTAATATATTCTTTTTTTTGTTTAAAAAAAGAACTTGCTAAATACTGCAAGCTAATTAAACAATTTTCTCTTGTTTTGTTTTTAAAAAATAAAGAACTATGTAATATATATAATATATAGTCTATATAAATAAAATAGTTTATTGAAGTAAAATTCATATATAGAGATTTAAGGATATATAAATATATTTTATATTAATATAAAGATACAAGAATATCTAAAGATTCTTTACATATAAGTATCTATAAAATAAATTGAAAGGAATTACTAACAAGATGATGTAGCCCTGTAGAATAGGACTATTTGTGAAAAATAGCAAATTGCACAAAGTTGGGTTTTGTGGATCTGTTTAAGGATCTTTAAGGTCACCTACCATTGCTGTCATTTAAAATTATGAGGCCATCCTCAGCCATTCCTGCCTTCCTGCTGCTCCTCTGACAGCACAAATGTTCTTGGGACAGCAAGAAAAATCCCTGTTCGGTGTCCCTGTTGCACTACTGGTACTTTCCTTCCAAGCTCCCTCCTCCTGCATCCTTCATCTCATCCCTGTCCCCATCAGCATGGTGGTGCAGACAGTTCCACAAGCATCCCCAGACTCCAGTGTAGCACATGCCTGTGCATTTCTGGGGTGAATTTCACTGGAAATATGAAGCCCAGGAAAAGTACAATTCGTGCAGAAAGCTATAAATTGTTGGCATAGTGAGTTAAAAAGAAATAAAGCTTCATCACTGTGAATGTTTTTTCTCTGCCTTTATTGGGACATTGAGCAACAGCTGATGGAGTCGTTGTTAGGGAGGTTTCACTGTGTTAATTTTCCTTCTCTCCTCGTGGTGATGGTGATGGTTTGGAAAACACCTTATAAAGAGTGAATCTGGACTCTGATGCAATACTTGCATTCTTTAAAAGAAAGCCAGGGATTTTTACAATCCCTAAAGGAAATGTGATACACTGCAGACCTCTAAATACATACATATGCATGTGTATTTACACACATGTAAATCATTTATATGGCTATGCACAGACATATACCCACCACTTCAGTTTTAGGTTAGAGATCTGTTGCTAAAATACTTTAACATGAAACAGAAACACTACAAGTGAAGCACTGCACAAAACTATTACAGAATCAGTGGCACAATTTTTTTACTTGACATAAAGTACTTTGCTGACCATTCATGGAGGATGAAAGCAATAACTCCCTGAAACAGCTGCAGAAAATACAAATCATCAGAAAGGAAATAGAACTTGAGAGGAGAAAGAAAACTGGAAAAGTAGCTGGTAGTGGCCATCCGACATGCTATTAGGAAGTCTGGCATGGAAAAGTGGGAGCAGAGTTTTAAGTGACCAGGACGAGAGTGGAAAGCACACAGAAAGTGTTGGTTTATACAGCCTGTATTTCTCTGCTTTGCTACCAGGCTTGGTAGGGGAAGTGTAAGAGCCAGGGTACAACTTGTATGTAAAACAGCTGATTTTGTCACTAGGACACTCAACTTTTGCACCAGTGTCAGCAGATCTTTTGAGAAGATCCCACAGCACTGCCCTGGGAAAAGGGAGTTACCGGTGAGAAGCAGAATAACAACAGAATTTAATCTCTCTTGCTAGATTTAGGAATTTCTTACCTCTTTCTTCTCTTTCAAGCCACGACAATTTCAAATTTGTCAGATAAGTTTTTGTCAATCAAAATGACACATTTATTAATCAAAAGTGCATGTTTCAGCAAGTTTGGAGAGTAAAACAAACATTCCTGTATCTTAGAGGAAGTTTTACAGTTAATGAATGTAACAATACATTCTTTGGGCCTGATTTGTGTCCTTGATGTTGACTGTACTGCAATGGAATTAGAGCTGAACAGCATTTGTGTCATCACAGCTGCTCTGGTCACAGCCTGGTTTGTTTGACAATTGCTTTTCCAGACCTTCAGAGGAACCAGCACAGGTTACTAACATCCCTAATCTTCGAAGCACTCAGAATTGTCTTGTAAGCATATTTTTCTTTTTTTTCCACTTGAGGTTACAGCTTTTGTAAACAAGCAGTTCTCCATTCAGATAAATAAGTGCACACTTTCTTTGAAGGAAAACAAAAACATACAACAAATAAAAATAATCATGTATCTATTTTCTTTGAAATATATGTTTCTCTTAAAATTTAGGCATCTCTTAAGCTGATCTTGTGATTTTTATCAAGCCTGTGACTCAGATTTTTCAATTATTTTTTGTATTCTAAGTTTTTTCTCAAACAGATTTTGCCTGCCCACAGACTGCCTCCCATCTGTTCAGGTTAATGGGTTTTCTGCCTGTGCTCAGAAAGCAGCATATTGTAGGATTTGAATGAGGAGTTTTATCTGAAGATACCACTAGTCCTTGGAGTCTACTTAAACTTGGTTGCCAGGACTACTTCATCCTAGGCAAATAGGATAAAGAATCTGAGATAATTTTACAGAAAAATGAGAACTGCAGCCTGCCTACAGAATGAGAAAAAAGATAGGTGTGATAATGAAATATAAATTTTTGGTAAACATTGTGATTGAGAAATGTTCAAGCTCTCAAATCTTAAATACATGGAGGAATATTGGTGGATGGGTGGGTGGGAAGAAGGGAAAAAGAGGACCTAGGATGAGACAAAAAATTGTAATACCTTTTATAGGGGGTTAGTACTAAAAAAAACCCCTCAGTAAACTCTAAAATCAAGTGATGCATTTGGTATTGTCTCATATTAGAACTGAGAATTAATCAAAGTATCATAATATTGTGGGTTTGCGTTAAGCCCTTAAAAGAACTGCTTTCTTCAAGCCATCAATTCAGGGAAGATGCTCAAAATATGGTGATTCACACAAGCCCAGAAAGGATGAAAAGCTTTAAGGCTTGACCCACTTCCTTCGGAGATGTGTTTTTAAACAGCGATAATTTAGAAAGAGTCACATTTGCTCTTTCTGTTATTTCATAAATTCTTCCCTTCCTTGGTTGTGAATCACTCCCCGCTTGTCTTCCACTCCCAGCTCTGCAGTTTGGATGCAGAGGTCAGGTGTAGTGTTCTCCGTCCCGCTGTGCTGCCTTGGATGGTGTTGATCTGTTGTTTATTTGTGCTGCTGAGAGTGACACAGTAATTCACATTGCTTCAGGATTTTGAGACTCCTTGGAATGGCTGCATAGCAAGGCTTTCTCTGCAATATTTCTGTTCCTACTCTGGTTATTGAAATGGCAGCTTTTTGGCAGCATTATAGCAAGGAGGGGTTCTGTCTGTAAATTGTGCTCTGAGACAGGCAGGGGATGAGCTCATCGTGCCCCAGCCTAAGGGACTGACTCTGCTCCACACTGCTGGGTGTGCTGGGGCACAGGGCAGGTGGCATTATAGGTTCTGCAATATCTCTGAGAGTAACAGTAATATCAAACCCTACCAATTATCATCTTCCTAAGCAGCAAAGGGCAAAACCCACCGAATTTGTGTCACGGTCAAGGAAATGGTTTCAAGGTATTTTTCTAACAGGGAATTATGTCTGAAGGTACAATAGTAACAATCTTCTGATTTCTGTCAGGCCCACCAAGGAAACAACACTGCTTTGCAGAGAGCTGCTCACCTTAATTTGTTCCTTTCTGAGCACATATGCTGAAAATTGGGTATTCTGAGTTGCTTTTAGCCACACTGTCCAGCCACAAGGAGTGTTGGAGAAGTCAGCTAGGTAAGGTGGAGAGGAACACAGGTTTAGCCACCAGTGGTGTCAGTGTGCCCAGATGTCCTGTCTATCACTGATGTGGGCACTCAGTAACAAGGCCAGTCCTTGCTTTGATTGTAAATGAAGATTTAATATCTTAAATATTACAAAAACTGTGTAGTTTCACTTTATTCTTTATTGTTTATATAGATACCTAATGATAAACTGGACTAAAAGTGACTGTCCTGTTCTTTCTTTCAGGTGAATGATGCAAAATAATGGTCATAAACTAGTACTGAGAAGGTCCGAATTTTCTTTGTCTTGCAATTTTTGACATCTGTGTTTTGTTCATTTCTGAGGACAAGATTCCACTTTGCTTCCCCTCTAACTTTGCCTGTGGTGAGCTTGTTCCAAGAGCCATGTACCAGTCAGAGGAGCCACAGGGGTGTTACATTCCATAATAGGACACCACAACAGGCTCTCCCCCTGGAGATGCATCCCACCAGATCCCCTTCTTCCACACATGGCATAACTTAATAAGTGAGATTTACTTGTGCTGGGAGAAAGAAAACTTAAGGGAACCTAATATAGCTGTTATAATTTTAGTAAATAATCATGCATTAATGTTTTTTAAATTTATTTTTAATTTTTTCAATCTCTCAAACTAAGGTAAATGGTGGTGATGGCATTTGGCCACTGCCAGAACTGTGTCAGTGTGGCTTGTGAGAGCTGCATGGTAGCTTGGGTTGTTATAAATTAATTTGCTTTATTGTAATCTAAGGTACCACTGAGAAAATCCTTCAGCTGGTGTCTTCCCTCCAAAATTTTGCAGAAGCAGAATTAGAGCAATAGAAAATAGATGGAAATTACTGCTCAAATTGCCTTTCTTTATGCTGAGTTTATTTACAGTGATTAATATTCCAGTTTAGAATGAAACCACCATTACTTTTTAATAATTATTTTTTGATTGGCAAGTTGTTGAGAACTCCAGACTAGAATATTTTTTCCCAGAGATTTTCCAGAGCTGCAGATCCCAGCAGATGGCAGTGCTGGACTGGATGTAGGTGAGAACCTGCTCTGGTCTGCCTTGAAGGGGTGGCAGTTTGTGCAGAAGCTCTGATTCACTTCAGGGATTCATTATGCCATAAATGAGACATTGTAGAAACGAACAATTGGGGTTTTTTTTGCTTTCCTCTTCTGACAAAGGAGTGACAGGGAGCATCCCAGTGAAGTCGTGAAATGGCTGAAGGTACAAAGAAATGGAAAAAGATGTAGGATTTTTTGTCTTAAGTAATCCTGTTTGAATTGGCAGAATTTAGAAGAAATGCCCATAGTCATGGAATCCTTCATTAAAAGTTACTAAGATTGGTTTGATTGCCCATAAATTTTGATGAAGGAATCTGTCCTTATTTGCTACATACTGTTAGTACATGTTATGACTACATCACCAAAAAATGATAACCTCCTAATAAGAAATCTTAAAACAACAAAACCAACCAACCAACCAAGCCCAAACCTCACGAAAACAGTACTTCTGATTCTGTCTGAAACTCAATGGTGCAAATTTTTTTTTTCAATTACCTACTGGACAATGGAATGTAGCAAGCAATTCATGAGAATGGAGAAACAGACGACAGGAGCTTAAAATGAAGTTAATGAACATAATGGTCATCAAGTTTTCTGCTGATTGCTATAGAAAATAGATGGTGTTTCAGAAAATAAAGTTGTAAAAACTTCTGGGGATAAAAATAAACCTCTAAAGCAAAAAAAGGAGAAAATATATAAAATACCAACTCCAACAGTAGTCAGAAATATTTTGCTGACTTCCTTAAAAAAATTGACATGTCTGCAAGTCCTGGTGAATTTTCTTTTTTTTTGTGTGCTGCTAGGAGCTCAGGGATTACGTGCTCATTTTATTTGCTCTGGTTTTTTTCCTCATTCACAAATGAAAAAAGGATTTTAGAAGAAACTAGGAAGTGTGCCACTCTTTGGGATTTTGATTGGAGAGTCTCCTCAAAGCAATCACTGCCATAACTACAGACCAATTTGTGTTGATGCAGTAGCAAACTAGACTGAGTGTAGCAGCCTTTCTTCCCTAAGGAATTTAACTCACAGTATGGATGTCCTTGGTCTCCAGCTCTGAGAGGTTTTCAACACAGCCTGAATTTTTGTCCCAGTGGGCCTTATTGTAGAATAATCATGAACATATCCTTACTCTGAATGCTGTTATTTGTTCATGTTTTCTTTACTCACCAGGATGATCATCCTTGCCCAGAGTCATAAATTCACTTGTGAAAACATTTCCCAGTAAATTGCTGAAGATTTGGGTGTTACTTAAGGAGGGCTTGCACATGCCTGCTCCTGTGGGCTATGCCAAGTGGCAGCATGTCTGTGGGAAAAGCACTCCCATTCCCTTCTCCTGGACTGCCATCCAGATGAACCCTTGCCATGGACTCCAGTCTTGTGGTTGCCCAAGGATCCCTTAGCAGAGAAGTGACCTACAGCATAATCCAGCCACATCCCACTGGGGACTGACAGGGTGGGTGTAGCCCACAAAGGGACACAGGGCTGGGCTCATCTCCTGAGCATCCTGGACTAGGTGCTGTGTCACCAAGTGAGTGTAAGGCAGTCTTTGTAAGGCACAGCTCCTGGAGAAAAGACCTACTGAAATCTCTGAACCTACTGAAAGTCTCTTGGAACAGACTTTGCTTTTGTGTGCAAAAGAGAACAAATCCTCACACTGATAGGCACTGGGGGAATTAATTCCATGAATGTGAATCCTTCAATTATGCAATTATTGCAACTATTGCTAAGCATGACTATATGTCAAAATAGAATGTTTGCATCATAGTTGCTTCATGTCTGTTATACTATAATTTTTTAGCATTAAATCTCAGATCTGACAGCATTTCGTTGTGCAAAATGAACAGTGCTCGTCTGGGAAGGGGGACAGATGTTGGAATCCTATTCAGCAGTGGCCTCTGCTCCTCACAGCTGGAAGGGCTCAGGGTTGCTGGGAGCTTGCAACACAACTTCTTTGGGAGACTGCTGCTTGCTTCACTGGCACACTGTTGAATTCCAAACTCCCAGTGTTAGCTGCAGTGGGTGCTCCACATTGTGCCACTGCAGAGCTGGACATGACTGAGGGAGATGCAGCCCTTGGCTGGAGCAGCCTGTGCAGCTGGACAGCAGACAGTGGGACAAGTGTGGGACTTGTTGGATTCCACTGTTCATTGAGCACTGAAAACTCAGCTTACCTTGCTTTACAAATGATGAAGAGGGTGGGACCCACTGAGGATTTTTTATTATCATAGTCCATAGTTAGACCAAAATGAATGTCTCCCTCTTACACAGAGATTTCGTGGTTTTAATTCAGCTCCTAATTAGATGCACTGTGAGCAGGTGAAGTGTTTGTGCAACTGCCTTCAGCAGTGCCTGTCAGACACCGCTGTCACAAATGTCTTGTTTCTCATCTCCTACAGCTCCTCCTCTGTCACAACAGCCTCGAGGCCTGAGGTCTGTTTTGTGTTACAGACCCCAGGAGATTACCTGACTTTTAACTTTACAGAATCTTTCTGTGTAGGGATTTTTAAAGTCCATATTTCCAAGGTCAGCCTCACCTGGGGAAGGGATGGGTAATATTTCCTGTCTAGAGTAAGAGTTGTGGTGCCAGTTTGCTGTAGTGAAAAATATAATACTGGAAAATTCTATTGTTCCCTAATCTATAGTGAGAAGCTGAAAGTACTCAGAAACACAGGCTCTTAGTTATTTGACTTTTCAGAGTATATTGGAATCAATAAACCAAAGATGGGTATTTGAAGTACGGAAAAAATTATTTGCGGTTGTCATGGCTAGGCTTCGCAAACAAAGATTTGCAAGGGTTCTACCCACGCTTGCTACAAGCACTCTGGTGGCTAAAAAGGCCAATGTGAGACAGACAAGTCTGACTGCAAAAGGCACAGTGAAAAGTCTCCATCGGCACTACTGGTGAGGCACGGTTCTTCCTGCGTTGCCTTTTTTCCTCCAGACTGATTCTGCATGTGTTCTCAAAGGAAACAGCAGCGTTATGAATGGTGTGTCTCCACTTCTCCCAATTGGAGGCCAGAGTGGACCATTGTTCTAGTTTCAAACCTCAGTTGGAATTCCTTCCAAAAAGCTTGGAGCCAACGCCTTAGTGTTGGTAAAAATGGTTAACAAAGGCTACCATGAATATGCATATCCTGATGTTAACAGCTAGACGGAGCCTTTGTTCTGATCTCTTCCCAGGCCAGAGGAGGGAGGGAAGATGGGCTCGGGTGGGGGAAGGGGTCAACGTTTTCGGCGCTTTCTGCGCAGGTCAGGAGTTCAGCGCTTGGCGAAGTGAGAGAGGATGGGGGACACACACTTGGATCCTGGCATCACTGGATAGTAGGGCTGTATTCTTTTTTTCGTTTCTCCAACTCGACCATTTTCATTTGTGAGTGATCGTAAGCACCACAAAGATTGCTGTGAAGAAAAGTGGGGAGAGAGAAGCCCCTGTTTCCTGCCCCTTGCAGAGAGGGAATTGCTGCAGCTTTTCTTCCCGATTTTCTCACGGGGGGCTGACCTGGGAACTGCCTGCCATCAACCTGAGGCAGAGCCCAGCCGGCCGGGCGCGACATTGCCAGCTGCTGTCCATAAATATAACTGCAACCCCTGAGAGAGAAGCCAGTGGCTGAGGCGCAACATCACCACCTGCTGTCCATAGATATAATTGCTTTCCCCCCCTTTGTTTTTTTGGGTGTGGGCAGCCAAAAGACCCTTTAACTGCTTGTTTTGTCATTTGGAGGGGAGGGGTTTATTACAAACTGTTGTTGTTTGGTTCTTTTCTGGATATATATATACATACTGTGGTTAAGAAGTGTTATCCTTTTATGTATATCTTTTTTTCCTAATTAAAGCTCTGTTTTCTAAATTTAAAGGAGAGGGATTATTTCTTGGCCAACATAGATATCTTAGTTCTCCCCTTGAACTAAGACAACCATTGATGGTGGTCAATATGGCCAAGGCTGAGGTATTGTTTCAGAGAGTCCTTGTATCTCCTCTTTGGGCCTCCTCTCTTGCGGCAGCTGGTGGCAAGCTCCCCATAGAGCACAATCTTAGGGAGGCAGTGATCCCCCATCCTGGAGACGTGCCCTGCCCAGGGCAGCTGCTTTNGAGCTGCTTTTTCAGCATCATGGCCTCAATACTGG